>VWZO01010870.1:0-198554 GCA_013396975.1 Bucco capensis
CGCCTAGCCGCGACGCCTGGCTACGCCTAGCCCCGCCTAGCCGCGACGCCTGGCTACGCCTAGCGACAACGCCGCCTAGGNAGCGACGCCCCGCCTAGCGCCGCCTAGCCACCCCTAGCTGCGACGCCTGGCTACGCCTAGCGACAACGCCGCCTAGCAACGACGCCGCCTAGCAACGACGCCGCCTAGCCCCTAGCAGCAACGCCTAGGGGCGACGCCGCCTAGCCCCTAGCAGCAACAGCGCCTAGCTACACCGCCGCCCAGCCCCGCTGCCGCCTATCTCCTTGTGACACTGCCGCCTAGCAACACCTCCTAGCATCTAGGGCACACCTCCTAGCCGCGATGGGACACTGCCTGGCCCCGCCCCCTCGCAACTAAAGGCATCCCTAGTCGCAGGCGGTATCACTAGGCCGTGTCCCCTTCCCACAGGCAGCGTCGTATACATTAAAACAATGCTATATGTAGACCTTTAGCAGTTCTGATTATTATATTTCTCAGGGTAGCTGCAACTAATGTCTTTGGGCCCTTTTCAAAGAACAGGAGTACTGTGACTACAGGCAATGGCCAAGCAGCAGCAAAATGGAACAAAAGCGAAGCATACTACTAGTGCACATCTTGTTTGTTCTTTGGCTTTTTGTGGCACAATATCCTAACAACCTTTTTCAACTCTTTCTGAAAATTCATGGGGATCTGGGGACTGCTTGCTGAGGGGATGGGGAAAATGGCTATTGTAAGCAAATTTATGTCAGCCCCTATCTGTGAACTGAAAGTAAAGAACTGCACTGCACTAGAAAATACTTGCATGGCCACATCTCCATCATGGCTTATTCATTAGCAACTCCATCTGACATTACAGCCTCCTGCAAACTTCTGCAGCATAAAAAGGAAAAATTAAACCACGTTTCTGAAGTGTGACTTGTATGTTCTAGAATTAGAATACAGTCACTGACCCCATGAGATTTCTTACCTTGTGATTGTGAACACACTGAAAGTCTATCATAGCTTGCACATATACTTTCCAAGAGGTTAATTTTACTCAAGAGAGTTGTAAAACATACACTCTTTATTTCTCAGTATTTAAAAAGCTAATTAAATAACCTCTGCAAGTTCTTACCATGTTTTGTTTCTGAACAAAGTTTTCTCCTCCAGGGCAAGCATAAAGCTGTTCAACAGTAGAGGCAAAATTGAATTCTACTGGCCCAAGTGTATGAAGAAAATAACTATTTTTTTCTTGTGCTCGAAGCAACAGCCTGAGCTGTTCTGAGATGACAGTGGACCTCCAGGCTCCAGACTCTTCCAGAAGCTCAGGGTTAAAAACCTCCCTCCCACACAGGCTTCTCATGGCAGACATTCTCTCCCTATTCATCTCTGCAGCATCTCCTGGCTCCTCAGTACCCCAGTGCCACCCTGGTAAAGGTTCAGCTGCTCAAAGCCACAGCAAACCTAGCATTTTTTGTCAATCTCCATTACTTAAACACAACAGGCTGTTTCCCTAGAGCTTTCTTCAGGAGAGACACTCTTGAGAGGTCATGGAAAACTACACCTAGGTTAAGAAAGCTAATTTGCTGCCATGTCCCAGGAACAAAGTATATTCCTGTAGCTTAGAAATGAAGAGAATTACATAAATTGCATTGCAAAGCACAAGTGAGCCCTAGTAACCTGAAATAAAATGACCAAGAACTGCCTACTTCAGCAGCTACTGAAAATGATACACTAAAGTGTTTGGGTAAGGCACTGGAGCAGAGTCACTCAATTCCATTGGTACTTTTTGAGCTGGAGTGAGGACAAGTGCCATCAGACCCAGAGACAGTGCAGTACATGTCATCCAGAAAACACAGAATGCTTGTACTTGTCTTACAGAAAGCAGTGCCAAAAAGTCTCTGCTAGCACTAAAGTGCTCATTTCCCCTAGAATTCTCTGCTCTTTCTGTCCTGGAATTGTTGTGGATGCTAGCAACACTTGGGTCACCTGACATTCACTGAGTGAAATCAAAGATATTTTATGTATAATTAACACATTAAAACTTCCTAGTTCCTGGTATTCACATGAGATTAATTATACATATTTTGAGTGCTCAAATTTAAATTCTGAGCAGCTTTTGATTCTCCTTTTAGAGAGCACTACATGAATCGTAACTTTCATCTCATTCGGCTTCTGAGCAGTTAAGTACAAAAATTATCTCAGAATGAAAATTATCCATAATCCTAAATCACCAACAGGAAAAGGTGGAAAAGATATTTAAGCTTTATTCCCCTTCCCCCCTCCTAGAAAAGCTTCTTTACTATCACCACAACTATTTACTGCTACTTCTTCAGTTGCTGCATCCCTTCCACAAACTACTTTGCAGTATAAGTAACATTAAAATAAAGTAAAATTGGCCTAGGTATAATATTTCTGAGTCTCTAAAGTAGTAAGTGTCTTTGTGAAAAGTTAAAAGAAATACAGGGAAGAAAAAGACTCTAAACCAGAAAAGATGAACTTGCTAGAGGGACATTTGTCTTCAAGAAGCACTCAAGTGCCTCTGGTCTGACACCTTCCTTCCTCCCTCTAAGCTTTAAGGAAAATACAGAGAAGAGAAGAGGGAAGAAAAACTATGCAGTAGAATGCTAATGCAAGCTAATGAATAAGTGTTCCCATCATATATGTCTCAGTCCCTACAGTAATCTTTCCATTTAAATGGCCCAAACCTGCAATATAATAAACAAGTGGAATGTGGGGAGAAAAAGTTCTTCACAGAACTTAAATTTATAAATTTCATTGACAGTTAATCTAAGTTAGAAACTACTTCCAAAATGAAAGATTTTGTTTACAGTTGAGTGAAATGTCAGCATAAACATGAAAGAAAATAGAAAAATAAATTGAAAGATCCTCACTTAGGCTTTGTCAACATTCACTCAGGCCTGCCTATCTGCACTCACTAGTTTATATGAATAAATCTCTGCCAAGTGACAAAATTTATCACAACTACACAATTCATGTTAAAAATGCATTTGCATCTTTTGAGCAAAATTTAACCTGCCAAATCTGATACCAGGCTGCTGACTCAACAATATTCACACACTAGGATAAAAGAATTAATGTAATCTTGAAGTAGTTCTTCCATCCCAATTATCTTTCCCCGACTAAAACTCTGAAGCACATCACCCTACATAAAGGGATGCTCTATTTGAGTGCAAAATTAAATGCATGGCAATAGTTTTGTTTTCCTGCTGCTGAGCCTTAGCTCAAGTGCATTCCCCTCTTGCTTCACATTAAAAAATAAACTTGAAAGACACCACATGTTCCTATATGTTACTATCTGCTGGGAGATGAACTACAGATTTACACAAGGTAGCCCACCAGTACATGTCATGCATGTGAGTAACCCTTAGGTTTCCAAAGAACAAACACTGAGCATCACCTACAAATTGGAGTTTTCTGCATTTCCTACTCACCAGTTACACACGAACCCTACACCAATACTATGACTGATGAGTTATTTTGGGTAGATAAACCCATGTGTAAGCAACAGCATTCTAACTGTTATGTCACCTACAATATTTAAGTTCTACAGAGACCTGTAGTAACTGATTTGATTTACAGGACAGGAACTGGCAGTGGAGAGGCTATTTCCAGAAAAGGGAAACACATCAAAATGATTTTATTCTTCAGTCATTTCAGAACCTCAAGAAGTTTTTGTGCAGTACTGTGGTTAAAAGATTTCTTGCTAAAGGGTAAGTGAAAGTCATATTTTAATGTATCAGGAACGTGTTCCCTCCAGAAGGGGATGTGTCAAAAGCCTGTGTGCTTATGTAATATTAGCTTAGTAATGCACTCTCCTGAAAGAAACTTGGGAATTCAAGAGTCCATGTTGACCTTTTGCTCTTTCCTCATCACTGGCTGAGAATAACACAATGACATTCATTTTCTGCTGCAGTGTCTGCTACTTTTGTCAGACCATGTTAGGCAATACAGGGCCAGATCCTTAACTGTGACAAACAGATGTTACATCATTTTAGCCTAAATGAGAAGTTAGATGCAGGTTCTCAGAACCTTGACCAAGTAGGCTTGAAAATCTCCAAGGATGAAGTTTAAGCTTGTCTGTGCCCTTTTTCCAGTGTTTTACCACACTTCTGAATGAAAAAAGTAATCTTTACATCTGGTAGAAATTTCTCCTCTAATCTGTGTCTGTTCAGAAGTGGGAAGAGCCTTAGCCACCTCCTCTGTACCCACTGAGATGCTCATGAACATCACTTGGAGGCTTTGCTGCTCAACTCCTGCTCCTTCTGTGTGCTTGTGGCAAATGAGGTCACACAGCACAGAGAGACAGGCTTAAGATTAAATGCCAATATACATTAGGGAGGTGCTAAAGTAGATTGCAAATCTAAGTCTAAAATTCACTAGTCTCTTATGTTCTGTCCAAAGTGATATGGGACTCCTGGAAAGAATGCTTTTCAGATCAAATACACAAAAGCAATTTTCAGGACCAGTAGAGAAAGACAATTTGAAGGTTGAGACTGCTCATGGAGAATAAACTACTCTTATTTCTCCATTCATTTTTAACGAGACTATTCTGCTCAAAGTATGTCTTCTTGACACAGTCACCACTGTATGGCACACACTGCTGGCTCACACAGACCCTGACCTCTTCAGGCTTTGGCAATCAGCATCCAAAAATCAAGCCATCATGTAACACGTCCGCCATACAGTTTCTTTCTCATATTATCACAGGAGATACTCCATTTCTCAGCATCTCTAGCTTCCAGCTAAATTCATGACCCATAAAAGGTCACCAAAGCAACCTAAAGTCAAGGCAACAAAATCAGAAGTTCATCTTCCCAGAATGGTCAATGTCAGAATAACTTATTCCATACATCTCTAAATTCAACAGTTGGGACAGTCCTGTAGCAAGTCTTCATTTTCTTTTGTTCTGTGTTTTAAGTTATTCTACCAATTGACTGAGGTCTTGAAATTAGCCATTTTCTTTCTCCATAGTCATGGAAAACCAAAAGATTTCTCAATTTAAAAACTTTTTAGGAGAACAAGAACAACCCAAATATATGTAATGTATTAAAACCAAAAGGCAGAGTAGCAGCTTGCCAGGCACACTAAGGCAGGATGTTCAACTTCCCAAAGCAAAGAGTATCTTTGGCTGCTGACAAGGAGTCACAGGCTTACTGCAGTAGCCATGAGCATAATAAAATAACCACAAGCTTTGTCCTTCCAAATTCCCTCTTTAAAGCTGGATGCAGACACTGTTTCACTGGGCATTGTACTGAGCTGCAGTTAATACTGAGTCACCCAAAAAGCTGGTGAACAAATTAAAAGCTTGATTTGCTAGATCACTTCCCATTTCCATCCCAGCAGTGTTACTCATGCTTGGAGAATACCTACATAATCACTTTTGCCTTCCATTTACACATCACTTTATATGCCTGAAGTTAAAAAGTCATGAAAAACCCTTTTGAAGTGTAATTTGCTTCCTGATTAGAAGAGGCTCTTTCTAAGCCTAATGTCTTTCAATGTGCCACACACTGTTTTCAGGCAATTTTGCAAGGCTCTCCAACAGGCATTTCCAGGGGAAAGAAGAAACAAAGGAAAACCAACCACAAATACTTCATGTATTAAATGAATCATCTGCAGGGGAAAACAACACTGCACAAGTGCTCCCTGCACTTACAGCATAATAAATACAAGCTACAGAGTACTGGTTCATATACACACATTTTATATCAATACAGCCTTTCTTATCCTGGTTTCACCTTGCAGATTCTTTTAGTGTAAAGATTTAGACAAATATGATCTGTGCCCATCTATATGACAGCTCACACTGAAATTACTTCTAGTTTATTAAATGCAAATGCACCATTTAATTTGGTCCTTTTGGACCCCAGAACTGTGACCTGGTGCAAGATCTACAAGATCTTGATGAGAGCAAGGAGCAGACACAGCTAGGTGTTTCTGAGACAATTGGTTATTATGGTATTAGGTTTTTATGCATTCTTCATTTGAAGAAAAACTGATAAATCAACTCCTGTATTTTTATTAAGGAAAATTTGGATGAAATAAAGGAATAGGAAAGCACACTGTGTTACTCAGGTAGCTTGTACAAGCCACTTGTATGCAATATAACTCACTGGCTGCTGCTTTTTAACAACTCTGCAATTACAAAGGCAGACAGAAGAACAGCTGAAGCTGTTTTACTGAAGCAGGACTTCAGTACAGCAGAGAAACACTAGCCTCTACAAAACTAAATGCACATTAGGGAATATTTGGATTAGTTGCTTACAGACACCAAGATGGTGTTCCACAAAAAAAACAAGTTCATCAGCCACAACATGATAACAAGGAGTCACTGAAATTTCACATATAGACTATTTGGAAATTTCTAGTAGTATTTTTCTTACTGGATGGACTGGAGAAGTGCACCTCTCTCTAGAGCTTTTCCATGCATTGCTTTAGAGAAGCAGCAGTACTTGCAGCGTGCCAAAGTAGGTATCTACTAGGAAACCCTTCACAGCTATTGGCTGAACACAGGCCAACAGTCATATGCTCACAACCTTATGCATACCATAGAGAACTTTGGGGTTGGAACAGCTTTAAATGGAAACCAGTGCCATTGCAGAGAAGAAAACTCCCCACAGAGGCTACAGCCTCCATGGCCTACTTTGATTATCATTTCATTTAGCAAGAAGAAACCCCTCTTCTTCACACTTACAGCTGATATTAAAAACAAGAGGCAGAAAGCAGGCTAGAATGATGCACAGTTGCAATTATGAAAGAAATTCAAGTGCACAGAATTGAATTCAACAGCCCATTTGATGGTGACAGTATGATCTACAGTAACAGGGAGAGCAGAATCAGACTATTCAGATCAACTCATCTAGATTTCTTGAAGAGATTGCTAAAGAGCTCTTTGACCAAGTGCTGGATAAGGCCCATCAAACACATTAGCTACAATACAAAAGACTTCCCTTTCATCCTTCATTTTGGCTTCTCCGAGTTCTTACTGAATGGAAGACTTTTTCTAGCTTTAAAAACTGTTGAGCTCAACGTTCTTTTAAGGAAGAACAGGGTGACCTTCAATGCACACCTCTGCTGCTATTTTATTAACTGCAGGTAGCACATCTGAGTGCCACTACATCCTTCTTGCCTGTTCACCCAGTGCTCAACGTGCTGCTCTATAGACCACAGTCAGAGCTGCTATGAGGTACAAGGTAATAAGATAAAAAATAAAAGATATGTGAACTATGAGGACATCAGGCTAAAACATTCTCCCCACATTTGATGGCAATTCTAGTAACAATTCATTGCTGTACATGGTAATGGAAGCAGTCTGCAGCAGCAAATAAAAATCACAGCCAGTCATTTCTAAAGAAAATCCACCATACCTTTTGATACCTCTGGGGACTGCTAGGGGGTAGAAGCACAAACTGAGTTGAAATAATTCAAGATAAGTAGCTGATGCAGGATTCTTCAATTATACAAGTCCTTCAAGACACCTCATGGGACCAAATGACTGTTAACACCCAGTCAACACCTGCATTTTATTATTTTCAAATGCTGGTTTCTCTGTTTATTGGCTAACTTTTCAATTCCTCTAATTCCTTGTCTTGCAGTTCTCCTTCTGGGTGTTCTGCAGTTACTCAGGATCATTCAGAATACCAGGTGGAAAGTAAATAACCTGAGCTGAAGTTCAATAATTGAAGTGCTACTGTAAGTCCCACAGGTCACTTCCTAACTAGGAGCAGACTTCTATTCAGAACAGAAGAGAGGTGCAGGCTTTTCTGTTTCATTTCTGTCACTACTTCACTAAGAATGCTTTATAGCACTGAGTTGTTTCCAGGTAACCCAGATCATTCTGCATATCAAATGGCAAACAAGTCTTTTTGAAAACCTGTATTAAAACAATCTCACACACACCCTGAGGCTTAATAAAGACATTCCTCCTGCAGTTACTCCAAGCAACCATAGCCAGAGATGATATGCAGATCATGAAAGACACTCGTGGAAGAGCTTTACTTCCTTCCTCTTCTCTTCCAAGTAACCTCTGCCTAGAAATACTGTTCTAATCCTCCAGACACTGAACAGTTCAAAAGGTTTTTGCTGTAATAAATACAACACATCACGCAGCTTCAGAAATAGTTATATACCCTTCACACAAATAACTTCATGAACAAAAATCCCAAGGTACAAAACACTCAGTGCTAGCTTGTGAAGAGTATTTCTTCAAAGTGAATGTCACTTCTTCACTCTCTGAATCATAGGAATAACCTATTGCTTGACACAGGCTTTATTTTTAATGTCACTGGAAAGGGATTGTTTCCCACAGGCTGGAGAAATGTGCTGGCAGCAACCCTGTGAAACTTCTCCTCTTGAGAAGTGCTGCAGCAGGTTGCCAGGGAGGCTCTGTCCTCAGACTTTATCAAGACCAACTAGGTAAAGCCCTGAACAGCCTGCTCTGACCCCAGAGCTGGCCCCTGCTCTGGGCAGGGGGGTGGACTAGAGCCTCCCTCAGGTCCCTTTCTATTCAAATGACTCTTACTCCCATCCTTAGTTTCTCACTACTACAGCACTCATCCTAGAAGCTGTCAAAATCTTAACTGCTTTCTGCAGAGTCTCTCCAGCTTCCAGTCAAAGTGATTGTAGCTAAAGAACGTGGTTGTAGGAAGAGAAACTGGGAAGTGCCCAAGTGATGCTTAAAGAAATGCCTAAAAAAAAGGGTACCAGAATATTTAAGAATGGATTGTGCAGTGCAGGTGGCCAATTTCTTTTTCCGTAAAGACACATAACTCTGTCAGTAGCAATGAAATTATATTTGGTTTACCAGTAGGATCAGATCATAGCACATTAGCATCGTGTAAGAGTAAGATAAATCCAAATTTGTGGTAACTTAGCAACAGTTTTACCTCAAGAAAATAATGAATACTCCTACTGAAAAGATCATAATCTACCGAAGTTTTTGTGTCATCTTGCCTTTGATCTTTATCCTTTTTCAGCTACTATTTATTTGTTACTAATGCTATACAGAATCAACATATTCAACTTGTCAATTTCTGTTCTTAAGGTTGGAAATAGTGCTTGGCAGAGCAATCAGAGGGAATGAAGACACGAGGATTACTTGTCTGAAGACTACAAGTATTTGTCAAACTGATCACTGGAAAGTTATAAAACTCTTTTAAGTTTTGGTGTTTTCCTCTTTCTTCCTCCAACAAGGATTCAAGAACATTTCAAGCATTAAAAATGTTATCAAAACTCATCCATTTTGCAGAGATGAATATAAATGGAGTGGTTAATACTCCTCTTGTGCCTGTAGTGATAAAGGGAACATGCTGCAGGCAGACAAGAGCCTGCTCTGAATTCCTTTGCGAATCCATCAGAAAATGCACAAAGGATCAACACAGTTCCAGAATTTGGGTGATGTAATTCACTGCTCCACAGAGCTTCACAGCCACACCAACTGCTTTTAGTTTTCTGGAGTGCAAAGAGAAATTGCATCTTTTCCTGAGCACTGATGCTACATCTGGACTACCTAAACAAACTCCAAAGATGGCCTGTGGGACTCACACACATATGATTAATAGTTTGATTAATCTTAACTACTTAATTTTCTCCTTTTCCAATGTTTTGTTATGATAACATTTCCCTAGTTAGTTACAGATTTTTTTTCTGGTGAATAAAAACCGCAGTGATGCCCTTGGCACAGCAGGATGTCTGCTTACAGAATTTTCATTTTAAAAGTACTAAGATAAGTAACTTGACTTTGATAATCGAGGTGAATACAAGACAGGTCTAAAGCCATCACTGTGCCATAGCTAGCTGACCTAGAATAACAACAAGAACCTACAATCATTACAGTTACCACAATCATTAATCATTTTCAGGATGCAGACTGCAGAGTTGGGGGTTCACATCACAGAGGGACTGATAACAAACCATGAGGCTCTCACACATCTGTAGGATAGTGTAAGGTAAGCTAAGGCAGCACCTGTCACTGCTTCCTGACATCAGGATAAGGAGAACTTCCGAAGTCTGATTTTCCCACCTTCTGCAGCTCATCTGGCTTGGTACTTTTGCTACTTTGCTGCACTTGCTTGCCCTTGTGCTAGTCACAAAGCAAGGCAGCTCTGAGTTTCAGCTTTTAACTTGGGTAATTGTGTTGTCTTAGAATCAAAAAGAGGTACAATGATCAAAAAACTTCTGTTTTTATCACATCCTCTCATGATCTTTCTCCTCACATCAACCCAGCCAGAATTTGTTACATGTCTGAGTGCCATGCACTGTTCTGTGCACAATAAAGCAATCCCCTGATCTCTGTCCTCTAGCTGATACACATATCCCATGCAAGGGCATCATCTAACCTTGTATTTCATTCACCTGTGCCTTTGTGTGACATCTTGGAAATGAAGGCTAACAGACCTAGTCTTAACTCACAGCTCTTCTGTTGTATAAAAGGAATAACAGAAATGGAGTAAAGCAAACTAGAGTATTTTCAGCAAGAAAGTGAGGCAGCATTTTGACTCTGGAATGAAATACCAAACTCAAATGGCCTATTCTGCCCTAGTCTTAAAAAGTATATAAAATATTCTATATATAAACTAAATACTTAAAAACTGATTACATCTTTGGACAAATAGACATTATTACTTTCAAATACAAGCTGTATCTGCATTAACCAGCATAAAAGCCCTAAAACACCATTAACTTGCAATTATTCAAAGCCCACAAACAAGCCAGGAAGATCCATATGATTTTAATGACATTATACATGTATAGATCCTAACTATAGGCAGATAATCTATTTTTATGCATCATTCTAAACCTATTGCAATAACTGCACTCCAGCTCAGGTAATTTAATTTCATATTCCTTCAAGAACATACTGGTTTAGTTTTATTTAAAATACAATTATTCTTTTGAAGTACTTGTACCAGAGGATGATAAGAGTTCACAGAAATTCTTTGCCCAGATGGAATTTCTGAGGAAGCTTTTAGAAGGCAAATCAGTAAGTGTTTGCAGATTGAAAGTCTGATCACACTCTCAACTGTCCCAAGAGGGAGCTGTAAAATTGTCATTTCAGTGAAAGGATTGCAGCAGAATTAGTTACCTGTACCTGAAAATTGCTGAAGATTAGGGGACAGCAGTGGGTGTAGCAAAGGCAGTCACAATCAATATAACAATACCCTCTGTTATTTATACTTGCAAGCCTTTAGCTTGTTTGTGATCTCCATTATAAGGAAGGTGAAAACTCCCTTTATGCTTCAATAAAATATTTGAACAAGCCCAGATGATTATTTGGGGAAGGTCTGAGGAGGAGCTATTGTCATGTATGATACTGTGATATGAAGGGTTTTACCTCCAGTTCATTAAATCAAACCTGACTTTGGAGAACCAATACTCTCTGAAGGCTCTTAGATTTACTTTTTCTCTCCCAACCACACCTCCTGCCTTACTTCTACTAAAGCAGTTGTCAGTATCAAAAAATAACTGCTCATTACAACTACTGCTTGGTATTTCTACGTGTAAATGATGTATAGGGATAAAGCTGACCTAGAAACAAAGCTGATAGAGAAACAAAGTCAAAGACCATCTCCATGAAAGTCATCTTCTGATACATTTTAGAGACCCCAATTAAAAATAAAATCAGATCACTATCCTACATCCTCTTCACTGGTACACTAATATCCACATGGCAACATTTCAGAGATCTCATCTGTGAGACCATGCTCATCTTGCTGAGCATTCTGCATCCTGCTGGAGAAAGCTCTAACATTTATTAGGAATTTCCTTCATAGGCCTTTACATCTTACTGTGGAAAGTAAGAACAAAAATGAGACCATTGTATCAGTAGCTGCTTGGACAGACTTCAGTGAGAACTGTAGTCAATCTGTAATTAAGCCAGCAGGAAGTAGAATAACTGGAAGAACAGTAGGGATGAGGAGAAATAAGTGAAATCTGCCTTTTACTTGCAGAAACCAGTAAGCCAATGTGACTGAAGATACATACATCTGTTGCCTTATGTGGAATAAGTTTGTCTTATCAGATACACATTCGGCCTTTAGCAGCTACCCACATTAGGATGGCTTTGTACTAGTGCTAAGAGCTCTGCTGTGAGGCTGCATTCCTACTGACCCAGACTTTGTCACAAAGTGCCAATTTACAAATGCTTTTTAATCTTCTCCAAAATCTATTCTCTGAACTCAGATGAGCTAGGCAACAATTGCCTGGTCTATTTGTAGCCTCCCAGTTCTCTGAAAAGAACAGCCCTAGAAATCAAAGAAGTCAACTAGTCTAAAACTTGGCTTACCCCAGTTTAGCTGCATCTTTATTTAGTGAGAACTAACTCAGGTATCTGTCAAGGACAGCCCCTGTAAACATCACAGAACTGTTTGCTGGTGACCATCCAGGACAAGAGTGCTGCCATCCTGCAAGGACACTGGTCCCTTGGAGTCACAGTGCAGGTCACAAACAGCTGAATTTGGCAACTACTGTGAAAACATGGCTACTGTGAAATGAAATTCACTTCACAGCTTCAAGCTAGCACCTGAACTAAGGGTAAAAGAAATGCTCTCTGAGCTGACATCCTTTGTGCCATGCCTATTAGGGAAAGAGAGCACTCTCCAGATCACTAACAGGCCCCTCACAGCAAAGATTTTACCAGAAGACTGAGCAACAGACTTACCCCCCAGAACTTAAGAAAACTTGTGACATGCTCATAGTAAGTTAACCACTAAAAAACATTTGGTAAGTTGGGAGGTAAAAGAGTGATAAAGAAGGCCTTGAGGGTGACTTTTGAAGATGTTTTCCTGAGGAAAATATGTAAATTCTCCTCACCCAAGGAAAAATATGGAAATGATCAAAACTCCAGGTTTCTGAGAGCCCTCAAATCTCTTATTACCTTATAAAACCTGCTACAAACTCATCTCGGTCGTGCTGAGTGTTACACTTCATTTAATCTTTCAGAACACCTCCACAATTGCCTTTAAACTTTGGCTCTGCAAGTCCCAGTTTAGACCACAGTGAGATTTGCAGCAATTAAACAGAAGACACATCCCAATCTGGAGCTTTCGGCCATAAACCCTTCTGAAGTCAAAGAGCCTGGCCAACAGAAATTAAGTTAATTATAGTGCTTTTTTACCATCAGTATGTAGGTTATGCAACTCAAGAATAACTCAGTAACTACTTTAATGGGGGTCACTATTCAGAAAGGCATTTGAGAGAGTGCTCTATGTAGTTTAATCATTTAAGAAGAAAGGTTTCAGCAATTGCAAAAACCATCTTTATGTGTTCTATAGAACAATGTGTCTTTGCTATCATGAAACAGAGAAGACAACAGAAAGCATCAGAAAGAAAAAGCAAAGCTCTTCTCATCACCTTTAGTCCCCCACTGTGCATTGGGCATTTCAGCTGAAACAGCCTCTTTCCTTAAAGAGAATTTGTAATGCTCTTCTTAACTGAGCATGTATTAGACTTAATCAATAGGCTGCTAGGGATCAACTCTTCAAAACCAGGCAGCACCCAGCAGCTCTCTTGTGACCTGGATCTTAAGTTCAGCAGATCTTCAAGCAACTAAACCAATTTTGGGACTTGAGATTGACCCCTTTCATAGGCAAAAGACAAATGTTTCTGTATAGGCATAATTTTTGTCCTCCACTACCATGCCTCTCTGTGGTAAAAGCACTCTCGGTTCCTGGATGCTAAAAAGAGGTTCATAAAACTTCAAATAGATCCTGTTCTTTTTCTGATGTTGTTTAAAATCCCCAGCAGTTTGTAAGGTATCATACTTCACATTCAGAATTGCAAGAAACAACTTTTGAGAGGTTCTTCTATTTCACTCTCCAAGCATAGGCTTTGAACAAAAATGCACTTTATATTGAGGATACATTTCTCACCTCCTGGAAAGCTGACTGTGGCAAGTCACACATCTCCATGAAATAATCCAGCACCCCAAAACCTACAGGTGCTGAGAAAAGTTACCATAGAACTCAGCTGAAGCCTCCAAAGATTAGAGCCACACTGGCATGCTGATACCTTTTAATACACATTTTGCCAGGATAAGCTTAAACAGCTTTACCAAGTGCCCTGGAAGAGTCTCAGCTTCATCTGTTTTAGACATGAAGTATATGGTACTAATTATCTCTTAGCTGATCAAAATTCTCTCTGATACACCACTTATTTAATGGGTATTTTGATACAAGCACTAAAAGCTACGTGAAAAGTGAAAAAATAACCAAAAGTTAAGCCCTGAGAAAGTACTTTTGCAGCTCTAGTGCAGAGGGAAGCACAGAAAGTGTGCATTCCATTATTGAAGCTCTATAAGCAGGAGCAACTCAGACACACAGCAGAGCTTTTGACAGGCATTTCCTGTAATTGCAAATGCTTCAATAAGCACAACTAGGACTGTTTAAGTTACCAGTGCATTTTTAAAAGAGGGAATTAGAGCTATCTATTCCAGGTCATTACTCATGGAAGCCAAGGAGATTTCCTACTGCTACCACAGGTGGTTTCTAAAGAACCATCCTGTTACCTGGGAAGTGTACACACTCTTCCTATTCTTCCAGCTGCATTATCAAATAAAATTCTATCTGGAAAAAGATTTTATTTCTGGACTGCACAATGCATATTTGTCAAATCATTTTATCTCATTTGAAGGTTCAGGAAATCCAATTTCCATGAGCTTGAAATGTGTTCCCCTTGCATCCTGCTGAACAGATGCACAGAACTGTTTGTTCATTGGGGTGTTTATTATTAGAATGTCTAGCACAAAAAGGGGAAAACAGCCAAAAAAGCTCCCAGCTAAAATTTTACCCTGAAGTCATATTGATAGCAGGCAGTATTTAACACATTTGAATGTCATCAAGCTACTTTGCCATAGAATATAGAAGAGGAATGAGCAGGAGCAGTGTATTCCAAGTCTCACTCTGTCCAAAGGACATGCTTCTATATTAAATTTCAAACTTGAAAACTTAAGCTATCCCATCTTTTAGAGCACTGAGGCTGGAAAGACATGATCAATCAATCTATCTCCAAATAAAAAACACCCCAGAAGGCAACAGTATATAAAACATCTGCCAGAAAGAAGCCAGTTTCTCCAGAAACTTTGCCTTGCAACCTTGCTGTGAGATTTTGGGGAGCAGTTGTAGCAGGAGAGGGCCCTGATGAGATGTCAGGGCTCTCTCTCCCAGAGCAGCCTGCTCAGGCCACAGGCACAGAATGCAGAAGCTTCCAGCCATCCCCAAACAGTCTGAGACCACCTGATCCTAACACCAATGAAGGATTTACCATGTCAGTGAACCATAAAGATCTTATGTCTGAAAGATTGTATAAAGCTATCAAAAAGATTAATTCATCCAGCAGTAAAGAGTTTTAACCTCAAGCAATCCTGGGTTGTGGTTTGTTTGTTTTTTTTTTGCAGTGTCAAACAAGAGAGCATCATCCTGATTCTCCAAGTCTAAATGAGATGAATGACATTTTCCAAATGACAGTGACTTCCCTGTTGCTCAGGAGAATCAATCTACCTATGTAAGCTTCAGATTACCTTCAGGTATATGTCAAACTGCAAACACCAGCCTGACATTTGGGATAAACACTAGGAAGTTAGCAAGCACCCTGCTCAGACATATGGCTGTAGTAAATAGTCATGGAGACAGATTTCATGTCAGTCAAAACCTTTCCTATAAACTGCAGCCAAACAGCCAAAGAGATAATTATCTTAAGTCTTCATCTACAGAGCCTGAATACTCTGGTTAGCTCATCCTCTTCAAGCTTTCACTCACAAACAAGAATTCTACAGGCATATCATCCCAACAGGACTCTCATTTCTTTTGGGGAGCTAGATTCAAGCAATAAAAACGCATTTGCTGCTATGGTGGGTCACGGGCATTGGGAAATGTCAGCCCTACTCCCTCTCAGACAGATCCTGTGCAATGCTTGGCACAATGCCATTAGTTAAAAAGGCCACACCACAGCAGGCTGTTTGGTCTGTGTGAACTTCCAGCACCCACAGCATTCCCTGCAAGGGTCAAACAGCTGGAACACCAGTGCGTGAAAATCCACCTCTCCCTTTCGTGTTGAGCCCGGGATCCTGAAAGCTTCATCTGAGGTCTCACAGTTCTTAGACTCAGAGTGCCCAACTGATTCCTATCTATCCTCTTTATGACTCCTTTTTCCATTTCCTGACTGATAGATACTGACTGGACATTTTCATGGAACTATCTCCTGCTACTGAGTATTTGACATATGCAAAACAACATATTAGCAAAGCATCTCATCCACAGGTGTATTCTCTCCAACTCAGAAAGACCTCATCTCTCCTGCACAGCTCAAGAACAACCCATGAACTTCAACTGGAAATGGAAAACCAAGTTACTGTGATCCAGTTCAAATCTGACCATTTTACACTGGGTAACAGTTGATAATTTTCAGCTTTCTAAAAGAGAAAACAATCCTTGAAATATCTGACAATCTCTACCACTTTCTGTAGTCCTATTTCATCTGCTCATGCTTGACTTTCTATATGATAAAGCAAGTTTGCTTAAAGAAAAGATAAAAGGGCTTATTCTGCATTGACAGAAGAAAAATTACCAAATATATTCCCACCCCTAGAGTGAGTTCACTAAATGTTCTGTTTCTAAATGAAGTACATTGGAAACCATGTACAGCTGACAGCCTTTTGCTGCTCTGTGACTTGGGGAGGTGGCACTGGTCACATTCTCCTTCCTCACCTCTCCTTCTTCTGAGGCATCTTTTTAGTAAACTCTTGCACTGTCCATGGGAGCCATACATGGAGTCCACTAAACACATCTGCTTGAGAAATTTATAGGAGACTTGAAAGTTTAGTGCAACTGCCAAAGGATTTTGGAGTGCTGGGAGAATTCATCCTACTTACTCATTACATCTATTGATTGAAATCCAGCTTCCAGACGTCAGCATAGGTGCCACTGCTAAGAAATACAAAGTTTCCAGGAAACCTCTATGTAAATCTAAAGTGATTGCCAGCTCGGGGATGTGAAAATAAGGGGGGGTGAGAGCTGTGTGATCTATATGGCAGCAAATTCAGTACTAATAGATAGTCATGTACTACTTTGGAATGCTTTTCATCAACTGAAGTTGAAAGTGCATTCCTCAAGCCTGTCAAAAGGCCAGTATTTGTGACAGATTCTTCTCTTCAAATGCATGAATTACATTAGGGATGAAAGTAGTCATGAGGTGCTTCAGCAGCCAAAGGCTCCCTTCTTTTTCTTTTCCCCACAAGTTCAGTGTAAACTATTAATACATTAGCCTGTTGACTCTGAATTTGCTGTTTTCTGTATCATCACTTGACTTTGCAAACCAATGTTATTTTGAGTCATGCTGCTAAAAAACTGACATAAAAAGTAGCCTAAAACTTTCCAACAGTGTTGATTCCCTCCACAAAAATAAAGACATTTACTGCCTAGATAATACTGAGCACATGAACCTGTCAGACAGCAGGATCAATGTGTTAAGTTTTATACAGACACATTCATTAGTTCATGATGCTGAGAAGGTGTTGCTGCTCTACTCCTGCCACAAATCAGAGTTTACTGCTAATAGATTGTTTGACTATGCTTTTTAACTGAAAGCACAAGCACCATCATAAAAACATCCATAGTGTTTTTCTTGTCTATATGCTATACTTAAGAGGCTGATGGAACAAACCTTAGCAGAAGGAATATCAAAGTAAAAGAAACCCAAACAAACAACAAAAAAAACACAAAAAACCAAAACACCTTTGTGTTATTTGCATATATTTAGATAGTCCACAAAGTATCAGTAGCATAAAAGTTAATTATATCAGGTTGACTGCCAAAAGAAATAGATGTGAATACAGTAATCTTATCCTCTAGAATTAATTGCATCGAGTTGTAGATGATACCACAAATAAAGTTCACTCTGCACTACTGAGATTATCAAGAACACAATCTGTAAATCTTTGATAACATTTAATTAGACACATTCCCCACAGAGAAGCCTCAGCAGCCTTTCAGGCAACCAGGAGAAGTGCAAAAACTTAAATGTCACACTTAGAGAACTACTTAACACGAAACACCTACCTTTTGTCAGTGCTTCCAGAAAGAGGTTATTTTGCCAGGGAAATGCAGAATTAGGTGAACATTTCAGAATGGTGCCACTTCTAGCACTTAGTTTCTGCCCCGTATGCTGCTCTCCCCTTTCAACACACTGCATCTGTCACTATTGGATACTTGCCACCAAGAACAGAACTACAGGAACACTGCTTCTAATGTATGCAATCCAATTCATACTGGCTGCCTAATGGTTTCTCTATCCTGACCACAGCCTTCCTCATCACCTCTTAATTGCCAGCTAATATTTTATACACCACCATATAAACAAAGCTTTTTATCAGCATGTAACAGACAAGAAGCAGCTAGAAGGGAACACTGCTTTCTTCTGTTTGTAGAGCCCTGCAAACCATAGTTAAGAATGTCTTAGCTAGCCCCATGATGGTGTTTGTTGAATTCTATACACTTTTGATTTTAAAGCATTGAGTAGTGGGATAACTGATCCCATCTTCAAGCTATTTTTCCAATACTTCATTTGTCTTCTCTCTGTGTATTCTTTGTTTTTCTGGTTTCAGCCTCCTACCACAGATCTTGTCAAGCTCCTTTCTGTCATTCCACTCTGCCTCAAGTTTTCCAGTATTTTATTCAGTCTCTGCACCTCTGCAGTTCTCTTGACTAAGCTGTCATGTGATAGTCATCTCCTTGGAAATGTTTGTTCCAGAGACATTTCATAACCACAACTGCCCTAAAATCAAATTCTACGTACAGTGACCAAAGTAAAGCAACTTAATATATGTGCTTCTCCTGATAACTTGAATAAAAAAGTGTCGTCTTCCCTGAATCCAACAGATAAACTGGAAGTGAAATTAAAAAAACCAAAAAGCAATCTCACCTATCATTCCTGGGCAGATATGGCTTCCAGTAAGAAGTCCAGCTGAAGGTCCTATATCCCTTCTGCAGCTTCCTCACTTGTGGCTTGCTAGCTGGGTCTTATTCTCTGGCTGTGCACAACTCCCCAGTGCATTGTGCACAGTGCAGCTCACTTCTCCTCCCTCTCTGCAGTGCTCAGCATGTTGCTTGTCGTGTCAGAGCCAGGAAGAAGTCCAGGCATGAAGTCTGTGAAGAAGACACTCAGAGTAAGCCAGGCCACAGACACAGCACAAAGGTGCAGTGCAATGCAGAAGCAGAGGATAAGTGAGGCCACTGAGATTTTTCTTGCAATCACTTTTCCTTAATAAAAAAAAAGGGATTTGCAACACTTTTCATAGATAAGTAAGAAAAAGCCTTAGTCTAAATGGAGAAAGAAAGAAAACTGTAAAGTGTTATACCTGAAAATGTTAGGAACACAACCTAGAATGAGTTTTGCTGGTGGGTAGACCAGTAAAGCACCTTTAGCCATGCAGGAAAACACACCTGAAACAAGTACTCAGCTTCCCAATTACTTTACATCCATAAATAGGCTAAAATTGCTATAGAACCTACAATAGATATTCAGGTATTAGGTCTTTAATTCTTTGTCATAGGGATGGGTTAAGATGCTTAAGGAGCTGGCGTTGAATAATAATGGGGATCCTTTTTTGATGCAAACAGAACTGGAGCCACTTGCATAACAGTGTCCATCAGTCACCGTTCATATGTTTATTCCAATTACTCTAATAAGCATGACATTCAGAAAACTGACCCTGCTCCTAAAGATATTCAGCAGCATGTAAGTTCTGTAAAGCTTATTACCCACAAAAAGACAGACTAAAAGAACATCTAAGCAGCGAAGTGTCACAGTCAAGGTGCTGGAACCATCAGATTTGTAGGTTGCTGGTACAATCTGAATTCCCCTCTGATGTCCATATTTACTGTAAAACCATCAGTAATCACATTCCTCTGCTCCAGAAGGCTCCTGCCTTAGGCTCAGTACCAAAGAGGGAAAAATAAAGTACCAATACATCCAGACCTTCTGAATGTTTGAATTCCTGACTTAAAAACATCCTTTGATTATAGCCTTTGTACAAAACGTGCACGTAGGCATACAGGCATGGATCACCTCTGTGTCAAATGTTTTGCAGCTCAAAGAGAAAGATTCCTTCCAAAAAAGGCTAACTCTCCAAGACTCACTTTCCCTCAAATATGTTCACCATCCTTCTCTGGTTATCAGTGGTATGAAAAAGAAAACCTACCACAACAGCACAGAGCCTTCTCTGCAGACAAGTGACATTTAGCCCACTGTTCCCTCCCTTCTCTGGCAATCTTCCACTGCTCAAGTGTGCCAACCTTAATAAAAAAGTTTAAGGCAAGTAAGAACTCTTAGAAATATCTCAAGAATCTGGGGAGAAAAACAGTGGAAAGGAGATAGGAAAATCCATTCAAAAAGTGAAAAGCAAGATGAAGTCAGTTGGGATTCTCAAATTGCAGGACTATCACATTGCCTTATTAAATTGGTCGGCAAGAAGTAAAACAAAAGGAAAAGAATTAGAAGAAACAGAGATCTTCCCACTATTTTTCCTGAAAAAGTACCTGAAAATCTATTTGAATTCAACAAACAAAAGAAAAAACCTGAGAAATTGAATTCCTTTTTCCAGGAATTCTAGGATTCTAGACAGTTGTTCCTCTTGGAATCCACATGCAAACATACTTTTCTATTTCCCAGAGAAGTACGTGTGTATGCACACATATGCTCTGGCAGGGGGGTTGGACTAGATGATCTTTCTAGGGCCCTTCCAAACCCTAGCATTCTATCATTCTATGTGAAGGAGAAAAGAGAGACTAACTCTAAGGCATTGCTTCAAAACATTTCTCCTCTTCCCTCTTTTCCCACACTGGACTTCCTTGTCTGATCCATCTTGTCTTCTCTAACTGTACGCTCGAGGCTTTTAGTTCAGCAAGAGAACCCTTGAATATTCAGCCTAGAGCAAGAAATTTGAGAATTTGGGCAGGAGAGAAAGGGGTGGAGAAGTCTGTAGAGCAGTCTACCAAGTGCAAAAGTTCAGAAGAGTTGAGAAGAGCAACAGCTAAGGGATCATATCAGTAAAGAGAATCTATAGTGCATCACAGTGAAAGGGCTCACATAATTGTAGTACAACCACAGTGACAAGAGGGCTGGGAACCTTTTCCAGTTGACATTATTGCAACAGCTATTTGACTGCACATCTGACAAGTCTTTACTACCTCATTTTAATAACTTTACTAGCAGTAAGTCATTAGCTCATTTCTTTAGTGCAGTACCCAATTCTCTGATACAGTCTATAAAAGCCAGACAACCTGAAAACATCTGGATACCTTGAAAACTTAGCACAACAAATCTAAGACTGAATCTGTAACCATCACCACTAGAAACTCCACCAGTGCCCTGGGTTATGAGGATGCAACTCCTGTGTATTCAGGGGCAATAGGTAGAATTGCTTAGGCTTACAGAAACTTTTAGATGCACTGGTCAGCTTGCAGTCCAGTACTTAGTTTAGTCAGATCATAAACACCTCAGAAGAAGGCAGCTGAGTACAAGGAAACAGTTTTCCTCTGACATAATATGTAACTTAAATTTTACTGATAGAACATTTCTGAAAGCAATACTAAAAATAAAGATTATTGAAAAAACCCTTAATTGTGGGTGGAAACCCAAAGCTTCTCAGTAGTTCTGACTGTACCAGCAACTAATATATTCTGTTATGAGTCTATGCATCAGGGTGAGAGAATCTAAAAATATACCAGTGCTAAGAATGCTGATAGTTCTCTGTCTGCTGCACAGACAGCTTAGCTTCTCTGCTCACTGTCCTCAGGGAATCCTCTGCCTGGTACCTCCACATTGTAGATTCAAAAAGAGATTTCAAATTATTTCCTGGCATTTCTCCAGTATTAACTATGACACAGTCAATTCAGCAGAGAAATGCCAGATCTTGTATAGCTTCAGTGTGGAGGGGATTGACACTACTTTGCTAATGCCCCTCCCTCTCTCTGCTTTGATTTCAAATCATTTTTAGATGTATTTTCCTTACAAAATTAGATTTTGTCAACATATGCAGTGGGCTTACAATACAGCTATTGTTGCTGGAAATGTCAGTACTTCAAATGTGATTCTTGATGTATCTCTCATAGGTTATTGAGAAATAGCCAAGTAAATGTATTCTTTGTATCTAAATGTCAGTTAAGGTATAAAAAAATTAAATATCGTGAAAAGAAGTAGTATGTGCAGCCTGTACCTAATGTGATGACTTGAATAGGAAACTAAAATAAATCTCTTTCATATAGCTAACAGTGGAGGATGTCATCAGTTCCTCTAAATTGAGATCTATAGTACAAATAAAAATAATTTTACAAGACTCTTTTTATTGTAATCATAAACCCTAAAAACATGATGGAATCAAGCCATATTAGATTTTAAGATATAATAAACCAGAAGCTATTCTATCCCTAGCATGCTGGATATTGTAAGGGAAAATATAATCACTAAATACAAATAGATCTTACATCAGTAATATAAGAACTGTATTGTTGCAAGCCAGACAATTCTCAACAGCTCTGCATCTGAGTCTCCACCAAAGCCAACAATGCTTCCATTTATGGCTACTGAAACACTAGAGAGGAATCACACTCTCAGCGTAGATAACTAATTGGTTATAAAGAAAGGAAACAGAAGGTAGGATTAAAGGGGCAAAGTTTCCCAGGGGAGTCAGCTCAGCAGGGGAGCCCTGCAGACAGCTGAGCTGGAGCTGGGCTGTTCAACATGTATCCTAATCAGTTTGGGAAGGGAGGGATGAGCAAGGTGACATTCTGGGGATGACACTAAGGTAGTTAAGGCACTAACATTGAGGACCACCTGCAAAGATCTGCAGATGGACCTTCCCTGTTTGGGTGATGGAGCAATCAGAATGATAGATGGAATGCAACAGGAATGAATGTGGAGTGATGTACCCAGGGGGAAACATCCTGGCTTAGCATACAAAATGATGGACACACTGCTGAGTACATGCAGGAATGATAATGCAGGGTTGCAATTATTAGTTCTACAACAAAATTGGCTCAGTCTCCTTGACAGTCAAATAAAAATTTAAATAGTCTAGAATGACTAGGAAACAACAGGAAAAAAGAATAATGTGTTTCTGTATAAAACCCACAGTGCATACCCCCTGTACATGACTGATTCCCTCAGGTTGGAAAGCATTCAATAGACTTTAAAAGGGTTCAAGGAAGGGCAAGAAAATTGAGCCCTTTCAGCCAGCAAAGAGATGAGTCAGAAAAGGGATGGCAGAGGTCTAGCAAATCCAGAGCAAAGTGGAAAAGGTGAAAGTCCAGCCTGGTGCTCACTGTCCCTCTCTGCTAGAAGAGCATCAGCCCAGACCAAAAGGCAATAGGTTTTCCTATGTTACCCTGAGATTAGCCTAGGGAACTTTGCTCCAAGTTACTTAAGAGTTTACAGGGCTCTGAGAGAAGACTCAAAGTTATAACTGTACCTCTGGCTCCCCAGGTACCTGAGTCAGAGTTTTCTAAGGAGTTTTATTACATTTGTGATCTAAACTCATACTGCCACATGGGTATGTGCTTCTTAAGTGAAGAACAGTAAGAACGAGGGAAAGGCACAAAAATCAAGTAGCATCCAAGAGTAGCAGAGAAGAACCCTCCTCCATCTTGAGCTTAACATGGTGGTGAGGCAGCTGCACCATTCTATATAAAAAGGGAATGTAAGAAGAAAGTAAAGATCATACTCAGCCTGTAGTTTTCCTTGGACAGCCTCAAGAACCAGAGAAGAGCATTAACTGGAGAACTCCACCGTATTTTCCAGTGCCAACCACTATACCTGCTTTCTGCTCCCAAAACACCTCCCAGCTTGCTCTGGTCTTCATCCAAGTGCAGAGTAAACTCCTTTTGGTCTGGCATATCATCTTAACCCTTTTTGTCAATGAAGATAATTCCCTGGTCACATCAGTAATCCCTGGACCAGATGATCTTCACCCAAAACAGCAACAACAGCTGGAGATATCCATGTAAATACTGAACACATGTGAAACAGACAGGTTATCTGGGATATAGGTTCTTCCCTTTCAGGATACCTGGCTCTCAAAGTCCGGCTCTAAATTCTAGGCTCAACTGAGACCAGTGTTCTAATTTATTTGCTGAAAGCTTGCTTTGGCAGAGATGATAATCAGGCTCCACTCTTGTGTAGTATTTTAATTGTAAAGTATCGTCTCTGCAAACAGATTTCTTTTTCTCAGGTCTACTCTATTATAAATAATAAACCTTCCCTTACAACGCCTGAGAGCTCATTATGTGTTTCAGTAAAACCAATCACCATTAAGTCATCTGATTATGTTTGCCCTTTTGTGTGTTTGAGCACCTCAGAGCCAGCAAAGGTCTTAAAGCATTTACAAAATAGGTAAAGAATTTCTTTTCAGATGTGAACAGAGTTCGCTCTGGCCATTTGCTGTTTCATACTGCATATTATTATATGCAGTCAGTCACCCAAATTACACAGTGTTGCCACTTCCCATCTGAATGTCTGAATGGGCAATATCATCAGCTCTAAGTAGGTTTGCTGTGTAACAGCAGCTTCTCTTGTTTGGACATGAATACCCAGTGCCAGCCTGCATATAGATACCCACAGAAAGAAAACTTGTTCTCTGAATACTTGCTAAAACAAAACCACAGCAGAGATGCTTGCAAGGAGCCTGAGCATGACTGATAAGAAAGCAATATAAATCTCAGGTGTGCATTTGCCAACTCAATTCTGAAACATTCAGCTGATTCTAAGTGTAGATTACTGACTTTCTCCAGCCATCCACGTCTTCATCTTCTGCTAAAAATACTCATTTCCACAGAGCAGCAAAGCAGCAGCCCAGGACACCCAAACTTTAATAAATCACAGCCATTGATTTAATCTCACGTAAATGAAGCTTCCCATTGTCCTTTCAAAATAAACAAGGAGGACACAGAGGCCTGCATATAATCACTAAATTACAAAGAACAGATGTGAAACATTAACAAGGAAATGCTCATGCTGGCAAGGAGAAAGCTCTATAAAACAGCATGCACTGTACCAAGCCAGATTGGCTTTTAAATGACTCATGCTTACGAGACTACAAACAACAAGGAACAGAAATAAAATAGTTCATTTGACTGGGCCTGATACTCTTTAGTTACTTTAAATTAACTGCTAATTGTGCCATTTCTTTCCCTGGTACTTTTCCTTTTGACATCTCAGTTGCAACGCCTTGATGGAGGGAAAATTACTACAAACCCAACACAACTCATACGAAGCATTTCCTTACAGTAAACTCATTATTAGTGCAAGCATTTCCTTCAAAACAAGCATTCACATCTCTGAAAAGAAAGGAGCTCTCCCAGCCGCCTGATTAACAGCTTACTACACCAACTATGCAGAGGATGAATTTTTTTTTCCTCTGCTTTTCAAAACAGTCCATACTAGCTTGATAGCAATCTGGTCACCTCACATTAGTAATGGAATACACATGGGCTGCTCAGATCCCTGCCAGTGAGGAAGCATGTTTCAGTGCATACAGCTGACTAGTTTGTAACCAGTGCTTTAATGTGCTCATACTATTTTCTGTTGTTGGTCAAACTACATCAAAATTAATCCCTTAACCACTTGGTAGAAAGGACCAAAGCAAGACCGACACAATCAGTTCAAAGAGAAGCAGCATAATGGAGATGGAGTATATTAGGATATTTCTACTACTGTAACGATGATAAATGGATCAAATTCCCCCCTTTTCCTGATAGAGATAGATGTATGTATGGTTAAAGCCTAAGTCCTCAATATAACAAAGCTGGATTAACTTCTTGATAGCATAGGGGACAGATTTTCTCCCTATTACTTATAAAAGAGGAAAAGAGAAAGGGAAGGATGTCTTAATTTCTTCAGCTGAACATTGGTGGAGGAAGTAGCACATCCTTCAGTAAAGTCTGTCAGTGATTATTTAAGTGTAACTGTTAAAATTTAGGCTTTATTTGCAATCTGTGTTTCTGTAGCTATAGATCCCATTTAACAGACCTTTTTATACCCTCATCAACTAGATTGAAGAGTCCTTTAGTATCACATAATAAGTACTTAGCAAGCATTTATGCAGAAAGAAGTTGCATTAAGACACTTCATGACTTTTTCCTTCAACAAAATGGACAACTCATTTTTCTCTTGCTGCAAATCAAGCATCCTCAAATCATTTTCTGCAGCACTTCCTCCACCAACTCTAATACCCAAAGCACAATCTCCAGCCTAGGAATAGAATCTTACCACTATTTCACTTGCAAGTAGCAGCAGTTCTGACACCAGACTGATAATGCCCTGTATTTATTAGTATTATACATGTCCATGGGAGTCTGTTCTTGAGACCACCTAGAGAAAATACAGATAAATTCAACTGGTTGCAGCATTTAGCTTTATTATCCACAATGTACGAGTCTATTAACAGATTATGTTTCTTACTCTTTGTAAGGAAGTGTTGAAGCAGCTAATCTTGCCAAAGCAGCTGAGAGCTAGAGAAATACTCCCTTTATGAACCTGAGGAAGCAGCAAATGGAAGAGACAGGCTTGAGAAGGTGATCAAAAGCAAACAACAGCTGGAAACAAAAGCTGAAATAAAGAAACTGGGTTGTTTAATAGTTTAATCGTGTTTATACTGAAGAATTAAGAACTACTACCTCAGAGAGAGCCTGATGATGACACCTTTGAGAAACTCCACTGACTCACACTGCAGAAATGCATAATTACTCTCCCCAACCCAAATATAATCACAATCCAATTTTAACAGAGTTGTTAAAACTTATTATTTATGTTCAAATTTCTAAGAAACTCTAAAGTAAAATGGCAAGAAATTAGATAAAGCATCTGCACAGCTGTGGTGAGCTTTAAAGCTCCATTTCAATGTCAAGACTTTTTTTTTCCTTTTACCAAATCCCTAAAATCCATCAAAGAGTGGCTGGAATGATTGTTTTCATGTATGATAAATTAACACAAGCAAATTTAACAGAGCAGCAGTAAGATACTGCTAACTCTAAGATTCTAGTATCAACTCTGCCCTGCTGCCATGTAGCAGCACAAACACCTGAACAAACCAGGGTCAAAATGAACAATATGTCAGTAGCTTCAGGATGAGTCTCACTTTACCCTACAAGAGCACTGGAAATGAACTCTGCAATTCTGACCTGCAGCCTTGCCCCTCTATTTTAATTGTGCAAATTTGTGTTTAGGGCATAAATCCATTTCTAATCCCCTCTCTGATAAGAGCAGAACAGAGGTTGCACAAGCAGTGCAGTGTCTGCTCCCATGCTCACATGATTATGGCAATCAGAGAAAAATAAACACAGAGCCTAAACTGATTTGAAAACAGAAATAAATTAGTAAGCCACAATACCTTCCCTCCCCCCACAACCTAGATAAAGTAATGTGAATCCTACTATTAACCACTCAAGAACCTGCTATAAACAAACATTTAGCACTAGACATCCTCACTAGAAAGTGCCTTGAAGGGCACCAGAATCAGCAACTGGCTCAAGAAATCCTTAGGATGAAATAAAAGCTCTCCTGTGTCTTTGGCTACTGGAGTGAGATGTAGAAGCTTGTTCTGTCAGTGCTGGTTTACTTTCAGAGGGAATCAAGTCCTGCATGTCTGCAATGGGAGCATGATCCCCAGCAAAGCCATCCTGTCACTCACTCACATGCTGAAATGAGGCAATTGCAAGAAAATAAATGCAGCTAAGCCTACTGGTGAATGAAAAGTATCTTGAGAGAATAGAATCCCAAAGTAGGAGAAAAAGGAAGAAAAAATGAGAAACATACGAGATGAAGGAAAATAACAGACTTGCAAATAAACAGACATCTCATCTATCATCTGCCATTTTAGGATGCAGATGCCAATCCTGCCCAGAAACAAGCACAGGATGAAGGCAGGCACAGCTTACTTAGGAAGCATAGGCAGCAGCAGCATGTGCTGCCAGGTGCCAGAGGGAAGGCAAACAGAACAGCATCACCATCTAGGTAGGATATGGTATGGTTACCGGTTTAAACAACTTTTAAAAAACAATACAACAGGCTCAGAATTATTGAAATGAGCAAAGCTAGGTAAAAATTACTTTTATTTACCTTAAGAGGACTCAGGATGTCCCAAAGGACTAGAGAAGGACAAATACAGGACTACCACCAACAGGAGAAGGAGGACTTGAGATCAGGAAGCTTAACTTGGCTACTCAGAGATAGACCAGAACATATTATTAATCAATTTACAGTCACCTAGGGCATAATAAATGGCTAGCAAACAGCCAGCATGAATTTGTCAGGTACAAATCATGTCAAAGCAACCTAATTTCCATCTCCAGCAGAGGAACTAGATTAGCACATAAATATGAAATGTCTTCACCAAGGCTTCCACCAGTGACCTGCATTTCCTTTGGAAATACTCAACTCTTTCAAAATTAGCTAGAAAGGCACAAGAGTAGTTTTTAAAATGTTCTTTCCACCTCAAGAACGTTTCAAGCACAGTTCTGAAGAGATAGGTCCTGTGTACTTTATCTTCACTAATGATTTAGAGGATGAATTATTTAGTAGTAGACTTATCAAAACATGGAGAAGATGATAATGATGATGAAAAGGATAAATATAACTCTGGAACAAGATCAAAATCTGAAGCTATCTTGGAAAAGTGGAGTAAAAATCCAAAAACCTTATCCAAACAAGCCAATCCACTACACAGGAGAATTGCCATCAGCAGCAAAGCCACATACTGGAGACTCCAGGGCAAGGGAACATTGCTGCAGAAAGAGAACCAGGACTTGCAATAAGCAGCAAACATATTTCAGTCACCCAACATGATAATGAGGCAGACAATCAACACACAAATGAAAAGTCTCTTTCTATACTAACCTATAGTTATTTCAACATACACAAAGGGAGTCTTTTTTTTTTTTGCAGACTAGTAAAATATCTCAACTTTTCACTGAAAAAGAAATTCCTATCACCAGCTGCTCCAAACAGTTTCCTTCAGCACTCATGACACATTTTCACAAGGAAAACCTGTCCTTTGCACAGGTATCAAGTTCTGTGACTACACTGTGGCCACCACCACATCCTTCTGTCAGAGTTCTGGTGTCTGGGACAAGATTAGGAAATAACTCCTGAGACAGTCCATGATCTTCCATCAGCAACAGTATCAGGAGCCTAGGATGCTTCACCTGCTGCCATCCTTGGTCTGCCATGTCCTTCCAGGCTTCCAAGTGCTTAATAGCTAAACTAGGCAGTAACAGGGTTCCCAAAAGCTCATATACCAACCCAGAGAACAGGTCAGGTTCTCCCTCATTAATAACTGCAAGTTACTCCAAGCATACTCTATTTGTACAAAGAGATTTCCATACATAAGTGTAGTGGAATGTACTGTCGTTTACCGAGAAAAAGAATTAAAATAGCATTTTAAAGATAAAGAAATCAAACAAGTTAATGTATTCCATTTAATTTAGGATGCTAATTATCAAATTACAAGCAGCTGCAAATTTAGGGGCTATATTTAAAGAAGATAAACTCCTTGTTCTGATGTGGTGATAATACAATGGTTTTCATCTACCCATTCATTAGTTGTCATGGTTTTAATTTGTTTGCTTTGTCGTGTTTAATTTGTTAGCTCTACTACTTGTTGCTTTATTTCATCTTTGCTTCCAACAGTTGAAATGTTAACCTTCAAAATAATGATGGCAATGCAGAGCAAAGCCTTGGGTGTTATTGCCACTTGAGAATATCTGAAATTACATTTTTGATTTAAACATTGAAAAATTCTGGGCTGCAGAGCAGGTTGGGATCCTTTTTACCAGAAACCAAGGACACAAATTAGTAGAATGATTTCCCCATGTAGCTAGGCTTTGGATTGACTTTAGTACTCCGCAAGCTGATGACAAGACCATCCACTGTACTTCACCTGTCTGGCTAGTGACCTTTGCCTGAGTGCACTCCAGAGAGAAGGATGTCAGTAAGTTAGCCTTGCTGCAGTGAGCCCTGCCTTGATTTTTGTTTCTGGGACAGAAAACATCATTCATTTCTCCCTTCCTCTGACTCCTGCCTAGCTTTGGGAATATATCACATCAATTAAGCATCAGTTAGCCAGTATCATAGCAAGATAAAATCAAAGAAATGTTAGCTCCAAAAACCAAGAATGTAATTGCAGCTTCACTTCAAAGAAAAGATCTGAAACTCTGTAACTCACAAATAAATATCATCTAGTCCCTGTGTATAGCTTCGGGTACAACCATGTGGGTAGAAAAGAAGATTTGCTCATTTGTACTGAAAAAGGCCAATAAAGAGAGCAAAGCAGGAGACAGCCTGAGGAAAATACAAGTCACCTTACAGTTTAGCTTAAAACAGAGAAAAAAAAACAAATCTGAGCTTCAATACTGCAATTAACTCTTAACATCCACACCCCTGGTGTGGACCTTGAAATCAGGTTTGCACCCTCACACCCATCATCATCTAGGCTTGACAGGGGCACTGCCAATGCATCAGAGCTTTAAACCACTGCAGATTCTGCATGAAACTCTCAGGACAGATGCAGGATTTTCTAAAAGCAGCTAAGTTCACAGGCTCAGGAAGTGAAAGCTCACTACACATCATCAAGTGTGATAACATCTGCAGAAAGTCCATTTTTTCCCCAGAATCAAACCTTTGCAGAAGTGTAATGCTCCTCTTCAGATGCTGAGCAAGTAACAAGAAACCTGCTTGATGGCTAGCAGTCTGTGGCAGATAAAAATGCAAGTCCTTACAGGAAAAAAAAACAAAACCATCCAATTTGGGCAAGTGAGAGGCAAAACAGGTGATGATTTACAGCAGTGAAGCACCAGCAAGATAAGGAATATTAGGACTAAGTTGAATACTGATGAACACACCTTAGAGGCCATCAGCACTGCTCAGCTCTGAAATCAGAATGGGCTTGAAAAACACCCACAGAGTTTTATCACCAGTAAAAACAAATGAGTTTGTGTAAAGATGGCAACACAAACAGTGATTCTGTACAGCAGCAGTACTAAGGCAAAAAGAGTTGCTGAGGAGCAGATTTTCTTCATTAAGCATTACCACCACACCAAGTGGTGGCAGGGAAAAGCGTAACAAATCTCCAGGAGATACAGCAGAAATAAATTATTTTTCCAAGGGACACAAGTATAATGTGCATTAAAAAAAACACTGACTTGGCATCCTGGTGGTATTCCAACTTGCAAAAAACTTTGAAAACATTTTGTCAGGAATCTGGCAAAGTACTGAGAATAAAATAGAAACTAGAAAGACAAATATATTCTCCTCAGTCCTGATTCCTGGAAGATGAATGAATAGAGAATAAGGAATTAGCAGAAAACAAAGAATAAAGAAATAAGCATCAATATGGGAACTACTTAGTTCTGCTCTAAACACATTTCTGAAGCAGATAACAAGGCAATCTTGTAACTATCAGCTTTCCCCACCACAACTTAGACCCTTAACTCAGACTGAAGGGTTTTTGTGTGGATAGAAGTGCAGCAGCATTTGCTTAGCTTAACTTATAGTATATATTTTAACACACATAGCTTTATAGCTTATGTGCAGAACACTTCTAACACACCCAGGACACTGAACACAGGCATTATTCACCAAAGGTATTTAGCAGGCCTGCTCAGCATCTTATTTTCCAGCAGGATGGCACTAGTGGCAATGGACAGATGTGTGGCTGCTCCACAACCTTCCTCCAAGAGTTATCTGCCTCACTGTCAGTTGATAAATGAATGTTGTTATGAATATGCATGGAGTCATGCTGTTCTACTGCCAAAGAACCCAGGGATATTAACAGAGCAGCATCAATCAATGCCTGGAGGAGAACAGCCATATCAGCACCTCTGTCAGTGAATCACCTCATTGTAATTGAAACAGAAAGCCCTCAGAGCTGAGCAGCACCTTGGGCTCCTTGTTCAGTCTCTGCCACCAAAAGGCTTTTCCAAACATAATGCCTTTCTCTCTACTCACAGGACTGGTCTGAGGCTTCTCCCTTTAAGGCATCACCTTCCCACTGGATATCCCACAGAGCTAGAGCTAATTCCATCCCACCCATCGTATTCCACCTGTCCAAGCTCTACGAGCAGAAGCACTGTTAGTGGCTTTGAGTGCATACAAGAGCTTTTGTTCTTATCCAGACAATAACTGTCATGCCTGCTCAGTAAAAACAGTATCAGTAAATGTTTATGGTCCCTTCCATTCCCTGCAGTCCAACATACACCATCCCACATCCAACATGCTGCTCTGCCAGAGGTGTAACCCCACCTGTTACCACTACTCAGAGCAAAGAGCTCACTACTTCCTACCCAATAAGCCAACTCTACTACCTCAGGAGCTTCTTGCAATACTATTTGAAATACAGACTATAACATTTGTTTTACAGAAACATCCAAGAGCTCTAACTCTCCTTCAGCTAATATATATTTACCTGAGCTACAGATCCATTCCTAAGTAGCTTAGCACTTGTACATCATTTTTCTCCACTCTGCCAAAGCACTGACCAGTTTTAACTACCTCTCAAATAGCTGGCATAAGAACTGTCAGATGTTAGATCATTCTACCTATGGAAAGCTGAGAGAATAAATCATCATCTTAACTCAAATGCAAGAAGATTGAGCAAAAGGGTTTTTCTTCCCCACCAGTTTGTTGTTTTTAGCAAAAAGAAAAATCTGATCACATCTTGCTTATAGCTCTAGTTTTTACTACTGCATATTGGTCCCATTGTATATATGAGCTTGATAGTATGTTATCTGTCTCATCTGCCACTATTCTCCCAGAGTTGCCTATGCAAGCTTACAAGAAAAAGAAATCTGTACTAATGATGAGCCTGATATCAAGAGACTTTGCTGTTTCTTCATTTAAAACAGTTTCTGAGCTGACAGTCAAAGTCATTAGGAAAAAAAGGGTTGTATCTTTTTTTTCTTCTTCCTGTCCTCTCTGGCTTGCCTTCTCCCAGATGTCTGTCTAGAGCACAGAGGGAGGAACTTCACTGGCACTGCCTTAGGTACTCACCAATTCATGGTGCAGACCCCAGCTGCACAGCCCACTGAGGGAAACAGGTTCTCAGCTCAACCAGAACATCACAACATTGCCTAAAAGCATGGGCCCCTCTCTGCTAAAGGAGTCACTAAAGGCATTCTGCTGCCTGGTCAGCTACAAACAGGCAAAAAAAAACCCCAATATTTAGGGTTTTCTTTTACTTAAGGTTGTATCTACCTACAAAACTACTACTGCCTTGCTCCAAACACTAATTCAAATCATTTGATTCAGACACCACTAAACAGGCTCTTACAAAAAGCACAGAACTTTGCTGATTAACTCACCATTACTTCTTTGCCAGATTCTGTCATCACTTCTCATTAAAAATCATTTTATTCCACAGCTGTCCTATTGACTTAAAGTACTAAGGGATGTAAGGATCTGGCACAGTATGCCTTTTCCAGACAAAAATACAACTGCTGGAATTCAGTCATCTAATTTCCAACTTTCTTAGTAGGCTAAGTGTATTATCTATCAAAAAGATACCACCAGAAATAGTATACTCTACCCATTAGAGACAGCAAGTGACAATGGCATCAATCACACTCAGGTTAGCAAATATTAGGCATGGTGACAGGCAGCACAGGTTTAACACCGTTTTTGCTGGGCTAATAGGAAACAAGAAGACAGGAAAATATCAGAGAGGACATTCTGAAGGCAGAAATGAGTCAGTGCCTTACACCAGCAAAAGGTTAGAGAAGCACCCTAATTACAGCCCAGGCACTTTTACCTCATTAAGATGATTTGAGTTCTACCCTGTTATTTTAAGATAATTCTACACCAGCAATAAAGAAGGCTAATTAAAGAAGGATTCTGCAACAAAATAGTAATCTTGCAACATGAGTGCAAATATTCTTATCTGAAAATGCTCCATAACTTCTACCAAAAGTTACTGATTCACATTCATTTTCATCACTAGGCACAGAGAACCTAGGACTTCATGGGATGGCTCTAACACACTATTCATTTCCACTTGAAAATTCACCCAACTCCTCCTTCCTTTCCCCCAAACTGATATTGTGCTGATAGTGACCTTTGTCAGAGGGGAAGATACCCCTCTCCGAGAAAATACTTTCCAAAGAGATAGGCTACAGAAAAATTGATAGGATTCTGTCAAAACTCATGTTAAATCTACCCTGAGGTGAATTAAGTAAACAAATCTGTTTCTGTATATTACCATTATGTGTTACTGGACACAGCTGCCTTTGTGTGCTTTTTGCAGACTTATGAAACAAAACACATTTTCTCAGCAGTTTCAAGTTTAACGAATAATAAGTTTTATTTTGGTTATGTACTTCAAAGTGACATTCACACACTGTCCCCATCATGGGCATCTGGCATGCCAGGAAAAGCAGACTGATGCATGCTGGCAGCCAAAACATGTTACTTATGCCCACACTAGCATTGTTTCCGGTGGTATGTTTGGGGGTTTTTGTGTTTTGCTTCATATAATAAGTGTGTGGATTTGCTTTCTGTGTAGTTCTCTTCCACAGATAACGTTCTTCCTTGTGGAGAGACTCTTCAAAACCAGTCTTATAAATGGACCAAAGTACCTAACCCTCAAAACAAAGATTAGGAGATTTAGCTGTTTCTGTCACTTGAGAATTTAAAGCACCCCATCCACTTACATATGCTACATCAAGTGAGTAGATACTCAATACTATGCCCAAAATTCTTACTGAGAAATCCTTGCTCATACAAAACCTGTGCCACACCTTGGGCCAACAGATGAAATGCACCTTGCTACTGGCATAAGATCAGCAGAAGAGACACATCTGTAGATACTTCAGGATCTTAAAGATCTTGAGTTTATGGTTGAGAAGGGACTCCTGGGGTTGTACCACAGTCCCTGAAATGCCTGCTCCTGCTGGAGTGGTGCAGTTGTCATTTTTTTTCAGGTTTAAAACCACCACACAACTTTTGAGCACACAAGGGTACTGAGTCACTTCTACAAACCAACGATATTTGTTGGTGACCAAAGCTGTGCACCTTGCAGGCAACTCTCTGACTCCTGCCCTGCCCTGGCAGTCCCTGCTGTCCTCAAATGCTCCTGGGGGAAGCAGGCACAGTTCAACCCACAAACTGCCATGCAAAACCTCACAGACAGATTTGGCAGGAGGGTAACTGCTAAATGAGCAGCAATCAAGTAGTTCACCCAATCAGTTCTCTAATTCACCACAACTGCTATAAATACCATCCATTATTACTGAATGTAGCTTTTGCAGAAAAACACATGCAAACTTCCTGCAGTATCTAATCTATGTGAAAATTATACAGAACATCCCATTAAAATCCAAGTAAACACTCTGGCATACTCCTAATGTATGTGCATAGATTATTTGGGTGTACTTCTAGGATAAGTACCATTTGATGTTCAGATTATTGGTGGATATTTAAAGTTGATTACCCTAGAGGTAGGAGATAACTGGTAAACAAGGAACATATACAGAACAACATCATCATAACCACAAGCTGTATTTGTTTCACAATTCATTCCTACACTTGGGACCACACTTCAGGGAAGGATACTAATTATTAAAAAAAAAACTAACAAAAGGAACTCAGAAAGTACCAAAAGCAGCATGTTTCATGTCATTGCATTATGAGCTGACTGGAAGACTTCACTTGTCCAGCACCAGAGCTGACCCAGTGCTACTCTGAAGCCTGAGCTGCATTGCAGAGCCAGAGGCAGCACAGGAGCTGTCATCAGGGAGAGCTTTCTGTGGGGCTGTGCATCCTCCCAGCTTCCTGCTGGAGAAAGACTTACCCAGCCCAACAGCCAGTCTCAGGGCTCCACTTAACACATCTTGACTTCAAGCAAGTAAAACTCCACTGGTTATGGCAAAGGCTGGTATTTATCTCAGCAGCAAAGTGCTAGAGATGGAAGAATAAACATGCAGCCACAGACAAGAAGCAGCAAAATGGATGGAGGTAATAAGAGAACAAACAAACAGAGAGGAGACCCTGGTGTGCTTACCACATTACTGAAGAGATCAATCAACTCACAGATGTGATGGCAGGGACATGTTCACTTGGCTAACACATTTAATTACCTATATTATTTATCCTTTTCCATGTAGGCACCTTGTCTAGACTGATTACTGCTGTAAGCTGCTTCTGGCTTTTTTCTCTCTCTCTTGTCTTATTTTGAAGTTGGCTTTCACTACATCATGTGGTGCAATTGCAGTCCCCTTCCAGATTTCTGCCTCCTTATCACTAGAAGGCACTGACAAGTTGTTCTGGTTTCGTTTTTCCCACTGATGACCTGAATTAGCCATTACCAGACACAGTGCTGGGAAAGATCATTCACACTGAAAGCACGATTGAAGCACATGGATAATAAAAATTTAGATAATAACTTTAAAAATCTAGATAAAACTAATTCTAAAGAAAGGAAGACTATTTAGACACTGTCCTATGCAGTTGCTCATGCTTGGGGTATCTGTTAATAAGTGTACAGCCTGACTGGATTTGTATTTAAGACACATCAGGATGTGCCTACAAGACCACTCTTCCTCCAGAAGCAGGTGAACACAACACTAGCACATAGCCAACTGCTTTCAAGCACAAAGCAGTGATCTTCTAGAAGAAAGTTACATCCTGAATTGTATTCCAAAACAGCACTGGAAACACAGGCACACTTGCTTTCATCAGTACCTGGTTATCAAGGCAGTCATAGGAGCTGTGCTGCTGTGCTCCAGGTAACAAGTATTCCTAAAAAGCCTGTCAACCTTTCAATAGTGTTTGGATTTCAGCCATGAAAATCCTGAATTCATTCAGTACCACTGATGCTAGTCTGGGCCAGGTGCAATTTCTGAATTGTTCCACAGAAAAGGCATGGAAAAAAACACTTTACCCTAACAGAGCTTTGCCAATAGCTTATTCTTGCAAATTACTTGAAATTATATCACAACTGGAGAGATTCTCTGGTAAGTACATGCCACAGATAATGGAAACCAATGTAATCCAGAAAATCCTGTGCTGCTACCAGAAAGAAAGGACAGTTATCTTCCTAGGAAGATAAAAACAGACAGCTCAAGAAAGAAGCAAGGGGGGGGGGGGAAGTCTTTATCATAAAATAACACTTTTCTGATGTATTTCAACTCCGAAAGAAATCTAGGGTTTAGTTAACAGCTTTGTCAGCAGATCTCAGAAGCACTGAACTCAGAAAGATTATATATCAAGTAGCATACATCAAGTCATGTTTACTGCTCCCCAATTCTGTCTTTTCCTTTTCTTGCTGTTTGACAAACATTTTACTTCACTAAGCCACTACATTAACTCATACTGAGTAGACATAAAAGATGCACCGAGAAGGATATGTGCTTCCACCAGCCAAATAAGACTTCAGAGACTTACAGGCATGGCCAACCATGCAGCATCCACACAGGGCACTGGGATACTCACAGAAATTCTTCTGAGTTTTCCAGTGTGCATACCTTCTGTCAAAGGGCACCTCAAATTTAGTTAGACATGAGCTGTGGAGCCCAAAAGCAGCAGCAGTACAGATTATTATTCTTATTCTACAGAACCCATGTTTTGCTTTAGCTAAGGCAATCATTCAAAGCAGCAGTTCATCAAAAGAGACCCTCAAGAAGCAGCCTAAGCTTTGTAGCCCTTGTCAACAAGATCCTGCAGGGAAAACCATGACTGATGAAGGCAAAAATTTTTCTCTAACTTTCAGCAGTGGATCAATGCAATGCATCAGTACACTTCATTTCTTAGCAGACAACATGTGGCCTCATGGAATATGCTATTAGACAAAACTGGTAGGAAAACATCTCCAAAGCAGTGTACCATCACAGGGCCAGCTTCAGAGGTAGTTGTGGATTCAGACTAGCAGCACAGCTTTCCCCTACACAAAGATCTAAAAGCTGCTCACTGAACAACTGCTCTCAAGTACAGGTTTGCATTTCTTCTCCAGTCACATACCTAAGGCCTAACTCCTCACTGCTGTCTGATTAGCACAGGAGAACACCCAATAAATACCTTAATCATAAACTGGTTCTGGCCACAGGACATTTGTCTTTTGTCTAATTAAGGGTAAAGGAGAAATTGACTTGGAATGGCTTGGAAAGCTAAGGGCAATTAAACACATTTGGACCATCAGCTTATCATAACTTCATCAGAGACTGGAGTGATGTCAGAGAAAGCAGAGCACTGTATTTATTTAAAGCTATAAACCCACCTCTCCTAACAGTTACCCTCAAGTGAAAAGCCATCACCTCACTGCTCTCCTGCAGAAGGCAGCATCCCAGACAGCTTAGTGCCTCTCCCCTGGCTCTCTGGAGGCAGCATTGGCCCAGCTGCTTCCTGAAGGAGAGGAGACTCCCAGGTCAGGGACAGCACAGCAACCAGGCTTTCCCTTTGCTGTCCCAGCAGAGCTGCACCAACATTAAGTAGAAAGATGTGAACGAAGTCAACACCTTCAACATGACTGAAAAGCTCCTCTCCCTTGGGTTCAACTGTAATTGAGCATTTCCCCTCTGGAGCATCCTTGATGCTCTGGGGCAGGGTAAAGGGCTGCCTCAACTCACCTGCAGGGACACAGTGGCCTTTCCTGAAGCCCTACAGGGGAATGCAGCAAGCAGCCCAGCCCTAGCAAGGGTCTAGACCATCACAGACACACTGCAAAGGTCCTCAACTCCCATCCAACAGGAATTACTCACAGACAAGCTGCAGCTCTGCTCATAACCCTTCCGATGAATTCTGGGCTACAAAGCCAAGGGAAGCAGTGCTCTAGCCATAACAGCACTGGCTACCTAAAACAGAGACTGCCTTAAGCAAGGAACCAAAAACTTGAAATGCTGAGACAATTACAGCTTTTTGCTTCATGGCTTGGGAATAGGTCTGACTGCTGCACAGCTCACAGCCTGGAAGAGATTTCTGTTGTTCCAGCATGGGATCAGTGCACATTGCTCATTCCTAGGCTCTCACACTCAGTTAAGCACTAGTTACATAAAGTTGTGCTTCTCTCCCCAAGCACAAGCTTTAAGGGATGTGAGCCATTATTGTCTAGTCTCATGGGCTTTGTATACACAAAGTAGGTTTGCTTCTAATGAAAAAATCCTCTACTGCTGAGTAAAAATAAAATACATCATCATAAGGCAAGTGTTTTGTTTGACAATTTAGGACTTAAAATTGTACTGGTAAAAGGGAGAAAGGTTTGCACGCAATAAGAAATGTGGCAATCCTAAAATAATCACTCCACTTGAATACACCTTCCAAACATATACTACTTTATCATTAGTGCTATAGAGGGAATTCTTTCTCTGTACTAAATAAAAACATCAAGCATTCTGAAAAAGTAATTTTTTCTCCTTTTAGTCCCCCTTTCAACCCAGCAGTAACACATCCTATCAGCTGTTTCACAGTAATTAGCAACAAAAAACATCAGCTATTTTAACCCAGATCCTCTTTTTATGTGAAACAATATAAATTATCATGAGCAACACAACTTACTGAAAGCATGAAAACAAAAAAAAAAGAAAAGAATCCATAAGCTGAGAAAAATTAAACTCAGAGTAACTGAGGCAAATTTCACCACGTATGGAAAAGGTCTGTAAGTTATTACTGGCTCACAGAATCAAATCTTTTGCCTAGTTACATGAAGAAGTGCTAACTATACCAACAAAGACCAAGAGAAAACCCTAATTGTTCCTTATACAGCACTGAAGCATCAAAAGGAGAAGGGCGTTAAAGGAGACCTGCCAAACAGTGCAACTAGCACACTAAATATTAATCCTTAGCAACCTTTCTTTTCAGAACACAGAAAACTACCAACAAGGGCACTTTTTAACACGTAAAACACCAATGTTCTGTTAACAGGAGTATAATCCAGGATAACATCCAGAAATAAGGCAGCTGGGGTGTCCCACCAACCACACCAGACAGAATCCCTCAGCAAGGGCTGAAATCCTTCAGCTGGGTGACTAGGCTGACAGCCCATAATCCTGGGGCAATTAATAATTCCCAAGTTTAACACATGGCCTTGTGAAGTCCGGTACCTGGAGAGAATGACTTCAATGTGAAGAGTTAAAGATTTCCTACAAGTTTACAGATCACACATCCCGTGACAGATAACCTGCCAACCTTCACACTGCCAAAAAGCCAAAGATAAATCCAATCAAATATTTCAAGGATCAGAAAAAAACATCAGCAGTACAATCCCATTCCACAGTTCTCCCAAAGCATCTCTGCTGACACCAGGATCCAGCAGCAGCAGGGCCATGCAGTTTAGTGCCACAAAAGGAGAGGAACACCTGAAGCACTCACCCACAGGCTGTTACTAATCTACATCCACTGGCAGGCCCTAGCCAAACAGGCTGCTTCAGGGACCATTCCTCAAAAGGAATTCAGGAAATGAGGAAAAGGGAAAAGTGCCATTTTAGAGATAAATAGTACCTATTGCTTCAGTTTAAAGGTTGTGTTATTTTGGTAATGCTGTGTGTGAGGGTAGATTTACATGCTACAACACAATCTTAGGAAAATAGGCAGTTCAATCAAGAGTCAATTTCCCTTCATGCTCATTAACTGAAAGAAGTCAGTATCTTCCAAGTGATAAAAAAAATCAGGATACCAGATTTCTGAGTTGTGCTCTTAAATACAGACAGTAACTGTTGGACCCACACCAGAGTTTCTCTTTGGAGGTACCAATTCAGGTATGTTTTCTACAGCCAGCTGCAATTTTCCTTCAAGTATATGGGCTTTGAGATCTAGTCCTGCATCAAACCTGGTAAAAAATGGATAACAGGGTCAAAAATTACTGGAGAGATGCTGACAAGTGAGAAGGGAGAAAAGGTATTTAAGACTGCAGTAAGAACCCAGAGTAAAAGCCTTTTCAGTGCCATGACTAACATCTTTGTTCATGATAAAGCTTAGCAGGACAGTATCAGCTGAGGTTTCAAAGACTGACCATCTCTCAGGTCTATGTTCTCCTGTGCACCTTCCACACTGTTCACTGTCATAAGCAAGCTGAGTACCATCAGAGCGTAAGAGAGAGGCATCACACAGTACTGGACCACATCAGCCTAGTTTGTGCTAACCGTCAAGGAGCAAAAATGAGATCTTGAAAGATACCAGTGATGTCTTTAGTTGCTACCATAAAGACCCAAGAACATAATTTAGAGTATTCATAACTTTGGAACCATCAGCAGACCATGCAGTCATGGATAATGAGAAGGCTTTCCCCAGAACAGAGTAGGCTGTTTCAACTGACATAGCAAGCTTTCAGATGCGCTGCAAACATACACACGTCTGCTTGCTCCACCACACTGTGGTACAACAGGAGCAAGCAGGTGGCTTTATAGGACAGTTGGATTGGAAGAGCAGAGGAAAGCTGTGTTAGAGGAAACCTGCCTTCTGCACAGGAGCTTCCCTAGCACATCCTGCACCTGAGCTGGGCCAGCAAAACTGCTTACAAAATTACAGTTCATGTTGTGAAGGTAACAAGTGACTTAACTCTGGGGTTTGACAGACAGTGGACACTTTCCAAAGCCAATCTAGTTATATGATCTTAAACCTCCAGCAGCACATTTATCATTGGATTATCAAGGTGCAGTATGAGTAAACAGGTTAATCTATACACCCTTTACAGCACCCAAACAGGAGATGAACATGCTTAGGACATGATGCAGCACCATCTCAAGTGCAGCTAGCATCGACTTTTCTGGCCAGCACATTTAACAGAGAACCAGAGCTCAACTGTTGTCTCAGAAGATGCTGTATCAACACCAAATGATCATTCACTCTACCAATCATTTCTATATCAAATGAGCTTCACACTTGGCACTCACCAACAGCTGCAGACCAACCACACCCTGTCATAATTCACAGCCACGGAACAAGCCACCAGTGTGTTGCTCAAGGTTGGAAGGTGAATTTGTGTTCATCACGAATTCCTTTTACAGCTCCTGTGACACAAGAATGTTCTCTCCAGTATCACTTTATTTAACAGAATAATTGGTCTTAATGTAGCTTTAAAAAAAAAATACAAAAACAGGACAACATGAGCTAGCATTTCTACCTGTCTGCCTCTGCAGTAATGCTTCTAGGTGGACCTCCACTCTGGCTTGTGTTATCAAGGCACTGCAGTACAGTGGTTTCAGCTTCCGAAGCTTGAGGTTGCTCTGTGCCGCTAAGGACATCAGTCAACCTTCCTATTTTCCCCTTCATTTACAAAAAGGAAGAGAATAGTACCAGCTATACAAACTGCACAGCAGTGTTGGAAGGATTAATTAGCTAATATCTCCACAGTCTTAACCATGCAGAACATCACAGATGCACAGTGTAATTACTATTATTAGGGGGGTGATTTCTCTGACTTGTGGGGATAATGCACATTTTATCTGTCTTTTTCATGGCACAGAAGTCTACTGCCAAGCATCCTCAGCTAAGAAGAAACCTGAATTACATGGCACAAACTACCCACTACATAGCTTTACCTTTTTCAAGCATCTAATGTCTCCCATCAGTACCTAGAGACAGAAATTTGTGGGCTGCTGATAGCCACGAAGCTAGCCCCAAGACAGTGCCGACAGAATACATACTGACCTACTTGCTAAGGGCAGTATCCTCCTAAAAGCCATGTTCAAAACTAAACTATGCTTTCCCTGGCTGCTAGCCATGGCCATAAAAAGGCCTCAACTGCTGGCCAAAGCTACAGTATCCAAACCAGCTCTAGATCTATGAATCTGACAGGGAGTTCTCCTCCTTAGGGTATGCTGATGTGGCTGAGATCAGTAAGGGTAATGGAACACCAACCAGACACAGTACAGTGGTCACACATTTTGAAGAATGCCATAAAACTCAGGATTTCTCTTCCTCAGGCCTCAGTACATAACCTCTCTAGTCTGAGAGCTTTGAAACCCCCTGCAGGGCTCAACTACCTTCCTAAAAGAGACCAGAGAAAATGACCAGGCACAAATGGAGATCATAATTACTGCAGACTCAAAGGTAACATCAACTCATCTACAAGAAAGGGGATGAGAGGTTGGGTTTTGTGGAAAATCCTTGGGGAGTATGATAGAACTGAAAACTGCTTATGTGCATGTGGCAAGTGGGATGGAACTCAACATTAGTAACTTGATATTGACAACAACAGGAGATGATTCCAGGAGCCTGATATTCTCTCTCTTTTCACAGACATTTAGGTCAGCACACAACCCCAGACATAAACCTCCTGAACAGGTATTAAGTAACAGTTTAAAGCAAGACCAAAACTGAACAGCCTAAGAAATACAGCAACTAGAGATGTCAAAGGCCACAGTAAATCCTCTCTCTTGTAGATTTGCTGTTGGGTATACAATACCACAAATCTTTGTTTGGTGTCCTGTAAATAGAGTGTCTGTTACTATGCTTTAACACAACTGCCCCAGGCACTAACCTACTTGACCCAGGCTTGGGTCCTTACCTTACAGTCCAACTGCACAAAATCCCATGAGGTTGGTGAACTGACAGTGCTTACAAGGGAATCTTCAAGGAGCATCACCTGGCAGAGCTTCATTTCCCCAGGGCATATGCACTAGACTCAGTCACAGGGCATTCTCCACATCTCAGCTCACAGATGGATGTCTATGGTAGCAGCCAGCTGGGAACATTTAAATCAGCTGTAAGAGCAACACTGCAGTGCACAGCAGAAAAGCACAGCATTGTTCTCACAGCTTCCTCCTCTTACCAATCTGTCACCTACAGAAAGCTGCTGGTGGAGCCCATCAGTCATAGCTAAAATTCTAACCCTCTGTGACTAGCTAGCATTAGCCAAACCAAATCAATGTCTTGATTGCAGATTTGCAAAACAGAATGGCAATATGCATGCATTAGGATGATTAGACAATTTGCAACTTCATTACCTCCTCTGGAGATACATGAGGTTGGACCCAAGGAGTGGGATGTTTTAAATATCATAGACACACAGAGCTGTCCTTTCTTCTCCCCCACTTAAGACCACAAGAGGTAAAGCTCACCACACCAGCCCCCCCATGACAGTCTTAACCATAGCATCCTTATAATGTAAAAATCCAGACAAATTTGGAAAGTACTTTAAGTAGTGCTTTCAAAGCTCGTTTTATTGCTGCCTCACCCTTTGCACCTGCTAGGAACAGCAGTAGCAATTAGTGCTGACACATTATCATTCTGAGGTGAATGCAAGCAGCTCTGGGGCTGGCACAATCTGCAGGGAGGTTTCCCAAACTGTGGGAACCTTGCGGGGAGCTGAGAGACTTCTGTATGGAGGAACAAAGTGGTGTGCCAGGTGGCCTGATCACCAGTGAACAAACACACACACAGAGGGAGATGGGCATCACACAGCCAGCCCACGAGGACTCTCCTCCGAAGCTAACAGCTGAGTGCCCACACAGAAGTAAACTACCTTAGCTAAAGACAGAGCAGTACTTCCAGCTAAAATACTGATTGGTTTTTTTTTTTAAACTAAAAGCAGTTTTTGCAGACAGAAAATTATTGTTCTTACTCACCACTTGTGAGGTGAAAATTAGCAGGTACATACAGCAAACCACTGTACACTTGTTTAGAAGAAACTTTTCTGGCTTCCAGTTTATGTAAAATCTGTGTCAGAATTGAGACAAGCTTGAATCAGTCTGCACTCTGAAGAGTAAACTGCATTTTCCAAAACCACTATGCTTACATATTTAATGACAGTTCTTCTGTGCCTGCTCCTTGAACTCATGTTCCACAAAAACAAGGGAGCTTCTCTAGATGACACATAATGGACATTCAACAATACAACAGGCCCCTTGCCTGCTCTGTGTCACCCTGAAAATCCAACATAGCTGTATGCTGCAGAAGTACCTAAAATTATAGCTTTAACACTTCAGTGCAAAGTAAAAGACATTCATCTAGTATAAATTATGTAACAGGGAGAAATCCAAGCACTTTCCCACATCCAAATCAACTAGCAAACACCACAACTCTGGCAAGCAGAGAACTACAACCTTTCTATATAGCCTCACCTAGACAATACACACAGAGATGACAAATTTAAGAATACAAAGCACAGCAGTGGAGGGAAACACTGAACGAATGTTGCTAAGAGTAGTGTAGTTGTTTGTGCTTTGCTTTTGTTGTTTTAAATAGAAAATCTTCTCAAAATCCAGAAGAATATCTATTCGGAGTTGTACTCTTAGAACTCATTTATGCTTACCTCTAAATAGAATATTGTAATCTACCTTGTTGCAATTAGGTATCATTACACTGCTATACTTTATGATTTTATTCATTACTGTTAATGAACTGAAGTGATTTCAAATACCAATAACTACAGTGCCTGAAAAAATTTAACAAAAAGCTTCCTCAATACAAGAATAATACTACTTATAAACAAGGATGCTGGCCAAAGCTGCTGGATTTACAAGAGCATCATTTTTTAATAGCCCTTCCCACATGTCTGCAGTCAAAGAACAGTTAGATAACATGTCCCCAAAGAAGTCTGAAGAGATTTCTTTCTGTAACAAGTGGTAGTCCAAGGCTTATTAAAGAAACAGATCCACCTAGTGGTTACACAAGTTTTATGCTAATACCTTTGTCTAGCTCCAGCAGGGAGTACTGGGGCTTCATCATGCCACCAGAAAGAGTAATTCATGTTTCACTTTCAGTCAAGTGGGGAGAACCTTTCCTCTGGTGAAGGTGATGAACAAGCCTTTCTAAGCAATTTGGTTTCCAAAATACTAGCACTTAAAAATCTTTAGAAGGCAGAGCTCCACTACTCCAACTTGTCAGTCAATATCAAAGTCAAATCATTGCAGGAAAAACTCCAAGGTGGTGTTGCCTATAAGAGTTCTGAGTGAAAGTGGTCCCTGGGGATGAGAAGGGAAAAACAAAATGCCAAAACCTGAAAACGTGTGATTCTCAGCTTGTCAGAGCATTCCTGGAAAAAATGCTAGAAAAGCTAATAACTGCTCATCTAATAATGAATTGAAAATGACAGTAAAATTGGCATCTCTGGTCACGATTTCATGGTAAATAGGACTTGTCAAAATAAATCACTTTGCAGTTTTTCAGTGGCAATCAGACATGGTGAGCTGGCACCTCAGGCCATCTTGATTAGAAATTCTCAATTCTCAAAGCCCTGCAGACCCAGCAACCAGAGAGCAAAAAAGAATTGGGGAGAAATAGGAATGGAGGAGTGCAAATGGGCAGCAAAGAGCAGCCAGCAGTGGCTTTGCTACAGGAGGAGGAATCAGAAGGGGTTAACCAGCACAGCCAAGTCACCACTACACCCTCACTAGTCCCTCGGCCAGAGCCTTCAGCTCTCCCTGAGAGTCTCTGATTTCTCCCAGCAGGGGAGTAGAATTTTGTCTTTGCTCCAAGGTACCACTTGCTGCTCATGCATTTGGTACATTCTTTTGATTTGGTGTGATGAATATGCACAAATTGGTACCCAGCTCAAGGACTCTCTATTCCTTAGTTTCTGGGATGCTGTGAAGGTACCTACTGAATTACTGGAGGAACAAGGAGGGATCCACACCCCCAGTCAACTAGAATTTTTCTTTGGAAGACTGAGCTTCAGTAAGAAAGGCAGCCTCAAGCCCAGAGCAGTCTCTTGGCCCCTGGGACTCTCTAAATATAAAATAAAAAGCCTACAGGGAAGTCATTTGAGAGCAGTAAGAGAAAGGCTCCCATCAAAAGCTGTCTGACAAATAATTTGTCTGCTATAGAAATATTCCAGTAGAGTCCTGGAGAGAAATTAAGTACTCAAATGATGCCCCAAAGGAAAATAAAAATGAAATTGAGCAATTGAAAGTAAAACAAGGATCACAGTCACACTTTTTAGCAAAGACTCATACCCTTAGTTTTCTCTCATGAAATCTATTGCAACAGCAACTACTTCTAGTCCTTTTCTCTCTCAAACTGGTGCAAGGCATCAACCCTGGGGTTAGCAGATCCATGGTATTTACTCACATGTGGCTGAATCTCACTGTGCAGAAGCAGCACTAGGATCCCAACACCACATTAATTCCTTAAATAACTAATTTGAAACTCAATTTACCAACTTACACAAGAGCACCTGCATTTGATAATGTCATTTTTTAACTATGTGTTGCTTCTACTTTAATTTTTAAGCATCTTTTCCAAGAACACCCCCAGAGAAGTGTCCAGTATTGTTATATTGACATGTCTCCTGTGCTAAGGGATGACAGCTATGGAGATGTGGATTGCACCATTAATGCAGCTAAGTGCTGACTAACCAAACTACTAAGGACTAAAATCACTTTAGATCATAAGAATACTACTAATATCACTGGGAAGATACAACCTTTTAGTGCAGACCTTTAACATTTCAGAGAGAAACCAGATTTCTTTCTTTCCCATATTTCAGCTGGTGCAGTCCCTGGCAAAACCAGCTGGAGCAGGGGAAAAAAAGTCAAGAAAAAGCAATGTAGTGGGATAAGAGAAGTAACACTAATACATGACAACACAATCTTCATCATACCTATGATTATGCATGGTACAGAGTTCAATGAAAAATGGATTTTACATGCCTGCACACAGTGCTCCACTGGGGCTCTGGCATGGTTTGGGCAGTAAGCTGATAGGCCTGGTTAAAACAAATCAGAACTTAAATGACAACAAAGGAAAAACTAGCCTTACAATTCAGTGACAGAACAACAATGCTGCAGAAGGGAACCACTGAGCTGCAAACTGATTGACATAAGCTGCTGAAAAGCACATCTGGGGGACTGGCCTCCTGCTTTTAGGTGTTCTGAAGCACAATTGCTGTCTCTGACTGTAACTATTCATGTCCACGGCATCTCAGTGGCTCCAATGCAATTATACAATGATTAAAAGATTAAACCCCCCCAATACTAACATTTTATCTGCTGATCAAAGAAGGAGGGTTCAAAACTTCAGCCCTCCTTAAAAAAAACAACAACAAAACACCAAAGAAAAACCTAACTACACAAACCCCACCAAATCATCCAGTTGTGACTTCTCCCCAGAAGGGCACAGCCTGCTCTAAGATGATATGAAGCTCTTCACTCTGAGAAAGACAGGCCAAAAAAATTCCTCTACTGCATATGAAAGCTAATCACTCCTTTTGGTGCAATAATAAGTCTGATGCACAGGTAGCTGATGCTGAGATCCAAAGAGACTCATGCTTTACATTCATTTTTAATCCCTGTGGACAAGAACAGAGACCACAAAAATGAGAAATGAAAAGACCTGAACAGCAACAAACTCCTGAATACTAAGTGCAAGCTGAGACAGCCAAGCCAACAGACCCAACTCTGACATCAGTGGAAGAATCCCCCTGGAAGCAGCAGGAGTCTCCCTGGGATAAGCAGGCTCTAGCATATGGGGAGGCTGACGGATGCTCACCCAGAAGCAAACAAATCAACTTAGGAGTGTAGAGGTATCTTCATGTTTTGTATGCTTCAGACAGTTGCTGCACAGACAGAGCTCCTGTCAAGTGTCAGTGCTGCCTCTTCCCAACACAAGCTAACAGGACAGGGGGGAAAAAAAGCCCAGCCACCAAAGACACAGCTCAAAAATAAAACCTGAACAAGGTGAAGTAGTCAAAGTTCAATAGTAGAGGCCATCATTACACATGGAAAAGCATGAGTTCAGGATCAGAGTCAAATGAAGGGGTAAAAAAATTAAATGGAAACACCACAATAGCTTGGAGAAGGTTCTGTCATCCAGTTTGGTTGTTACATTCATTTCCTGAGGTTCAGTTCAACAAGAAAAGCTCATTATTTAATTCTGCACCTTAATTTCTAGAGAGTTGTTGCTTAGGCACAAAAAAAATGCCCAAGAGAAACATGGTTATTTATGTTGCCTCTAAAAACCAATCCATCAAAGATTTGCAGAGATTTTCTTGTGGTTGGTTTTGTTTGTATTTTGGGAAGGTGGCTTGGAAAAATTTTGTAGGATCTGCTTTTGCCATTGTCCTTAGCCAAGAGTCCTTGTCAATAAAGACAGCATTAACCAAATAGTATTAACAGAAGACATCCAAGCCATTCCCACACACACAAACAAAAGAAAAACATGAAAAAAATAACTTAGGAGATCCCAGCTCTGATAAACCCCAGCACAGGCAATGCTCCTTTCCTGCACACTACTCCTTTGTTTGTTCTGATTACAGGCAGTTTTAATCTCTCTTGAACTACTGAAATTGGTCTAATTTATCCCATGAGTAAATGGAAGAAATAATGACTATCAAATACACAAGCTTTTAAGAAGCCAAATGTCCTTCCTTTATAAAAGGGGAGAGAAGAGACTGGCATTTGAAAGCAGATTATCAACACAATATGGTCATTTTCATATGGCTGTCCACAGCAATTACACAGAAGAAAATGGTACTTAAATGAACTAAGCACAATGTCAAGGACTCCAATTTTTCCCCCACTCATTTCCTTCCCATAACAACACTTTAAAAGAAGTGTTCTGCCACATGATCAATCTCTGTCTCCAGCTGGAGAGCATGCTTTCTTTTGGCACCACAGCACATAGAACCCAACAAGTGCATCACAAAAGCCACACTACAACAAAGAATGAAAAAGCATTTTTCTTGTTTCCCTGTCTTCTCTCACATTGCAATTTCAGTGAATTGTTTACTTAATTTTTTCCTAAGATTAAGAACACATGCAGTTCGGAGAGTCCAACACTGTCTGCTGCAAGAAAATACTGGAATAATCATAATTTGTGCTGAAGAAGAAAAAACCACATAAGCCGTGTGCAACAACAACTCTCCTGGACAAAGAACAGAAGGGGACAGGCTCTTTTTTTGTGTGGTGTGTTTTTTTAATACTCTACTGACATCTGTCAGTCTTCCAAGATGTGGAAGATTAATAACTTTAAAAGAAAAACAAAACCAGCATTTAGCAGAGGGGCATAAAGCATCTTGAGCTACTTCATGGATCTGTGACTACAGGCAAGAATACTTCCATCAGGTGAGGCAGGCATTGGATTATTCACCTGACAATCCCAATGGTATCATTCCCAAGTCTGCTCAGTTTTTCAGCAAGTAAGATGTTACAGCTTTAGCTTCAACAGTCAGTGCCAAGTTCAGAAGATGAAGTCCAAATCCCCATGAGATGAACGGGTTCAGTTCTGCTATTTCTGCCAGTACTTAATCACAAGTCTTGGAAGCCAGTTTCAATTCCCATGGATCTGCATCTCCTTTCTTCTGAGCTCCCATCAGCTAATGCCTGACACAGTAAGATTGTCTACACAGAGATCAATGGAAAAAAACTGTTTTGATTCAAGAACAGGTAAAGTATGCACATCACTGAAATGGCCCTGAGCTCAAGAGAAAAATAATTTATTGTCATTTCAAAAAAGTTTCAGCCCTAAGTTTTGTATCAAATGTGCTTCCAAATGCCTACAGGTAAGAAGAGACTCCACTAACAGTTATACTTTCATGACAGGAAATTCTTTCTAACATTTTAGACTCCATCTGGATCAAATATATAGTACTTTTCAAATCCTAGTTTAAGATTTCTTTTCCCACATTGAAGTTACACATATGCAATGAAACAGATCTTGGAATTATGTGAAATTCATCAAGTAACGCATTTTGATATGCAAAAATGAAAAAATGCTAGTTGGCAGAATGAAGAGGATTAGGTGAAAATGTGAATGAACACCACTGGTAAAGGAAGGTAAAGAACAACTAGAATAAAAATGCATAAGCAAGACAAATCAGCATTTGATAAACCAAGGGAGAACCACCAATGAGTTACCACCTGTACTAGTCACACTCTGGTCTTCCTGAAGGTGACAGACCAAAGGAAAATGTTTAAAAAGAGAAATTTAAACTATGGATATTTGTGGGAAGATTTTTCCAAAGACTATGGGGCAAAAAGGGCTTTCAGCAGTTCCAAGAGGCAATTCCCCTTTCCAGGCCAAAGCATTAACTTCTGTGTACTGGCTGTGAAGGGTCTCAAAAAAACCAAACAAACCACCTTGGTCTATTTTCCTCAAGCTGTAACAGCTCTAATATAATTGGTATGTTAACATTCAAAATATACAATATCAAAGTTCAAGCTACTTATAGAGTATATGCCTAAAAAAAGCCCAGTGCTTAGATCTTAAGTCTCTAAAAGGCCCACAAAGGACCGAGTACACATTTCAAAATCAAACAGCAAACCATCCATCATTTGTTTCAGCAACAGAGGATAACAAAACACAACAGGAGAGCTCCTCAGATCTTCCTTCCACCCCAAATCCATGCAGATACATATGCTCTTGCTCCAGTTCAGCTAGAGGATTGTATTCCATTTCTCATACATAAACAGCCTTCTAAAAGATCCAGCAGCAGGAATACTCCCCACATCAGTCAGCATTTCTGGTGCTGGAATCCTTGGATAAAACAAGCGACAGACTGTTCATTCCCTCAGAGGAAGCCAATTTCTGCCCTCTAACTAGCAACATCTTTCATATTCTCAGCTTTGATAAGATCAATCATTGCAGCTAAATTAACAAAAAGCTGAGTTTTAGTCTGAAGCCCTTTAAATACTCTCAACTCTTTATACATGAGCATTCCCTATGCTCTTAGGAACTCTAGACTCAGTGTGGAACAACCTGCATCTCCAAAGCTGCAAGGCAGGACTATCCTTGGAATGTTATTATTTACCACCATTCAATCAAAACACCCTTCAGAGGCTCAGTATTTCAATCCCATTCACCATGTATGGCAACAGAGCATGTACAGAGGAATATTGTATAAATGACAGTTTAGGCCTGGGCTCTCTGAAAATGCCAGCAAAACCAACACAACACTTTATTCCAGAGGAAAAAAGGGAACATGGCAATAGAATTAATAAGATAGACACAGAGAATGTCACACCTTCGTTACCAAGGCATTCAGCTCCCTGCTACTACATTTCCTTCAGGTTTCAGTGACAATGTAGGGCACTGAGTTAATCTTTGATTACATCCTAACAGTAATTCCTCCTAAACTTCCTGGACAGGTTTCCCTCATTTGGGAGATCTCATGCCACCCCCAGCACACACAGCATATGTGATCTTCTCAGCTGCTCAACAGCAATGACAGGTCATTAGTGAATTTTCATTTGCTTAACACCACCCTCTAACTCTCAGGACCCCTAAACACATTTATCAGAAGCTTCACACTGACACTAACCTGCAAAGACTTGGAGAATCACAAGTCCTAAGTTCTGACCCCAGCTTCCCAGCAGCCTTCAATAACCACCAGGAGCTCACTCCACCTCAGGGACAAAGTTGAAATATTCCTTTGGGGTTAGTAATTTAGTGTGTCAAGTGGAATGGCCCTAAACACACCCTCCTCAGTACCAAAACATAATGGTTTTATTCTTCCTGCTACAAAAAACTTCCTCCTATCAAACTCCCAAAGCAGCCTCTAACATCAATAGATCATGTATCACTTTGCACAGACTCCTAAAGGTCCTCAGAGTGTCAAGCTAGAAAAAGTTACATGGGAACCCTGCAGCAGGGCAATGTTCTCAACTGTAACTGCTACCAAATGCCACACAGATCTCCTTGTGTTCAGGAGCCCCTACACATCCAGAAGCCTTATCTTCAGCATGAGAGCTTATTTGGAAGCCTAAATTTATATGTTGACAAGTTACTAAATTTACCCTCAGAGATGAAGGCACATTTGGTCTTTATTTTAGGGAAAGCTCTGTTTAAATTTAGATTTAGAAGCTCAATGCAAATAATTGTTCTTTGTGAAGAAGTCCCAGTAACAGCCAATTCTCTTTTGCATGCTGATACAGAAAGTCTTCCAATCAGTCTTCTCTTTCAGCCTCCTTGTCTTTTCCAGTGCCCCTGTGCTGACTGCCTTGGACAGTCATTGACCACACTGACAACTGATGGCCATAGGGCTAAGTACATATAAAACTGCTTGAAGCCCTCAGCATCTTTGGTAACAATCACCTGCTGGTTCTGATGTGGATGCCAACCTCCCCCCCTCCACCCCAAGCATTGAGAGAGTAAATTAGCTGGCTTTGAAATCCCCTTGTTGCTTCATAGCACAACATGTCCAGGACCTTGTGTGCATCATCAGAATCTGTAGTGTGTTCATGGCTGTTCCCAGCAAGTCCTGCCTCTGCCCCAGCTGAGACAGAAACAAGAGCCTCATCAGAGGAGGACAATGGATGGCCCTGGCAAAGGGAGATACTTTATATTCAGCTGGCAAAGAAACAGCCCAAACTAGCTATAAAGCTTTCACAATAGGAAAAGAGGGGAAAGAAAAGGAAAAAAACAAACCAACATCCAAACCAGTGCAGTTCTGAATTGGGATACAGATGGTGGCCTATTGGTGTAACAGTTATCTCCATGCTGCCAAATTAAAACAAGGCTATGTGCACACTCAAAGGGTAGAGATCCAGGTCAATCCTTGGTTTTCTCAGAGAAGGCTATTCAAGTAGTATTTGCTTTTAGCTTCTCTATTTAGTGCTGTAAAAATCTGTCCTTCACTTTCCAACCCAACAAATCCTGGCTGAGCAAGGTAGAAAACATGTCCTGGACAGAGCCACAAAGCAAATGAAGTCTCCTTCCCCAAGAGGGACAGTTACAGCACCTACTGGGCCACATGTGTTCTTAAACCTATAGAACATTATTTTGGCCTTTTAAATGTATGTGCATGCTCAACAAGAAATTCTTTAGAGAACTGACTCTGCTGTCAGAGAAGCCCAGAGAACTGGAACTTGCTCTCAGCTATGGGAACTGCCATTGTATGGAGCAGCTCCACGGACCTCTGAATTAACTTATGAAAAACAGAATTTTTTTGTTTCTTTATGAAAAGTTAAATCTCTCCATAGAAGTTCAGGGAAGAAAAGCACTTTCTGGAGCATGGACTTGAGAAGACATTCATTTCTACCAAACTTGAAGGAACTGAAATATGTGTTAAGTGCTTCTCTGAATGTCAGCCAAGATGCTCACAACAGTTGAGAGAGGAAAATGAAGCAAGGCTCCACTCCATACCTACATTATAAATGTGTGGAGCTTTCTTATGGAACCTATCTGTCCAGACTTTGTACATGTTGCTATGGTCAGAAATTTGCCTGCCCTGCTGGAAAGAAACACCCAGGAAACATCCTGCACAACAATCATGAAAAATAAGTTACTGTCATCAAAACTGGAATCTATCTAGATCAGCCCCTTTCCTCAGACACAGCCACGCCATTGTGCAAGATGTTTTCCTCTAAAAGACACAGGAACTTCAACTAAAAATTATTTCTGAGGTGGATGGAATGTGCTTGCTTATTTTCCTACAGCAGTGTCAGTAAGGGAACCACTACAAGGTTTTCTCCTCTCAAGAGGTGAAGACAGCAAGTAGAAAACAAAGCACTTCTGAGCAAGAAGCCTTCCTGGGCTAGGGCACACAGGAGCAGTGTCTAATGGCACAATCACCACAAAGCCTCCAGAAGGAGCATCATATCCTAGCTTCTGAAGGCTTTTTGTGAGGATGCTCCAGAAAAGCACCTTCAGAGAGGAAAGAAAACCTTAACCAAATCATTCATTAGGCTAATAATCTACACAACTTCAAATGCACCTGTGAAAGTACTCGGAGTGAGAATGTGTATTTTTAGACAGTTTCTCAGTGCACTTGTCTGGGTATTGTCTCAATACTGAACCTGTTCACACCTGACCCAAACCAGACCTGCACAGCCAAAGGTACCTTCCACAAAACATTAAGACACATATACTACTGCCCCTTAAAGAGAGAGAGGAACTGTATTGTGGTGGCACTGGTAGCTTGAATCAAGAGTTATTAAGGTCTTAAGTAAAAAACACAGGAGGAAAAAGAAGCTCTTTATTTGACCTTGACTACACAGAACTACCTAGTTAAGAGCAAAAAACCAAAACCTCAGATGAAAATTGAAAAGCATTCTCCAACTCAAATTCAGCCTATTGAGACTAGCATCAACAATTTTGTTATTGCTTGCTAAAATTTGCATTTATGGCAACAGCAGTCATTTCCTCCTTCCGTCAGACCAGGTAAGATGAATGTGCTGCTCTCTATATAAGCTGGAAAGCTAAGTCTAAATTTAGATCAACCAATTGAGTTAGAAAGTGGCCTAGAGTCCAAGAAGGAGATTACCACATTGCTCTAAATTACTTACAATTTTCTACCCATAAATAACTGGCCTTTTACTGATCTATGTTCCACATGCACAAAAGAAAGAAATGAAACTCATAACCTGAAAATAGAACAAAAAAATTCAATTGTTCCATTCTGGTTTGGAGGGTTTTGTTGTTTATTTCTTTTTCTCCTCACAGCTGTAGCCTGCAGATGGGCTTCCCATTCCCCATATCTGTCAGTTAATGTTAATTCTTGCAGTCATAAAAATCTCTTTCTGCTCTAGTGCCTGTGCCCTGTGTGCTATTCTACCCAAGTGAACAGTTTAGGACAATTTCCCAATTTAGGATAAAAAGGCAGATAGCTCTAAATGGGAGCAAGTTCCAGTCAGCCAGAACAAAAGGGGAATTCAGCGAGAACAACTGGAACCCTAAACCAAATTCTGTTGTCTGCCCAAATTCCTAAGGATTAAGATAACTCCAAACATATATATTTCTGTGTCAGTTTAAGGGGGCCAGGGGGAAGTCCCTAATTATGCAGTGTCACAGAAGAAGTGGTCTCCTGATCAGCTCTATCTACCTTGTTTTCTGACAAACTCATTTTTACTTGCATCTAGAAAAAGAAGTTTGTGGACTGACTCTCTAAAGATAAATACATACCTTGTGTGTCTGTCACATGCTAGTAATTGGTTACAGATTTTTATCACAGCTTGTGGATTCAGCCTGTACTTGCTATATTACAAGTCCTCAAGTCGGAGTTGGAACAGGACAAGTTTGGGTGGTGGGTTTGGTGGGGGTTCTTTGTTTGTTTTTTGGGGGGGTTGTTTTTGGGGTTTTTTTTGTTTAAATGGAGTGTTGTTTTTTTCCTGCCAGGCTGTAGGCATCTGAAACTCTTCTCCAAAACCAGGTCATAGGAGACAAAGTTTCAGCTGCAGAATGCAAGAGATGTTGCCTGACATTTCAACAGTGAAATGCTTCCAGTTTTCAGGGACATCACTCATCAGGCTGCAGTATACCTTTCCACTCTGTCTTCCAGGATGGGCACAGTAACACGGAGTCAGGGAAAAAGTAATTACAAAAAAAAAATCCTTTCCACCTATTCTGAAGATAAAAAAGGCCCCTAAAGCCCTTCCTGGGATCTCACTAGCACTACTAAAGAGAATGGAGAATCGTGCTCATAGTTTGCCCTCTCACTCATCAGTTCTTTCCTCCTCTTTGAGAACAAGTGCTTCCAAGCCCTTTGAGGCTCTTTCACCCAGGTAAGTGCACTGGCTACACAGCTCCTTCAGAACTCTTCTGTCTTCCTCTGCACAGACCCTCAGACTCATCATGTGCCTCCTGACCACATCCTGACCCTCACAAGCCACATACATTTTGATTTCCCCCACGTATTTCATCAATGAAAGATTCATAGCAGAACCTTGGACTTGCTGAGAGCATCTGAGCTCCTCCTGGCCAGCTGCTACTCTGCTGGGCAGCACCACACTGATCTGGCTGGAACAAGAGGATGAAGACAGCCCTTGCTCTCCTCTGATGATACATGTTATCACTCTGTTGATGGTTCACCAGCAGCAGACGTGGATTTATTGTAATTCTCTTTTTGTTTTAATTCCACAGCAGTGTGACTTGCTACAGAGGAAGAGAGCAGCACCACAGAGGAAAAGAAAGTACAGCATAATTGTAACTCTTCCCTCCCAACAGTCATAAAATATTAATTTAAGCATTTTGCTTTTCTTGTTAAACTTTCCAAATATAGAAGGTCATTTACAAGAACAAAAAATTTTTGAAGCATTTTTATGAGATTCCCTGCTGTTTTAATTAGCAGAGTTTGAGAAAGAAAGCCACAAAGCTTGATACTGTTACTATGGAGTTAACCATCCCTGGAGGACTTCCCACAGCCATTCCAGTAAATTAGCCAGGCTAGTAGTACTACAATATTGCAAGGGTTTTCGGGAAGCAAACCAGCTGTTTGCTACCTGTTTCAGCAGCTTTCCTTGCATTAGCTTGGGGAGATTAGCTATGGCAAACAGAAGCTAGGAAATCCCAGCCAAAGGGAGGCTATTCCTCCAGAATAGAGCCTGACATATTACTGCTCATTATTTGAGTTACAGACTCAGGGCCTCCCCTGTTTTTAAACATCACTCATCTGCAATCAAGCACTGTTTACTTCATGATAACTAGGCAAACCTCTATGCTGTGTGGCATCCCAGCAGCCTGTTCTGTATGCAGGAGCAGGCACTCTCTGCCAGTTTCCAGCAAGCAAGTGCAAATCCAAACCTCACTTGCATCTTTCTCATGGAAAAGCAAGTGAAAGATGTTGCAGCTGCTGCTGCATTTTTAAAATGAATCTTCAACATCTGCAAATAACCAAGCTCTACTTCTCTAACAGGGTAGTTCTGAGTCAAAGAAAACCATGCTCAAAGGGACACATTAAGCCCATAAAAATCCTTTAAACAATGCTAGAATCTAAACCCCAGAATCTCAAGTAGAAACCTCATGTATTACAAAGCTTTTATTTCAACCAATCCAAAGCCACTCTTCACACCTAGTGTGACTCTCTAAGCTGAGTCTACAATTAAAGAGTTTGAAACCCAGGCTGCAGGTGCCTTGCTGCCAGTATCAGATGGTAGCTCCATATGTCTCTGCCTTCCAGGGCATCTCTACTTATCCTGGGAGAATGGTAAGGCTGCCAATCCACTCTAGTGGTCAGCAGAGGACCAGAGAAGCCTATGTTTCCAGCAGCAATCCCCTCAGACCACTTGTTTGCTAGCTCTCCATGCAGGAAGCATTCATGAACCAGTGCACTCAACAGAAGGACTGCTGAACATTGTAGCTGATACAAAAAAAAAAAACAACCTAAAAACAGAGAGATTACTGCAGTGACTGAACCAGCTACTGCATCATTTCTCACTTCAGAAAACGTCATTAAACTTCTGCTATTTAGGTCACTTTCCCACAAGAGAGAAAAGCCAAGATCTTGGATACCATTTAAACTGATCTAAAGATAATGCAAGCAGACCTGAGCAAAGCTTTTTACTCTCAGCTAGTTCCATTGTCCTAACTCTGGAAACTCTTACTTTTCATTCTCATCCATCTCTGCTGTATCCTGTCTTGCTAAAATCTCTAAAATTCCAAATGAAAAATACATAATTCATCTCCCTGTTTATTTCAACTTACATGGATTTATCACTGCATTGCCCATGCTCAAAACATATTTCTTCCTTTTTAATTTGACAAGTCATTAATAATTTCCAGTATGCTCTATTCAGACACCAAGAGTTCTTTGTGTCCATCACAACTAATGGTTTCACAGCTTAGCCTAAGGACTCCTGGCTTAGGTCCTTTCCTTCTATGGCTGCTATAAGCCCTCTATAGGGTCTTCTTTCCAGGAGTTCAATCTTCAAGATGAGGAATATCTTTAAGATCAAGTATCAGAAGGATAAAGCAAGTGGGGAAAGTAGACCAAGTTTCTCCCTTTAAGATTTTTTCTTTTTCTTAATTTGTTCTAAAATGACCCCTATACTGTGAGGCTGAGGGAGGCAGGGGAGGTACATGACATCACTGGGAGTTGTGTTTTCTTCTTTCAAGAGTCCAAATAACAACTCCAAATCTGGGATTCCTTGTTCTCAGCAATGATGAGTGCCTTTCATGGCTATTTCTAAGTGTTCTAAACTCCAATCTTCACAATAAGCAACATCAGACACATTTGCACCAAAGTTAAGAGCTACTCCCACCTATCACTTTCCACTGTTACACTTAACACTAAAGCCTAAGGAATTTGTTGACTAATATTGATTTAAATCTGGAAATTTGCAAGGCTGTCAGGTCAAACCACACATCTATCTAGCCTTTTCTCCAACCTGAAACAGCGACCAAGAACAGATGGCAAAGGAAGTTATAAGACTACTGCAAGCATGTATTAATGTTGTCCCAGTGTTCCCTAAGCTTCAGAAACCTGCAGCCCAAGTGCTCTAGGAACTGTCAATTTGTCTGGCCATTTAATTTCACGTGTATGTTAAAGTATGGCTTCTTTGCAGGGCACCTCCTCACAGCAGAGCCCTGCAGCACACCTGTGTGGGGTGGCAAGAGTTCACTCCTTGAGCTGCATGAGACACTCTCCAGGTCCTCTCTGAAACAAACCCAATTCCCTGCTCACCTTCTCCACGTCACTCCCAGCACCACAGCCCTCTAAAGCACTCCTTTCCTCCTCTCTCCTGTATGTCTTTGTCAGGCTGCCAGTACAGCCCATTGAACTGTGCTGCACAGACACCATTCTGTGTACAGATGATGCCTTTCATCCATCTCTGAATGGCTTCATTGCTACTGCTACTCCTTTTGTAACTGGAAGGATGATAGCTGGGCAAAGATAGAGGCAATGCATGGATTTATGAGGTAATACAGTGTTCCCTTCTGTTCCCTATTCCTTTGCTAATCATTCCCAACCCTCGAGCTGGCTTTTTTGACAACTGCCAAGCACCAAACTGGTATGTTCATAAAACCCCCTGTTTTAACACACAAAGACCTCACTCCTGAATGATAGCACTCAGTTCAGAGTATAGATTTCATATGAAAATTAGGATTTCTATGAATACCACTCCAAATTTATCTATACTGAATTTCATCTGCCTTTTTATTACCCAGACACTCAATACTCCAAGGGCCTTCTGTAGCTCTTCACAGCTAGCCCTCATCTTTCTTTCCTTAATAGTGATCATCAACATACCAGAGCTACTGTCATCCAAGGCAACAAGAAGAGTAGAACATCACAGGTTTGCTAGTGACTTTCCTCACTCACCCTTTTGTTACATCATTTTTCAATCACTGCTTTTCACTTCCCTGGTTTTGTGCACAACCCCTGCACAGTTTCAGAGGATATTACTACTGAGGTCCCATTTACACATTGCTGAGGCTCCTCAAAACTCCCAAGCCCTGCATCACTGGCACACACACAGAGCATGACCAGTGGCTCATCCCCAGCCCAAGCCTCTGTCTGGACACCCAATGAGGTCTAAATGAGTTACCTCATGATCCCCAAAAACACAGGTAGCCAGCCAGCTGCCAATCCAAGCCCTGCATTAGCATCCCCTCTCCTCCTGGCTAGAGTCCACTGTCCTCAAGGGGTGTTCTGGATGCAAAGGAGCAGGCAGCCACCACTGCAAGGCAAGGGCTGATTTACAGGAGCATTTCTGCCTTCACTGCAGTGATGATTTCTTGCACAGTGCTTTTCTCCTTCTCAGCAGGTCTATGGCTGCTAGCCCAGAGATGAGATTGTCTAACAGAAAAGCAAAGTTAACAGTGCATGGCAGCAGAAGATTGAAGTTCTGAATCAATTTCCTGCATGTCAAGTTGGTCAGTTATTTAAACTAAAGTTTTCAATTACCAAATAAATGCCAGAACACAATGAGCAGACTTAAGGCATTTATCCTGTTAATTTCTGTGTCTATCAAGCTATAATTTAAGATTAAGAGCTGTGTCACAAAGATAGAGCTGCAGCCATCATCTGTCATGGGTAGAAGAAAGAGAGAGGGATTGCCCCTTAGGCACACTCCAATCAGCAAACCATAAGCTGGTCTCTGTACACAGACAAGTATCTTGGTTTTCTTGCTGCAAAGGGCTCTCTGCACAGGCTTTATCCACAGCTGCACACCACTAAGCACATACAACAACTTCCTCTCCCTGGCTAGGTTTATAGAACTTAAAACTGCTCTCCACAGCTGATTTTGTCAGTCCGGGACATAAATGTAGAATCCCAGAAGATGCAGTTGCAAGTTTCCCAAACAATATTTTGGAATTAAAGTTAGCTTCATGAATAAAGACACTGAAGGCTCTGCTCACACCTCCCTGCTTCAGTCTGAGCTATATTCTGCACTTCCAGCAGCAATTCAACACATCTGGATAAAGCTATCCTCCTGCAGGACAGCACTTCATCACTTCCAGAGCTTCTATAAACAGACCATTAACCACTTGAGTTACATACACCTTAAAATTTATTCCTTCAGTCATCCCATCTGTGTTCCAGTGGTGTTGCAAAGGAAGCAGACATGAAACACTACAGCAAGGGTGTTGCTGCACCTTGGACTACACCAGCAAAGCTGCACAGAGACAAATCAGATTGTTACTCCAGCAAGACACCAAAGGACATATCATTGCTCCCACGTGCTGGTGTGCAAATTACCTCTCAAGGCCTTTCATGGTAAGTTTAACTATTACTATCCTGCCTTCATCCTGATTTTAAGTACTGCTTAGATGATGCAGTTGAGGATTAGCAGCCTCTATGATCTATTAGCTTCTGGAAGCTGCCATGCTGGCAAGCTGCAAGAGTCTGCCTTGGAAAGGTTCAGAAGCCCAAATTCAAATACCTATCCTCACATGACACCCTAGTTGGTCACCAAGGCATATTCTCAGAAGGCCTCAGAGAGGCAAGAGACAAAGAAGTGTTAGCATCCTGTGACCATCAAGAGCATGGTGGATGAACACAGCTGAATTGGCTGTTCCTGCTCCCTGCCTGTGGCAGGCTGGCAAGCCTGCTGATCAAAACACTCTTGTCTGGATTCAATCTTGATGCTCAATGCAGAGCATCTGGGTAGGAGAGGAAGCCACACACCACTCCGAGGTGAGGCCAAGCTGATCTGCAAACTGTGAAATTCAATAGCCCTGTTAGCTCCTCTGCCTGCCTCTCTCTTCCCCTCAGGATCAGCCAGTTCAGTTCTCTGGACAGGACCCTCAGACTGGAAGCATATGGCCTTCATGCTGATTAATGCTACTAGTCTTCCCAAAGTTTCTGTGGAACATCTGATCTCTTTCAAATTCATACCCTAGCAGCAACACCCCTCAGGGATGCAAACTGCATGGGTAGCAGTGAGCAACAGCAACTTAAAAAAAAGGGGAAAAAAGAAAAAGGAAGATATTAGCTGCTGAGATGCTAACCATTTTACTGAGTGGATCAATCACTTAGCAAGAATTATATCCAGGATTTTTTTGCAAAACTGAATCAATTGAGAATTTATTCTGCCTCACTCCACTGTAACACTGCACAGGCTCACATCAATCTCATTTACCGAACATTTGCCCAAGAAGATAAGTACTATTCCCACAGCAAACAGCTAAACCATTTACTAGCATTAATGTTTTACCTAAGTCTTGATAGCAACACTGCACAATGTCACTTCTCACACTGCATCACCGAAAAACATATCCCTTACCCCAAAAGCAAAGGGCCAACTCTCTTTAAGCAAATGCTGCTTAACACTAGCACACATTTTCCAGTATTTTGTAGGAAATTATTTTTTTTGTTTCCCTATGGTCCAATCTGACTTGATAGCTCAAAAAGAAGTTCAAAAAGCATTTTATTTAAAAACCTCAAATATCTGTGTCTCACAGTCCATTGCATCAGAACCTTGTAACAGTTTCATCTACTTCAGCTCCAATAAGACATTATTCCACATATTCTTTAAACAGAGAAGTTTATGTCAAAGAAAATAGCTCTCCAATATTTTCCAACACTTCCACCCACAAAGGAAGTCGATGAAAACATACACCTGCTCATTTGAGAACGTCTTTCCCCCACAATAGAGGAAACAACCAAGAAAGCAAAACTAATGCAACAACTCTGTCCTCCACACAGAAGCAGCCAGACAGATGCAGGGAGAGACTGCCACAGCTGGAAAAAGCAGAGTGAAAACATCCCTCTGACACACACCAGCCCCCAGTAAACCTAGTCTCCTGCTGGCTGCACCAACTGTGCCCACAGAAACCAGCAGCTTCCCATACTCTCCCAATACCCATCAAGATCTCCCCTTGTTTGGGATGAAAATCCTTTCAACTCAACTCACAGTGAATCAGCCAGGCCACATCACCTCGCTCCCTTGAACAAGGGTGTGTCAAAAGCACATTTACATCTCTAATCTACAGTCCTGTTACCTTCCATTCAACCATGACACTCCCTGCAACATAAGCAGGTTCTTTTCAGAGCAAATAAAATCCTTGCAGTGGTCAGCAGATTTGTATCATTAACTGATCTAAGTGCAGGAGAACATACATTTTCTGTAGGGCTTGCAACAAAGTAAGCTTGCTTCTAGCCTGCTCACCACAGAGCAATGATTTAGAGACCCACCATACACAACCTGGCATGTAGTCCAGCTCCTCCTCCAGCTGACTACAGCACAATTGTTTCCATTCACAATCACATTTGCCTCTCCAAGCCCTGTTTCACTTCTGTAGACCGCACAGGGATTCCTCTTGCAAAGGACACAGAAGCAGTGAGGTCCAGACACTTAAAATCACCTGCTTGCCTCTTCCAGCCTAAGGCACTTCTCAAGAAATGCCCTTCACCACCAGAGCAGCTGCAACTGCATCAGCATGGAAGAGCAAAACATGCAGCTGTGGCTAACCATGGCAGTGAGAAAATAGAGCTGCTTCCAGGCTTTTCTGCTGTTCTTCACTCAGAGCAGCATTGGCCAAACCCCTCAGACAGAGCAGTTCCATTACTTGCTAGAGCAGAGGGTGAGAGAACAACACAGAGCCAGCTCAGGATCAGTTTTTCAGTGGTTCCTGCTGAGCATTTCCCACCCAGTGCAAAGACAAAACCAGAAGCCACAGATGAGATTTACCCTTGTGCAACAGAAAAGCACTGCTAAAGGTCTGGCTGGAGGGCAGGGGAACACTGCTGAGCATATTAGCCGGTAAGCACACTGTAAAGCTTGCTCTGCAGTCCTGAGCAATACCTAGGAAGCACAGGGTGGGCACAGATCACTCCAGGGCAGCTGCTCCCAGCTGTGCTTGGGCAGAGCATCACCATGGATGCTGGGTGCCTGTCCAGGAAACCTTGTAACCCCCATCTGGAAAGGCTCACCCATCCCAAGGCACCAGCCTGGAAACCCAGGTAGAGGCACAGCCAGAGGCAGAAATTCTAGCAAGAGAGACATCCTTGACTTCCCAGTCTGCAGGCCTAGCAAAGTCACCCCAAAATTCTCCTGCATCCCTTCACCCTAGTCTTCCAGAGACAGAAGTATTTCTCCAACTAGAATACTCAGCACCACCACGCTCAAAAGCAGTTATTGATTTCTGCCCAGACTTAACAAGGTATTTGGCTTTCTGAAGCTGTACTTAATTTCTTTGTCACTATATTGCCTTCCCCTGATCTGTAGAGCCTTCTAACATCTCCTACTATAAGCATCATTTTTCTCTTAACCATGTAAGAAGGTGCAAACTTTCTGCAACTCTCAAGGCATTTCTGGAGCAATGTGACCCTTTCCAATTCTTCTGGAAAGGAACACCCAGAAATACAGACAAATGCAGGGAGAGGGCTCACCAAGTAGAGATAAAGCCAAAAGCCTTGCAGAAAGGAATTACAACAATGCTTTTTGGAACCAGGCTAATGTGGAAAGAGATGCTTTAATATAGTTTGGATCTCACCTGCAATGAGCAATTTAAGAACTCAACTAGAGATGGAACTGGGAGGCAGAGAGAAGGAGCAGCTGATCCTGCTTTGACACAAACATCATAAAACCATTCCACTCCAACTCATAACACTCACAGGGCAGCAGCAAAAGGTTTAAGCAGTAGGCAATGGGCTTTAGGTTATTTTTTTAAATATATTTTTTTCCTCTAAAACAATATTCTAGTCACAAGAGACTTTACAGGGTAAAGTTATATCCTGCAAGGATAAATGAATCTGAAATTGCTTTCAAGGAATAAATATTTATCTGAGCTCAGAAAATGCAATATATCAGAAAGGAAGGTAAGCAGCATATTTCATGCCATTTTGCCAATGCATTTACTGATACTTTATCCTCTTCCATTTTATTCTTCAATTTAGGCAGTATTATTCACTGTTATTGTTAATTTATATCATTTGGTTTTCCTAATGCCACACAGATAACATGAAGGTCAGAACAAACACGACTTGTACAACCAAAAATCCTGAAGTACTTGGTCTACATTGACATATGGGACACACTCTGCTTGCCTTGTCAGCTCAGAAGTGGAACAGACTAGAAAGCTACAATTTAAGGGAAAGATTCAGAGTGCTGGGGTTAAAAAAAAAAGAAGAGACAATAACTTCAACTGTCAAAGTTAGCTCTTCACTTCCTTCATGGATGGAGAAAAAAACTACAGCATTTTTCTGAATAAAAGAAAGGGCTTCTGGCATTGAAAGAACACAAAGTGAAAGACCTCTGTGGACCAATGCCTGAGCAGCAGTACTTGAAGAAAAAGTTCCTGGATGCGAGGGAGTGTGTCAAAATAAAGAAGAATATGCTCCCAACCAAGGTTTCACTCATTTCGAGCAGTTCAAATGATCTTTGCTTGGGTGTACTGTGAGTAAACAGCCACCACAGCCAAGAGGAGGACACAGAATTCAAGGGAAGAAACATATCTGGAGCTAAGCAAATCAGCATCTCCAGCACAGAAGTTGTGTTCCTCATCAGTCCAGAGCTGAGGTGCTAATGGTCCTCCCCACTGCTGCTTCTGGAGGTTTGGAAAATATGTAGGAGATTAAAAGACTGTAAAAACACTTGGCTCTGAGAAGCCATAAATGAGGAAGAACTGAGGTAACACTGCTGTTAACTGCTAATATCTGAACAGGAAGGTTCTGCAGGTCTTGTATGCCTCAATCTGTCCTACTTGCCAGGCTGTAATTGCCAGCCTGGAGCAGTAATAAGCCAGAAGAAAGCATACATCTGGCTACAGCTGTCAGAAAAGAGCTTTTTACATTTAGATTATCACCAAAATTGTTGGGAAAATAGCAGTGCTCTCCATAGATGGTTCCTGTACAATGAGAGGAGCAAAAGCTACTTTGATAACACACTGCTTTTAAGGTTTCCATTGCTTCTTCTTTTATTTGATGAAGTCTTCCAAAACAAAATTAAAATTAGCTGTGATAGCCATAGAATGGTCTAGGAGGATGAACATGCAGCAAAAGACTCCCACAATTCTGCAGTGTCATTGCTTTTAGACCTTTGCTTCCATGTTTTCCTTTCCTCTCCTTGTATGAAGTGAAAAATGTCACCATGTCACACGGCAAAATCCCAAAGTTAAAAGAAAATGAGCCATTAAACCTGAGGCAGAGAGAGCAGACAGAGTTGAGGTCTTCTGCTTATTGCAAAGTTACAAGTAAAACAGCTAAATGGTAATACACACTTCAGATATGAAAGTTCTGATCCATTTCTGTGTACAGAACAAACTCAGGACTCAACTGGAGAATCTTTGATAACAAAGGGCTCGGGAAGCACTTATTAATGACCTGGGGCTCAGCACAATCCCAGACCACTTCCTACCAAAGGTCTTTCCTGGAACAAATGAAGACCAAGGTCAGCAGCACAGTCAAGGAGCAGCTCCCACCAAAAGCACTGGATGGAGAACCAGCTGTTGCCTTCACCAGTCACTTCCCAGTGACTTTAAACAGTGTACAATTCATTGAAAGAGCTCTCAGAAATTAAGCAAGCAGAGAAATTAAGTGCAGAGTACCAACAGTAAGCTCAGCTACACATTAGGCACAGCAGCACGACACACAGCAAAACACCTTCTACTGGAGATTAGAAACAACAGAGCCATGGGACAAAAGAGAGAGAAAATCCAGGTAACAGAAACACAGATCAGCAAAAACTGAGGGGAACATTTCCTGTGATGGTACGCTGTCTACTTCAGAAAACTTCACCATATGAACTGCACATGCTGCTACTGCACTGGTTTCAGACATTTCAGAATAAGAATGGAGTAACTGATTATGGAACAGGAAATACAGATTTTTAATTAAGAAAAAAGGGTAAAAAAAAAGATCTGGTCAGCTAAGCTTGTAAATGTGTACCCAATGCTTTGGAAGGGAAGGCTATGCTAGAAGACACACAGGTCACTGAAGAACTGGCAAGCACAAGAGTTCAATTTCCAAGACCCACAAGCATCCAGCAAACACAACCTCTCTTCAAAATATTTCAACTAAAGCAGAAATAAAATGTTCCCTAGTGGAACTAGAGGAGTTTTTGTTTAAAAAAGCCAAGAACAAATTCAGTTTCAGGTACTTTTAAGAAAACAACACAAGGAACTAAACCTTGTATTATTTTAAACCCTCACAGAACGAACATTAACACCACTGATATGATACCAACTTGGAAACAGGAACAGCATAGACATGGGGAACAAGACTTCAGCCCACATACCAACAAGGTCTTTGAATAAGATCTGTTGCTCCTGACAGTTTTTCCCCCTCCTCTCCAATTTCACCCATTTCCGAGGGTGCAGAGCTATCTCAGAGCAGAATACAATGTAAGGAGCAATCTTTTGCCATTAGACATGCCTACCTAACTTAAAGAGTCAGCATTCACCTTGCAGCTGAGAAGTGCTGGTTTTGTTTCTAACAACTTTCAAATACAATTTTCCAGATTTGAGTTCCTTATTATAAATGACTGCAGAGCCCAAAATTCATTAGCTGTGCTTTACCAGCTCACAACTGATACAATCACACAATATAACCACTCTCTGACATGTCTCTGAAAGTAAAAAAAATTGTGGGGATTTTTTCCCCCCTTTTCTGTGTAACATGACAGCAACAGAACAATGCACCAGCTACTAGCTGCAATAGGATTGAAAAGGAGGAACAGGAACATCAAAACATATGATCAGATCTTCACACCAGCAAAGCTTACTTTCATTTGCTAACCAAAATTCAAGTACATGGTCTACTTGAAATTACATAAGGAATAGACTGGGATGCTTTATTTAATCCAAAATACTCACACATTGCAGTTGATGTTTTTGCCACAGTCCATTACCAGCAGGATGATTTCTAGCACTGTACATCATTTCAACAGCATTTTAAAGACACTTGTACCACACGACTGCTTAAAACTTCTTTCCAACAGGTCACTACTAGTTGGCACTCCTATAACCCATCATTTAATCCCACTGTAGGCAGTTGCACATGCAGGGACCACCTTCCTGGAGTTAAAGCACAGTACCCTCTCCTGCTACATGTGAATCAGCACTCTCCAGATTGCATAGTGGGGCTACAAAATCTTTTGTGTCCACAGCTCTACCCTTTCCAACCATTTCCTCTGTGTAAGTCAAGCAGAACAGCAAGCACAGATGTTAAAAGGATGAAATACAAATGCTTTATAAAAACCTGCTGCACAGAATTTAGCATTTGCTCTAAAAGCAGTATGAGAACATACATCAGTTAAAATGTCGAACTAGACAGTTCCATCCCAACCACAGGAGAACCCATCACTGCCAGCAGCTCTGGACCCTGACATGTGTGGAATGCATAGACTGTTTGTTAAGCAGCTGCATTGGGATGCAGAGTTCTGAAGCACATACACTTTGCTTTACTCAACCTCTAAACCTACTTGACAGAAATGATGCTACCTGATGAAATTAAGAACTAGGTTTAAATGTAGATACAGGTATTGAAACACATGCAGAGGACAAGATTGGCAAACAGCTTCACAGCACAGACTGTGGCAATCTGACTGGGCAGCTAGTAACAGATGAAAACAAATCTTTATATATATATAAATACACACAGAGAAAGAGAGAAAGGGAAGGGAGCAATGTAGATTAATCCTTCCTACTCTGGTATTGGTAATGCTAAGTGCAACTCCATCAAATTTCATAGATCAACACTTCCATATTACACAGTTCCTTTTACATGCAACAATCTCCTCACCAGCCCAGGAATGTCACCATTTCACAGGAGAGCAATTGGCTCTGCCACGGACACAGACCATGCACATCTGATCATCAGCTCTGCTTGGAGCAGGGCCTGCAGGACACAAACTAAGAATTTCCTCTTGGATTTCAGGAGGCTCAAGAGATCATTTAAGGATGCATGAGTGGACATATCAGTAAAACTACGCAAAATGAGATGGAGTATTAGAGTTCCTGTTGCACCTCTGCTTCTGAGGTGCTGTGCAGAAGACACTGCACATGGCTCATCCCTGCTGTGTTCCCCAGGTCCTGAACACCCTAGTCAGCTTAGCAAGTGAGGCTGATGCCCCACAGCTACAACATCACCCACCTCTATCCCTTCTCCCTCAACACCCTGCTGAGGAGGGCAACCTCCTTCAGCCAGGCCCAGACAGGTCCTCCCCACAGGCACTGCTCCAGGGAATGTGTGGTCTAATCCCAGGCTGCAAGTTCTTGAGCCCCACAGCCTCATCCAAAAATGCCTTACCAAGTGCAAGAAACTGCTTCAGCAGGCAACAGAACACTGTGTGGTTTGCTTCAGCAGCCTCTCTGCATTTGAGTACAGGAGGGTACAGTTTCTTCTCAAGGAAGAAGGAAAACAAGCAGCAACATTCAGAGGGTAATGGCAACCTCCTAGGTCTACTGCTAGGAAACTACCTGATGCTGCTGTCAGTGCATCAACACAACCTATGCAGGCAACAAGCAGCAGGTTCCTCTTAACCCTGAAAATTCCTTCTGATAAAAACAATGAAAGGACCAAAGTGGGCAATCTGCTAGTTTCTGTGGCACTATGTGCTACCAATCTATAGATTAAAGCCTTTTCTCCACCACTCAAAGCCTAAAACAGTTGTAGGCAGCCTTGAGAACACAACTGACATCATTTCTTACCAGCTCCCTTCTACAATCTCTCACCTCAGAGTCTACTGCTTCGAGCGTAATATTAATTCAAAGAAAACTGAGCAATGGGGAAAAGAAAACAGTGTTTCTACAGATGTGAATGTCATGTAAATGTCAAACCTCACCTGAAAATTTGATTAGGAGACAGAATGAAAGGAAAACAGTATTGCTGTAAGTAAACCTGTACACTAACAATAACCTCAGCCTGCCTACTTGCAGCCTAGCCTTGGTGAGGGATTCCATTAGTCTTAATTTTCCATGTAATATTAAGCTGTAATTGATTTTGCTAAAAGATCATATATAGTAGCACAGAACTGCAAGAGAAAAAATACTTGTTGACAAGATGGATCTACACAGTCAGTACTGAATACCCCTTGTGTGCTGTGCCTACAACCACACTTAGGCAGTTCTGGAGAACTGTCATTTCTTTTGCATCACAAACCAATGGCCATGACCTCAGCAAGGCCAGCAGTATACACATCCTTTCACATGTATGCACCTGTCTCAGGGGAAACAGAAGGGAGGTGCACAGCAAAGCCCAAAAAGCAGAATTCCACCGGACACGAAATGGACAAATTTTGGAGACTGATTCATTACCATTTTGCCCCAGAACAGTACTATTTTTCCAAGACTGCACACCTCCCCTCAGTTCTGCCTGCTTCAGGAGGCTGGACACTGCCTAGACCAGCTCCAGCATTTCAACAGCCCCAGTAACAGCAAGATGTTACTGATACAAGGGGGAGAGGCATTTATGTGCAGAGGAAGGAGATAGCTGTTAGGTGAACTGGAGCTATTGGTTTTAACTGCAAGCTAAATATTTGCTTCACTCTAAAATACTGAGAAAAATTCTACAGTAGTATCCACATCAAACACCAAGTGAGAAGACAGAAATAATTCCAGCCATGTGACACTTCCTCCCTCAGCTTTATATGTGCCAGCACCAGATCACCACCAGCAGACAGCACATGGGGACCAACTCCAGCACAGCCAATGGCAGCACCAATTCAGTTCAGAATCAATCTCAAAATGGTCCAGCAGTTCCCTGAACCGATTACTTTCTACCCAAAACACAATTTTTTAGCCCCAACTTGTCTTGGTGAGGGGGGTGTATGTGCCTCAGAAGACTGACTTAATTCTGCACTAGCCTTGGCATTTCAGTTGCTTATGCCTTCAAAGTAATTTGCTAATTTCTGCAGAAGTTACACCCAAGGACATCTGCAGAAAGCTTGGGATTCTATGCCCTCAACATTCTCTGTGGCTGACAGTCCAAGCCATAAACTTGTCACCATCTTTATAATTGGTGGGAGGGCAGGAGGACAGAACACCCATCTCTCTGACTGATAGCTCCCTCAGAACAGTTTTGGTGGTAGTGTACTATGTCTGCAAAGATACTAGAACAGGAACAGAATCAAATACTCAAAGGAAGATCCTTGTACCCCAAAAAGAGTGAAGGGGTTTCAATAATCCTCTGTCCTTTACCTTCAATGAGGCAAACTTTGGCACTACCTTCCACAGCCTCATTGCTCTTTAAAGTTACAATCAGGAAGAAATAAAGCAAATATGGAAGCAGATTGAAGTGCTAGTGGACAAACCTTCCTACAACCCATTACGAATTCCATCAGCACTCTGATTCACCCATTCAGTCCTTTCAGTCCCACCAATATACTTCTGACCATCTTCCTGGAGGCTGCACTCTCTGCTTCTACTCCCAAGTATACCAGTAACTGGTTTGCAACACCTGTGAAGAGTATCTTATTCTCTAGAGTTTTTAAACATACAAAGATTTTTACAAGCTCAGGTTGTGTCCCTTGGTTCACCAGTCACAAATCCCATTTTATTAAAGAGGTTACAGTATGAAAAAAAAAAACAAAAACACCAAACTCTGAAGCAGCCACCATCTGAAATCCACCAGGTGCCTTTATCCAGATTTTGTTCATCTCTAAGTACTTATGTCAATAACCTTGTTACACATTAAATGTTAAAAGAATTTGTTTTTCAAGCTAGAAGTTTTATTCTCCTGAAATGCACTGCTCTCAGATCACGGTAGGAAAAAATAATAAAGAATAATTAAAAATAGAAGTAAAGGAAGGCTGCTGAGTGAGATGATCCACTCCCCTTTGATCGATTTGGGCACCTACAGGAGAAACATCCTCCAACTTCAGCAGAGCGAGTACTGGAAAGTTCCTTGGCTATCAGATCTGCAGCAGAAACCACAGGCCCAAAGGACTGTTCTGATGACTGCCTTAACAGATTGCCCTAACAATTATTGCCTTAACAGATTGAACAAAGTGACATTCAAGAACTGCAAGAACATATGAATATTTAAGTGCTGCAGAAACCAAACCTTTACAGTGCAGAGACCAAAACCACACTTACAGGCTTCTACACAACATGGAAATCAATATCTCTTTCTTAATACTTTAAGACTATAAAGGTTTTCTTGTACTGCACTTAACTTCTGCTTACCCATGACAGAGACTAAAAAACAACTTAAAGGCCACATTGCATTGCTGCTCCAAGCTGTTAATTTTTCCTTGTCATACCCATGGCACTTAATCTGTCAATATGTAATTTCATTAGGGTGCAGGTTTCATCTCTAGCTTGTGTTTACACTCATTTTAGATGCAGCATAAAAATAAAACATACCATATTCTAATTACTTTCATTGTGCTGTCTCACAAATATCTTCTTGCCTCAAAGTTGCAATCTCTTTGCAGACAACATCAGACAATAAAGATATGAGTTATTTTGTGTGGTTGGATACACCAAAGAGGTCCAACTAAGCTGTTTCAAGCTTTGATATTAATCAAGTGTAAAAACTCGAAGAAACAAATGAAGAAAATCTTCATGAGGTATAAATTCAGTTTGCCAAGTGAAGCACAGGTCTGTTCAGTGGAGACTCTTGGGAGTAAGGATCTGCCACAGTACTTGAGGATTCAAATACCACTACATTTAAGCAGTCCACATCCCTCTGTGCTTGGACATTGCCAGGTGAAGTGTAAACTAGCACAGGATTGCCACTCAGTCTCTCCCACTAATAAAATCACCTCAGCAAGAGCAGCATTTTAGTGCATTAATATGATCTTCACTTCAGAAAGGACTCCCTCCTCTTTTACTAAGATGGTTCCTGAAGCTGTTGGACTGAGAAAGTTTTTCTACTTAGGTCCTTCCCAAACATCTTCCAAAAAAATCTTTCTCCCAGCTTTTATCAGTCTTCTCCTGATATCTCAAACAGTTTGTTCAGGTTAGAAAGTGAAACAGGAACAAAAGGTATGAACTAAAAAAATAAGCTAGGGCTTCACCATCGACAGAAAATATCACAGCCTTTGTGGCACCTGACTTTGAACTTCACTCTGCTTCTCTTTTTTTTGCCCTTCAGACTGCACTGTTTCAGTGAATTTATTTCAACCAAGACTGTGTCTTTCTCTGTTGCAAAGCATTCTCTTGATGCTAGACAAAATAGGCCAGAAAGAAACAGCAGTGCATGGCCCTTCCTCAGGCAAACATTCACTACAGTATGGTTTGCTTGTTTGAAGTTCCAAGTGAAATTAGGAAGAAGCCCAGAATTCCTCTGTCCACCTTTAGGCTAAGATGCCAGTCTCGACCCTCCTAACATGAACTCCCAATACAGTGTTATTTCAGAGTGGTTATTCCCAGTGCAGCAGAGATAAGGGCTTCACATACACTGACTGGCACTTGGCTCCTCACTGCTCCATGCTGTCACCACAGCTGCAGGATCCTAACAGAAACCCTGCTCATCTGCTTGGTCATCAACTGCCTCAAAAACCCCTCCACAGAGCTATCCAGCAGAGACCAAGTACCTCCAAAAAGCCCAGAATAAACCAAAAATAACCCAACAACAATCCTTCATCTGCATTTCCAATCCAGGCTAGAGAGCAGAGGGGGCTGAGGGCCTTGCCTCTCCTCCCCTTCAGTGCTGGGCTTTTCTGGCACCTCCAGCAAAGCTCTGTGATACCAGCCAAGGAGTTGGGGCAACTACACTGACCAGGTCTCTGACAACAGCAGAGTCTACAGGGGTCTAAGACAAACACAGACACTCTGCAGCTCTAGGTCACCCTTCTCAAAGGCTCTAATGGCTTCTCTCTTCTCAGGCAAATCCTAGAACACTCTTCTCTCTCCCATACTATGTTTTATGCATATGTAAGTGTCATATATACAGACTTTCATATAAACAAAACAGGTACTACTTAGAAGTACTTTTTCTAACTTCTTTTATGTTGCAGCTTGAAAAAAGTTCAGTCAGGTATGCAACGAACAGCATGTAATCCTAACACATAAAGCCCCTGCCAACAGGATTATACCAACTGCCTCAAGTGCCAAAAGACAAATCAAATTCAATTACTCCTGAGTTACTATTTATTCTAAAGGCTCTTAAAACAAACCACCTAAGCAGCTGAAGTTGCAGGAGCATCTCCTCTCCCAGAAACCCACTCTTCCATGCTTTTTAGGTACTCCATGTATCCCTTCCCCAAGCGTTTTCACATCAACAAATGCACAAAATAGAATGCTCTGGTAGCAGCCAAATGAACAATAAATATTTGCAAGGTACTTTTTTCCCTTCATCAATCAGTTGATTAGTTATTTTTAATTAAAACAGGAAGCTCTGATTGCAGGATTTTGAGTAACAATCCTTTCCACTTGAAGTAGTTTTCTGCACTTCACATCCTGAATTCATAAACTGTTAGGAGGACAGAACCAGCAAACCTGGGTTTCCATCTCAAGCAGCCTCATAGCTAGATCCAGATCTCAAGCTTGAACTAGTCAGAGTTACCCAACAACATGCTGCAAGTACTCAGGAGTAGATATTAACTGGCTCTTCGTTCAGCTTTCAGCTATGCACTCTTCAGTTCAGGAGAAAATCAGCTGATCCACACAGAAGCAATGACTTGAAGTTATGATGAAGATCCAAACCCCACCTTAACAGGGTGAAAAGGCTTGGCTAGTAAAACCAATGGTTTTATATATCAGACTTACTGTTACAGCTGAACTAGACCCAGAATTTGCTTCCCTATTTTCAGGCTTTGATGCTTAGGTGGACAGAGGCTCTCATGCAAGCACAAAGATAGAAACACCACCAAAAAAGAGAAAGATAACCTTTGTACTATGTTCCTGTTTAAGGAAATTTTAACTAAGGCCAAATTGTTCCAGAAAGCCTACTAAATCCATGAAAGGAAAAGTGTAATGCTACTCATTTTGTTTCCTTCACCTGTTTGCTTCCAACAAGCAGAATTTTAACCAAGTGTGCCCTCTGTTTGAAGTTGTTCATAAATGACCTAAACCACAGAGTTCAGCAATAATTTTCCATACACAGAGGACTGTGGAGAAGGAAAGGAGCAAAAAGCAAGGGAGACTTACAGGAACCTACTGTAAGACTGCATCCCACTCATTACAAACACAGGTCTTGAAGCACACAGGTCCCAATAGCAATGCAGAAGGAACATACAGAAGATTTTTTAAATTGATGGAAAAAGAACTTGGGCCAACTTCCAACTTCTGTCTGATATTCATATTCTTAAATCAACCCTGGTAAAGTTCTACATCAGTTCTGTATCTGCCTCTGAAGTGCAAAACTTGGCTTCACAGCAGGGTCCCCTCACACCCATCCAGCACTGTGATGTGGCTGTCCCTACAAGCAGATACCAAGATGCTGACAACATCAAGCTGTCCTAGGAACTAACACAGGCATATACATCAGGGATACACAATGCAGCAACTCAGACTTTGTACTTTGGGCTGCCAGGAAAGTAGGGGAAAAAAACAGTGCTTGACCAGCAAATTCAAGCAACCCATGCACACATTTACACCACTGGTATGATGCTCTGTTGATGGGTGGTGGACCAACACACAACAGCTTTGCTCTCCAAAAGCTGACTGAAACACTTCAGCTGCAAAACACAAGGATGTTTTTAGAAGGTTGCTCTAGCCCCACTGCAAGTATCTAAAACTTCTCCCAAAAGACACGTACTTCTTGTCATTGAAAGGTACAGAAAAGTACTTCCCACAGCAGGATGCCAAATGCTGCAGTATTAAACTTTGAATGCTCATGTAAGCAAGCATGATGGGGCTCTAGGTATCCCTTTACCCTTCTACAATCTTCCTCTAGAAAACTGTGCATCAATTACAGTCACTGTGCCTTCCAGAGGGTGGCATGAGGGGGCTTGCCAGATCCCCAGCAGCTGAAGCAGGAGGGTACAGACAGTAGTCCCTGATTCAGAGAAAACCTGCCTCAATTTGTGAAGCTTTGTGCCACACCACAAAGTTTCCAGGAGGATGGGTTTCCACAGCATTACAGTACATGCTGGGTTATGCAGGAGACAAGACAGTCATTCCTGCTGCAGTACCAACAGGTTTCCCTCTTTAGGAGGCTGAGAAGCAGCACCTCATTTACATGACATGATTGACTAGCCATGCAGATTGGGCTTTGCTGGGAAGCAGGAGGAGATAGCATCTCTCAGAGAGCTGAATTTGGAAGAAGTACAGAGCAGGAACAGTTTGCATTCCTTCCCAGCTTGCTACGTGGGATCTCGAGAACATTTCCTTTACCACTTCAACCATACAGTCCGATTCTATTTTTAAGTCTCTTTTTCCCCCCAGTTCCCAACCCATCAGAAAGCAAAACAGTTCTCAAAGGGAAAAAGCATATTCCCGCAGACTCCCCAAAGAGCAGTCCGAGAATTTGACATGTCACAAACCTCCTCTCATAGGGGGCAAGGGGTGGGGTGGGAAAACAAGGAAATGTTTCCTCCTTAACTTGTAATGATGGAAGGTGGGAGCAGCCTGACCTGCCTTGCAATCACATGGGGTTAGCCTCCACCTCAGCAGGGTCTAAACGAGTCAAGGTGAAATGACTTACATCTCACCACCCCTCCAACCACCACACATCTCACTTTAAGTAGACATCTGCACCAGTGCCATTAATGGCCACTGCTGAAACACATACAAGGGTCTAGAAAGCCTCTCCCAGCATGTACCCCCAGATGACACCACCCACATGCCCATCTTGTCCTTCCAGGGGTAATCTCCCATTCTTCAGACTCTAGCCCACAAGGCTGGCTCCACCGTGCCTCTCAACTTAGCTCAACGTTTCAGCGAGCTCCCATCAGCCCCAGGCAAAGACAAACCCACCGCGGCGTGCCAAAGGCAGGCAGCAGAGTCACATCACCTACCAGGAGTCGAGGCTCAGGGTGCCCCTGCCGATCCTGCTCTCAGTCCACTGCTGCAGCCCCACTCCTAAAGCATTCCCAAGGCGTTCCGAGCCCGACAAGGTGTCTCCCTACAGCTTCAGTCACCAGACAGGGAGCTTCCCCTCTCCCCTCCACACAGCTCCCCGATGCCCGATGGGCTGAGACACCCGGGGAACGGCAGCACAGCAGGCACCCAGCACCACTCCGCTTCCCTCAGATGAGCTCGGAAATAAGATTGAACAGCAGCCTCCCTCCCGCGCCAAGTATTACAGGAGCAGAATACCAACTGGTTCATTTATTTTACTGACTACCATATGCAGATATCAAAGCCTAAACATCGCATTTCTTCCCCTAGCCCTTTCCAATTAACCCTACGTTTTAAAGCAAGACGACAATACTTGAGGTCACCGTCTCTCCTCTGCCTGGCGCGAAGGATCGGTGGGGAAGGTAGGAGGAAGAGATGGGTGTTTGCCCTCGCCAGAGAAGGCTCTCCCGGTTCCGGAGCCCTGCCCCAGCTCCGGCTGCCGGTGGGGAGCGGGGAGCCGCGCAGGGCCAGGAGGAAAACTTTGATGGTCGCCGATGAAGCGGCAAGGGGAAGCGGCAGGGGGGTCCGGGGAGCGCCGCAGGCTCCCGGCTCGGGAATGCGGCGAAAAGAACCGCTGCTCACTGCCGCCTCCTCGCCAGAGGAAAGGAGAGAGGAGGCTGGGGGGAGAACAGAGGAAAAAAAAAAATTACCAAGCCTTTGCGAGGGTTCCGAGCATCCCTGCCTCGACAGCCAGCCCTCTGTAACCTCCTCCTCCGGGATGAGCGATCCAAGTCCCCCGCAGCAGCGCTCCCCCACCCCAGGAAGCTCATCTAAGGAGGGAAACCACTAGGAGACGGGGCCACCGCTCCGGAAGGCTCGGCCCGACGCAGGGCTACGGGGCTCACTCCCCGCTCTCTTCCCTCCTTCCCCCTCCGCGCCCAGCTACGCTCCGCTCCCTCCACGCATGGATGCTCCGCGGCTCGGGGGAGAAAGCCTCCGATAAAGCCGCTCTCGGCACTTACAGATCCCAACTCCGGACCGATGCGCGTCGCCTGCCGACTCTGTGTCTCTGCTAGTGGTGCTGCCTTATCCCCAAATGCCTGCCACCTGTAGGCCTTTTTCCTGGGAGGAGGAACGTCTCGGCCACCACCCACCCGAATCCAGCACAGTAAGTTTCGCAGGGCAGGAGCTGTTGGCTGCCGCCGACTCGCCCCGCTACAGGCTCCCACCTCCCCCGCAGGAGCCTGTGCCTAACTGCACCTGCTGCAGGAGCACAGGAGATCCTGCAACGGTAGACCTCGGGGCATCACCTTCAACAAGCAATACACCTCAGTGTCCTCTCAAACTCTAACCTGACTCTGCCATCTAGTACTGAAGCAAGGGAAAGAGCCACACATGTGAGCAGTAGCTGAGGCACTGCTGCTTTCCAATGCACATGTTCACTTTTTCACCTTACCTTCTACTCGTCTCCGAGATGGGAGAGGACTCTTGCACCTCCTCACTCCTGGATGAGCTCTCCTAAACATTACCCGAGGAAACACAGTACCTCAGGTGTGTCTCAAATCCCATCAGACTCCCCTCCCCTCTTGCCTTCTAATCCCTTTACTGGGTTCACCTGTGCCCTCCCTCATTAAACAGCTGCAGACAACTCCATCAGCTAAACCACCGGCAGCCTCTGCAAAACCTTTTCAAATGGAAAATAGTAACTCCTGACCTTTCAAGTGAGAATGACCATGTAAATCTTTACTGACTCAATATCACTTCAGATCCATTAAGGTAGAGTTATGAACCACAAATTTTCTGCACAGATACCGAACAAAATCTTGAGTTTCCCCAAGGATTTTCAGACGAACCTGCTAATTCGTTTAGAATCCTAATAACTAAACCCAGCCGTCAGAAGGACTCAGACCGTATTTCTGGAGTCCTCAGTAGCTTCAGCACGCTGGATGTTAGATAGGGAGCTAGGTCCTCCCCCTGTAAACGGGATGCAGCCAAGCACCAATCCCCCCTGTACCAAGCGGCTCTCCCCCCACAGCGCCATTTCAGCAGCGCTCACTGTCCCCAAGCCGCTGCCAGCGGCTGCTCGGCAAGATGACTTTACTCTCTGTCGGTCCTTGCCCACCTAGCCGGGCAGCCTCACCCACGGTGGGTCAGCCCCAGCCCCCGCGCTCCTCACCTCCGCCTCGGTGCCCTCCTAGCTCGGTGCTTCCCACAGCCGCCGCACGCTCTAGCCCCGCGGCGACACCAGGCTGCCAGCCACCGGTAGACCCTCGCCTCCGCCTCCTTCCCCACCGCCGGGGCTCGGAATGGGAGGGAGCCGAGCGGTGCCGAGGCGGCGCGGCAGGGCTGTGAAACGCGGGCGGATTGTGCCACCCTCTCGCTACGGAGGGACGGGGAACTGCAGTCGCCTGATGGATTGACTGCCAGCTAGTCCTCATTCCATCCTTCCTTCCTTGCCTCCCTACCGGCGATCCCGGCCCCGCCGCCCCCGGCAGTCCCGTTGGATACCTGCCGTGGAGAACTCTTCCTGGACCTGGCATGTCTGCCAACACCAGCAGGTGACCCACGAACGGCAGCGCAATTAGTTCTCAGTTTGTCTTTTTAGTGGAAGAAAAAAAAGTCTGCAGGCTTCACTGAAAGAGCAGTGAGCTGGCACAGGCCTGAACTCCAGGAGTGGGACTGGTTTGGGGCTGGAAAGTTCACAAGGGGGGTGATTTCCATGAAGTAATAATGATTATTAATTACAGCAGCTGAAGGGGGAAGACTCCATCATCTCATTAGCAGATGCCAACTGTACTTGCACCTTTGTCTTTACAGACAACAGGTATATTTGTGAAGGTCCTCCTGCACTTGAGGCCCATGAGCTCTCCTATAGCTTATTTGCTCTGAACACCTGCATTTCATTTACATGGGAGCTTTGCAGGCTTAAATGTGAGATCTCTGAGATGTTTCTTAGGCTGGTTCATCAAACAGGCTAGACCATCAGCTGTTACCCATTGCTGACTTCAGGATTAACGAGACACACTGAAATTTCTCCCCCATCTTTGGGGGAATATTAGCCTGAGCACACAATCAACATGGTAGGCTCCGCTCAGCATGGGATGCAAAGAACAAAACCATTGAACAACAAAATCCCAAGACAACTGTGGTTGGCTGGAGACTCCAGCAACCCTGCTGCTGCTCCTGCTCCCACTCCCACCACATTTGCTCACACAAAACCACAAGCAAGGCATCACTCAGCAAAGAAGTCCTGTCCAGCTGTCTTTTCCAGCTGCCTTAGAAAGGCAGCCCACCACAGTCCCACAGGCAACTGACTCAGGTTGCAAATAGCTGGTTTTTTCTGCATTGAGTCTAGCATGGATCAATTTCCAGATCTCATTCCCTGCAGCACCCCCATGGACAGACCACTGCAATGGTGCAACTGCAAAGAGCAAGAAACACAGGCAGGAATATGGGATGGCAGCTAGTTAAATTCATGAAATTGCCCCAAGTTCCCAACCAATCCACATTTCTGCTCTTTTCCTTTCAGCAACTTTTTGACCCTGAGGCATACCACTTCAACTCATTAAATCAGGAAAAAACTAACCTGGCAGAGAAAAGCAGCATTCCCTTCATCTCTAACAAGCCAAGGAGGATGACCAAGGAGTCAGATAAGCAGCACAGTCACAGCTAAGCATGTCAGGAACAGGCAGATCATACAGGCAGTGCAAGACCATCCACTTCAGCTACCAGTACTTAAATAGCTCAGCCACTCTCTGACCCCTTCTTCTCAATTTCACCTGTGTAAAACCAGATTAAATCCCCCAGCTGCTGCTGCTGAGGACAGAATTTCATCCCACCTGCTCTGAAGTCCAAAGCAAAACTTGTATTGATTTATAGGAGGGGGGGCCTTCTTACATTCCTTTCCACTACAGAAGTGAGAACATGAATTTTAACCACTGTTACATCCTTGTGCTTTACAGCAATCCAATAAATATTTACACAACAATGCACTATGGAAATAAGCTCACAGGTCATGCTTCAGCAGTGTTTGTAAGCACGCAAATGAATGTGAATGGAAAACTGTGTAATGGCTTTTATTCTATCTTTCCTCTCATGACATAGTTTCCTCAGGCTTCTTGAACACCCAAGTTGGTCAAACTACTCATGGAAGAAAAGGAAGCATAGGGAGGTTAGGCTGAGTATGAGGGAAGTATCTAGCCACCCTGGAGCTGGTTGTTGCCCTAGCCAGGTATTTCTCACCACCAGAACTGGACGAACCACAGAGATTTTACCAGAGACTCCTGTATGCTTATACAGAAGAGCTGCAAATTCAAGAGCTCAGGAGCTTTTGTACTAATGCAGAATTCAGAAGTACTTGTCACAGTACACTATCTTATTTGAAAAGTAATGCTTTTAATTAGAGAAAGATTTAATTTCTACCTCAAAATTTGGTGGATGGTTTTAATAAGGAAGTAGGAATTACAAGCTGGAGTGTCAAGACCCCATTAATTAAATATTTGCATGTGCCTACATATAATTTAAATGACTCTGCTATTTATTTATCCTTAAAATTCAGAGTGAAAGAGCAGATCCACCACTGTTTGTTCAGATATGGCTACATTCACTAAGCTCATGCCTTAAGCCTCTGCTTAATCTGTTTTAGTACTCAAAATAATTGCTAGCAGGGCAATACCTACTGTTCTATCCCTGCATTCTCTTCTCTTCTAAAGAACAGTTAATCACAGGAAGAACGTGCAGAGGCACTTGCAACATTGCTGATGTTTTTCAATGGCCAGCTCTACTGAGAATTTGTTCAAGGATCAATGAGCATTTTATATAAATACAATTAAACTTGTGAATATAATTCCCCAAAGCCCCAAATTAAGTTCTCCTAATCCATCATCTCCTAGTGCTGTTGAAATGAATGGCAATTTCAATATTGACTTCAGTGAGAGGAGGTGCAGCTCCTTTATGTGCTAGTCCATTTTCTGGTCTGATATTTACAGGTGTAAACCCAGAGTAACTTTAATGACAAAATTCAATTGTCTTTTAGGAAGATACACGATCTTCTAAGACTCCAACTCTCACCCTTCATTATGCATCCCTACTTACTTTTCTTTAATACCATCCAAGTCCCATCCTCCCTTCCCGAAGTTAATTAAAGCCATTTGGAAATGCTCCCAGGTGACACGTGAGGAGTGGCTGAAGCAGCCTTCACTAGTTAGTCTAGGAGCTTCACACTGAGCAGGACAAGGGGTCATGACTCTACCTGTTCACCAGTAAACACTCTCCCCCTCAACCCCTGAGTTAAGAATGACAGAAGGAAAAAAACAGATAATCCAGATCCTCTTTGGGAATAAAGTCTAAAAATATGTTGAGTTACAGGAGGTCTTGTAAAATCAATTAATACCACCTCCTAACTGGCAGTTTGTAAATCCAATCTGAGTGCCCTGAACTCCTCTATCATCATCAGAAAGCTACCTGCACATCTACCTTCTTTAAGCAATAGCCACTTATCTTCATCTAGAGTTGTCTGTGCCTGTGTGTGTAGGTACAGGTACAGGTGTGATGTGTGTACTGTACACAGGGTACAGCTGCACCAGTGCTGTGTCCTCAGGAGCAACCAAAACCTGCTCTGCACACAAAAGGTATTCCTTTCATCTGTGTTATCTGAGGAATTTTTTAGCCTGGAGTCTCTCACAGACATTAATTAATCTACATTTACTACAAGATCTACCATCTCCACAACAGAGACACTAAGACAAAAACCCCAAACAAGCCAGGCAAGGAATTCATACAGTAATAAATGCTTTTCTCTGCTTCTGGAGGTTTTAGTCCCTGCCAAGTTCAAAAGGATGATGGAAAGCAACAGAGGTGCTTAGCCTCTAAAAAAACATTCTCAGAGTCTCTTCCAAGCCTAAGTTCTAATCATCTGAAATAAATATGCTGTGCTTAGAAAGCATTGTAGTTTGAACCAGAAAATAAGCCTGGCTAACAGCAAATATAAGCCTTTTGGACAAGGATGAACACATTTATGTTTCTTAACAAGTACAGCACATAGTCCCACTTTTCCAAAATGTCATCCTGCCCAGAGGGAGGTTTTGGAAAGCTCATCTCTCATAGGATGCACTTCACTCAGAGCCCAAGAAGAGGGCTGGTTTGCATCACTGACCCTTATCTCCCTCCTTTTCTGTAGGGACAGCTGTCAAAATCAGGTATACTTCTGTGAAAGTTAACAGTAATAATGTTCCTGTTCTTATGCACAATAAATCCTGGAGTCAGCTGCTGAGACAGAGTATCTCTGACTGGTACCAAAAACTAATGGGCAGCTAAGAATAATTAGCAGCTTCCAGGACATACTCAGCAGTTTTAGGGCTTAGTTGTTAACACATCCATCAAGAGACGTTGCACCTTACCAGTAACCACATAACAAAGCTGGAACACAAATGCAGGACAGGTACAGTAACAAATAAAATGCCTATAAACTCTTCAAAGTCAACAGAAGTTTAGTGCTTACAGCATTCTACTATCAGCTGGGAACTTTCCTGTGTCTGTGAACAATAATCGATACAAATAGAAAATCGTATTTCCACTTACCCAAGGAATTTCCTCCAGGGTAACCCAAATATCATTCCTTCTTGCAATCTGAAGAGTACATTCTGACCTATACAAATGGGAAAGAAAGAGTTTAGTTCATTATAGTCTACTGTGACCCACTCAGAAATCCTGAGGGGAGGTCCAGCCCAGTATTGGGGCTGATCAGCTACCACCAGAACACTGCTATCTTCAGGGAAGGAAAGCAAGGGAAGTAAAAGCTTTAGTATAACACAGAAGATGGAAAAGTCTCCTGTACTGGGTTTGATAGTGCAGTGGTAACTTCCATGAGAAGATGCCAGAGGCTTCCTCCATGTCCAGGGCCATGTACATAATCCGGAGAAGCATTTAACAGTACTAATCCGTAGCACATGTCCTCCCTACACTTCAGTTCCAGAGGATTTTGTCTCACAGAGGAGACAAGAAACACATGTTGCATAGCTATGAAAGGTCTAAGGGATACAGGATGAATGGGCAATCATTAAATTAAAAAATAGTTTCCAAAAATACTCCCCTGAAGACTCTGTCATAGCAAATTATTCCCTAGCAGTGTATGTCAGACCATAGTTTGTACCAAGCTGTTCAGGACAGGAAGTGGAGTCTGCGTGAGCCACTAACAGAAGCAACTGAGGAGCTAGAGGACAATTATGCAAAATGGAAGCCTGCCAGGAGCTTGAAGCTAATCACCTGTACTCTGAGAAAAGTGTAAGGTTTGATGGCCAAAAGGGTGAGTGTCATTCCTCTGGTGACTTCTTCAGCTCAGCCTGAGGGAGAAGAGCAATCTTTGGCATTTATCACACCACTCCCAGCCATGCCAGCTCTACTCTACTGCAGCTAGTCTCCTAAAGCACTCACTCTCCTCCACAGTTCTTTCCCTACTACTGAATGCTGAAAACCCTTGATATAAACAGTTGAAACACAACCCATGGCATTTTCTTTTTACAGATTGAAGGCCAGATTAATACCAATCTTTGTTTCTATCAGTATAAATCCATAATAGTCTCACTGAAGTTACCCTTGATTTATATGGGCACAACAGAGATAAGAGCCCAAACCAAAACACTGAAAAGATCATTTATTTTTCTTAATCAGGAAAAAACAGATAGGATTTTAGGTGGACAGAAGAATTTAAACAACAAATTCATTTTTGAAACTACTTTTTGCAGCCTTTGAGAATCTTTTGTCACTGGCTGTGACAACCAGCTCTATCCCTGAAGAACCCTCATTCAGGAATTTTCTAAAACTAACTGTGTCACTGTCCCTAATACCTCCTGGCATGTGGATTTGTGTCACTTGTGTATGTGCAACAGGAGAAGATAGATTTGTCAATGTGATGGGATCGACCTTTGATCACTTCCATTAGATACTGCTGAGTTACAAAGCTGGATGTCAAGAGCTGAAGGGTCCAGTGTCTCACCAAAGCAGTATGGGACTCAGACAAGTCCAATTTGAATCATCAGCACATCCTGTCTCAGGTAAGTTTAGATTGGTAAAAATTGCTAGAGAATGGCTTTTTGCCTGTGATATTTGGGTATAAAATAGTTGGTTTGGTCTAGGAAGAAATAAGAGACAAGATAACAGCACAGGCAAGCGTAAGCAAAACTTCAATAGAAATTTGAGGATAACACACAAACATTACTGTTAGCTGCATTTCTTTTACAGACAAATCAGATGGAAAATCACCCACTGCAGACAGCAGAATACTTACACACACCATTGGGCAAGCTTTCTTTGCCTTGTAGTGCCTGAGAGCCTTCTGAAAATGCAATGCAAGTTGTCCTCTCACACAGACAAAGCTGACTCTCCTCTTGGTATGAGATGCCAAACATCTCCTGAACCCTGGTAACAGCACACAAGTGTAGAGGAGTGCACGCAGGTGATGGCTCTCCTTCTTCCACTAACATTTGATCTCCTTCACTCTCCTTGGGCTTTCATGCCTTGGACCTCACTATTATAGCCAGCACTATCAGCTCACCTGAGAAAAGGGAAAAGCAGTTATGTAGTCTCTAAACACTTTCTTTGCATCACCAGTAAAGCACCCACTCCTACCTTCACCTCTTCTATAAAACAAAATAAACTTTGCAGCAGTGGTTAACTCTATCCACCTCAGCTCTGCTGGATATCCAACTGCTGCTCCCACTGCCGCAGCTCTGCTGGCTATCCAACTGCTGCTCCAACCGTCTCAGCTCTGCTGGATATCCAGTGCTGCTCCAACTGCCTCAGCTCTGCTGGATATCCAACTGCTGCTCCAACCGCCTCAGCTCTGCTGGATATCCAACTGCTGCTCCAACCGCCTCAGCTCTGCTGGATATCCAACTGCTGCTCCAACCGCCTCAGCTCTGCTGGATATCCAGCTGCTGCTCCCACTGCCACAGCTCTGCTGGATATCCAGTGCTGCTCCCACTGCCGCAGCTCTGCTGGATATCCAGTGCTGCTCCCACTGCCGCAGCTCTGCAGAGAGCCAAATGGAGACCAAGCACCCAAATCTCATCAGCTGCAGCAGGCAGAGAGCTGCGCAGGGAAACAGCAAAGATGCTGAGGTTCTGTTCTGTGCTGTTCCCTTTACCTGAATACAGGGTTTGCAGATGGATAGTCTTCTAAAACACACTTTTTTAAGAACAATTTGGTCTCACCAAAGAATTTTTTTCCTTCCCTCCAAATATAGCATGATCTGTATTTCTTCTGCAGACATAGTTCTTGGGAATCTTTCTTTTCAATGTGAGCTTAAAAGGTACACAATTTTAAGTAGTACTTGACATGTTTCCCATCTCCCAGAGGTCATTCACAAATTCCTTGGTGTTTCTTAGAAGGCTCATTTTAACAACACTCTTAAAATGAACGCATCAAAACTTGATTGTTTTTTCCCTAGCTGGTTCTGCAATACAAACCAGCTGATATTGTTTTAACATGGAGAGCTTATTTTGCTCTCTGATAGGAAATGTGAAAAAAAGAAAAAAATACACAATTCCAACACCACATTAATCTAATGAAAGCTTTGCTGGTATTTGATAGATATTTTGCTGATATTTACTTGAGAAATACTCTTTGCTCTCCCAGAGAGAAACAGTGATCTTATTGAAATGTCCACTAGAAATCTTCTCACACCCTCTGGGTTCTTTGTAACAAATTCTCTTTTAACTTTGATCAAATCAAAACCAAAGTAAAATAGAGAGGCACAGGAAACTACATTAATGTATGAAGTGAAATGCATTTACTAAAATCAGTTATTAATCCTAAGTTCTCTACACCTCTGTTTTTATAGAACTCTACTCTTGTGATATTCAGATGAAAAGTTACCCCAGTCTGTCTAACAGTTTACTAAGGTTATTTTATTTATATTTTCTCCTTCCTAAAGCAAATTTGTTCCATTTGCTTTAATAGAAGCTCTGTAGTACTGGCCTTATGACTGCAATTCTAAGGAACTATACACATGTACCATTACTATGAACAAGCAAATATTGATTCTAAGAGAATATAAACCCAAAACAGCTCAATAAAGTCTTTTTCAGCATCAGTAATAAGTCACTTCCAATACAAATTCATTATTATAAGGACATTTAGTAAATATGCACCTGCTTATTTGTGGTCAGTTTAGCAATTTGTTTCAAAAGCAATGGAACCGGACAAAATTCATTTTTATTAGCATAATGTCAAATAGTATTAGAAAACATAGCTGAAATGGGGGTTTGGCAGTCAGAAGCCTCCTCTGAGAAATTAGAAAGACTGAGCATATATTTTGGCAGATGGGAGGATAACATCTCCCACGGGTGGAATTCTGGCACTGTTTTGTGACGTTAAAAATGCAGTGTTTCAGTCAAGAGCACTTCACCAGACAGGCTTAGCAACACTGGCACAGAAAGGGGAGCTTTCTCATTATTTCCATGCATGCTCCTTTTGCCTGCCACCCACCCACAAACCTCACTATAAACAGCAGAAGCAGGCAGAGGTGGTGGTGCTGGGACAGCCACATGCCATGGTTTCTACTCCCACTTCCAGCTAAAGCCACCTAGGAAGACCTGGCTGGAAATAACAGAGGACACTCCTGCACCAGTGGCTTCCTGGGATGGAGAGATGTGTAGCGGGAAGGGGGAGGAGGAGGTGATGTGGCAGCTTGGGAGGAGTGGCTCAGAGAGACAAGGCACACTCCCTGAGAGCCAGGCTGGAGCCGACAGGGCTCACAGCATTCCAGCCCTGAAGGGCATTAGCGCTCCAGAGTCCACTGGGGTATCCAGAAACAATTCCCAGATACCAACCCATTCCACCCCTGGCAGCCACAGATGTCATTTTCTGCAGACAAGACATTGGTATTATGCTCCTTATGCTGCTGCTTCTTAGCTGATACATGCATAAATGAGTTCCCTACTATCTGACTGTGGGGACTTACAGGTACCCAGCCAAGAGAATCCTCAACTGATTTGGTTGCACTTTAGAGTGTGCATGCATGCATAAAACACACAACTTTCTCTTCTGATTACTCTACTAGCCAACAGGCAAACAGCTCCTTGCCTTGACCAGGACCTAGCTGCAGAGATAGCCCTTGTAATGCAGGCACTGCCTTCAAGAATGCAGGAGATTGACCAAGTGGAGACACAAAGCCAACTACTGGACGCTTCATCCAACAAACCCAGCAACACTGATCTGGTTTTGTGTTAAAGAAGAAAATCCTAATACAAAAACTTTCCTATGGAAACCTACAACTTCCTAACATCCTCGTGGCTAAAGGCATTGTCAAAGTTGATTTTTATGGAGCTTTATAGTTCTGACAGAAAATCCATAAAATCACACAGGAGCAGAAACTTGCACATATTTCCCCAGGACGTAATCAACACACCTTCATATTAGATGAAGTTCTAAAAAAATGCAACATTACCAGAGCAGGAAGTTCATTTGTGTCAGTGAGAAGCAGGTTGCTGAATTCAGAACTGTTTGTGTCTGTTGGTTTGAACTGTCCATAACTCTGCTATTTCCTTCAGATGAGGTGACTCAAGTTACAGCTCTTCTCCTAATGAACTCCCAACTCACAGCTCTCCCAACCCTCCCCTCCCCCAAATCCTCCCACACTAGAGGTAACATATTTTACTAGGAACAGCATAAAACCTCAAACTCAACTGCCCTTGCTACTAAAGCATTCTAAAGAGCAAAGGATGTCCAGGAAAGACAAGGAAAAGTCTTTTACAGATGGCTCCAGTGATTGCAATTGTCTCAGTGTGTTATGATTTATTGTTTAATCACTTAGGACCGGCAGCTTCTGGAAAATAATAACCTTAGAGGGCACAGGTTAGCTTGTATACTGCTGCCAAACATTTTTTTCAGTACTAAAACTTTTGTTAAACATGTAAATTATGTTGAGCCTGTACATGTCAAGACTTCAGCACTCCTGTAGTACAACCTGAGCAGCAGTTGGTACAATTATCAGCTGCACCCCTGGGGGCAAAATTAACACTCTCTAATTCACTAGGCTCTAGAGAAAATACCTCAAGTATGAAATTTATGATCTGGAACAGCTCAAACTGATACCATGCTGCTCTTAAAATCTCAGGCAATTTCGAGAGAAGAAAGTCTGTATTACAGAACTTTCAAGAATCAGTGTGGAAGTTGTCTGAGGTTTATTGGTGCTTCACTGAGCTAGATGCAGAGAGAAACACACAACCAACCTTGACAACTGTTTGTGAATCTCTTCATGGAGAGTAAGGCTACACATAAAATTTAAAGAGAAGTGGATTAGTGAGCAAATAAAAAGACACTTTTATTTAAGATTTTAAACACTTTTCATTATGAGTGCAAAAGCAGTCACAGTTATGGTTAAAAGCTAAGTTCTGGTGACAGCAGGAACTTTTGCTCAGTGCACCAAATCACTAAGGGTAGGTGGCAGAAACACCTTGCTATTGCTGAGCACTCCCAGGGAGATGTGTGTTCAACCTGCCCTTACCAAAAGACAAGTGGATGACACAGACTTCTGTGGGTTTTTTCTGCATAAACAAGCTAGTGGAAACACCCTAGTAACCTCCAGAACTGAAAATAGCCTTCTGCTTCACAGTTTAATTATGGCTTCTCAACTGTTTCTGTGACATAACACACTCAACCATCTTGTGGGTTTGTTGATCTAGTTTTGATCTCACCAGAATCCTGGTCTCCTGAGGAGACCAGACTTAAGCATGGACTAGCTCAGAGAAGGCCAGAAGCAGAACTCCAGCCCTAGCACAAACCCTGTGAGAATGGATGAGCAACCAGCACGTGTTCAAAGGCATGGCTAACCAGGCAATGATCTCTAGCAAAGGTATCTGCACATCTTAATCTTTCCTTACCTTGTCCTGGTATGCATCATCATTGCTTCTTATCAGCATAACCCACAACCTCAGAGCTCACACCACACCATTTCAGGTTTGGTCTTGAGTGATCTGGCTCTCACGTTCAGCTGATGCTCAACTCCTTCTCCTTACACTTAAACACTCAGTTTCATATGCTAGTGGCAGGAGTCCCCACCTCTGTACACAAATCCAAGTATACACACATTTATTCATGTGTAATTTTGTATTTTGAAGACGAAAATATACACATTTACTTTGTGTTCCTTAATTTCCTGGCCCATCATTAACAATGACTCATGTAAATGCTAATTTTTGTACCTCTTCAAGCAATATAAATTAAATAGAAACTCTTGTTTTGTTTTGTTCTCCAGATGAAAGAGAGAAATGAAACCTGAGAATGTGAAGTCACACTAGAACAACCAAAAAGAACATAACAGCTTCCCACTTTTGCTAGAGGTTAACTCTGCATTTGCAAGTACATACTCTGTGTTCAAAGCAATTTTCAGAAGATTTACACAACTGTATTCCTCTATTTTTTCAGAGCTTTTCCCACAGCACAATGTACACCTCCATGAGTGTTACCTAGTTCTCACACAGAGGAAGAGCTGAGAATTTGGAGGGTACGTGTAATCAATTAGTGTCTGAGGACACGAGAGGTAGTGATTAGGTGCCGAGGAAGCAAAATTCTTGAAGGGCAAAGTGGGACATCTGTTCCTTGATTTCCACTCTTTTTTTCTTTTCTGTCATTTTGTAGCATTTCCTCTGCTCCATCTACAGCATCCCAGTTTTTCTTCTTTCCCTCTAACCATCTCAGCTTGGCAGCTACATGCTTTCCTGTCTCAGACCACATTCTCACGTTGCTTCCCTAACAAATGATGCTTTGGCATTGTTTCTTCTTCTTCCCAAATACGCATGTTTCTTTGCTTTCTAAACAGGGATTCTCCACATGCTCCAGGACCACTGTCTGCTCCTATAAATTTACTCATGAGGGCATCAAGCTAGCAGATAGAAGGGTAACTGACCCCTGAATAATTTGATGTGATACAGACCCTCAAGCATGCTGGCAAGGACTAGCTGGATGGAGTTGGAACATTCAAGTCCACAGCATGTATGAGCCACAGGAAAGCCTCAGCATCTTTGCCTTCCTTGGTAGCTCTTTCTCCAAGCTTTCTTTCTACCTGCTTTACAACTCAAAACTTGGCACCCCAACAGTTGTAAAATGTGATTCAGACATCCCATTAATAACTATAAAAGAATGCACAGAAGGTGCTGTAAAAACAAATAAAAAAACAAACAGACTGGGAGCTTTTGGAATCAAAATCCATGATTATGGTGAGTATGTAAACAAATGCAGGGAAGAGAGAGGCATGTAACAAAGAGGCAATAAGTATGAATATTTTTAGTGCTCACTATGCTCAAATTAGCCTCAGTCTGCTGCCATCCCAATATCTAGGCTGGGTAACAATACATTTAAAAAGGGACAGTGGAAAAGAGAGGGAATGTCATGGGACAAGGATGGTGTTGGGCAGAAATTCAGACTCCCAAAGCAGCTACACAGAAAAAAACCCACAGAAGGGATGGTGTGAGAAGTGTGGGGAGAGATGAGATGGTTATGGCAAACAGCACGGGCACAGCAATCATCTCAGGATAGGACATCACAGAATTCCTCATCCATGCCAACAGCTTGTAAAAAGGAAGACAAAAGGACCATATTTTGACATGACAAGGGAGTCAGAGAAGAGATTTAAACCAGATGAGGGGGGTGAAGACATGGGAGGTGATGCTGGTAAGTCTCACTGGAATATGACTGATAATCTAGCATCTACAATTTTCATTGCTGAGGTGATTTCTTTCTAACAGAACAAAATGTTCCAGAAACAGAATAAAAAGAGAGTGTGCCAGTCGTTAATGACACAGACTCAAACAGATGTCTTGTTTCTAATTAACACATATCCTCTAAAATTATTCACGTTTCCTTTCCTGGGATTGCTTTCACAGAAAAGCAGGTGAATGATGGCTCAGATGACACAGTTTCACATAACACCCTCTTAGTTTCTGTACTCTCATCAGCCTCACTTTGTTATGCTCCTCTATACTAGCAAATTTATAACCAAATTGGTATAAAACCCTAACCTTGTCACAAAAATATGGAAGTATTTTTCAATAAAAAGACAATTTACTTAATTTTTTAATAGAAGCTAGGGAATAATAGCATAAAACAGGTAACTTCACAATAATAATTAAAAAACCCTTGCAATTACAGCTACTTAAAAACTTTCACTGTTAAAATATTTAATCAATACCCTGCCTGGTTATAAACTTTATGCCTAAGTCAGACAAGTTGCAGTAAGTATCTAAAAGGTAATTTAATGGCAGTAGTTTAGGACAGCTCTCATTATTATCCTACAAAATGGAACTTAGGATTCCCTCCCTAGGTCATAAATCCTGACAGGCAATTAAAAGATGCCTAGCCAATGCCTGATATAATTTAAACTTCAGTGAGCTTAAAATACTAGACACTCTGTTAATTGAAAAGATGCTGCATGGGTAAGAGGCTTGGTGAAGAGCCTCAGATCAATACATTTATTTTAGCTCTTCACAGACATTGCTAATGCAGCTCTCACTTGGAGAACTGACAGTAAGTCTTTTGTTCTGTGGGCAGTGGCACAAGTCCATTCAAAATTGTCCATTTCCCCAGTTACAGTCATTTCTCTTTTGCTCACTGACAGGCTGTATGGAAACAGTCTCCCCTTGGATTTACCCAAGGGGAAATGAAGCCTCCTGCCCCTTGGGATGGGATGTCCCCAGAAGCTGGGTGGAGGTGTAGCATGCTTAAATCCAGGGATTTATGGTCTAATCTGGTTTCCTTTTAACAGTTCAGGTATAGGATCTCCTGTCTTTGAATCTCAAAACCTGCTGCTTCCACAGAAAACCAGCACTTCCTGACAAGTTGCTTCCTGCTTTATTTTATTCTGCTGGAATGGGTAAGTCTAATGCTAGTTTATTAAAAGTACCCTTCTTGGGCCTCTTCATGCTGCTCTAGCTGTCAATTTTCTTCCTTCCTATCTATAAATAATGCTTCTTATTTAGCCTAAACAGGTTTTGTTTTTCTGGTTCAGTCAGAAAATTGAAATAAAAACCCCCAACAATTCATTTTACAGTTTGATTTTTGATCACAGGCTCTGAAAGTTGAAATGGTAAATAAGACTTTGTCATTTAAGACAGGCACAAAAGGATTGAAATATGAGAATAGTTACAGGACCAAGTTGAGTGTTGATTTCCCTTACTTTATTCTGTTGGAATAGGTTAGTCTAATGCTAGTGTATTAAAAGTACCCATTTGGGGTTTCTTCATGCTGCTCTAGTTGTCATTTTTCTTCCCTCCCATTCATCAATAATGCTTCCTGTTTATCCCAAACAACAACTCATCCTGCTCTCCAACCTCACAAGCTGTCAATTGCAAACACCAATATAAAGCTCAGTCTCTTGGAGCTACAAAATAAGCCTAAGAGATAGCTGCAAAACAGCCATGATGAACCTATCAAGAGCTCTGCAAAACACTCAAGAGCAAACACTCCCAAGGCTAGGGATGCGGGGAGAGAAAAAAAGCAATGGCTGGGGATTGGTTAGGAATATAAATTATTGGGTTTACTTTTCCAGCACAGTCAGAAAATTGAAAAAAAAAACACCACCAAAAACAGTTCAATTGAAGTTTGATTTTTGATCACTGGCTCTGAAAGTAGAATTCACATACTAAGCAGCAAAATAAAAATTGGAGGATAATAGTGAATAAGACTGTCATGTAAAACAAGCACAAAATGATAAACACATGCAGATAGTTCCAGTAACAGGTTAAATGTTTATTCCACTTGCAATACTTGTCATGAGAATACTGTTCTCATCCCTTGTTTCAGTTTTTGCTGTGGTGGAAGGTAACAGAATGTTAATACCTGCAGTAGGCACTGAACTGGTCTGACCTTTTCAATATTCTGAATTTTGAAGGACTCATCTTTTCAGCAATGCACCAACTTCCACATTTACAGCCTCACCAGCTGTGGGGGAAGCAAGGCAACGTCCAGTGAGAACTGAAAGAGCATTCCACAATAAACTCCAGTAAAAAGAAAATCCCCTGAAGAAGCAGTATTCAACCCATTCCTGATGAAAGAAGAATGGAAAATGCCATAAAGCTAATTCATTCTCTTGAGAAAGCAAATAAGGAAAACAAATGTCTCTTGTTAGACTCTTATGCTCATAATTCCTCTAGTCCTGCCTTGGGTGCTCCAAGAAAAACATCAGAATTTACAGCCTTTTGAAAAACCTCCTTGTAAATCAGGCAGGCTTACCATAACTTGCAAGGATTTTAAGTTACTGCTCCAATAAAATCAAGTATGAAAAAGAACACCCAAATATTCTTTATTTGCACTGCTTTTAACAAGATATACTTGAGGTGGGCATGGGAGAGGCAGAGCTCCTCAGAGCCACCATGCCCTGCCACTGCACAAAGTGCTCACTGCTACACAGAGGAACTGCAGGAGGCTCTCCTGCCAGGTGCTGCTGATGCCACTGTCACCTGGTACTCTTGAAGGCAAAGGTCCAACTAGTATCATACAGGGAACAGAAAGCAAAAGACACTTCCCATTCTCACAGGCACAGAGCAGAATATTCCTTACTGCTAAGGGAGAAAAAAAGAGTTTCAGGTCTTAACTCAGAAGATGACGAAGACAAGCAGCTCAGGTCCTATCTAGCTAACACTACCTCATGTTCAGAAGTGCCTGTAGCAGATCAGAATCAAGCCTCAACACTGCTAAACTCAGCATTAACTATAAAGGACCATACAGGGGATAAAGACCACCAACCCATTTCTATTCTGCACCTCTGTCTCAAGCAGGGAATAGTGACCTAACCAACCCAGCGCTCTCCTGCCCTAGCAGGTGCCTAGCCACTGGGTTACAGAACCATTTTCTCACTGTTCTATGTAGATCTGTGAATTTTAAATCCTTCCCTTTGTTTTGACACACCTTCAAAGACAAAGAGTCCCCAATCCAACCATTTCTTCTCATTAGCAGAGATGACACCTAGTGCCCCCCATGCTGGAAAGTTAATGAATCTCTCCAGAAGGTGTAATGATTTTATATCTCTGAAACATTTACTTATGCTCCCTTTTCTGATTCCTGGGATTAAAGAGAAGAGGCACTGCAAGGGTGATCAATTCCTATAAGGATGAAATATGGACTCCTAACTTCAGATCCCATTGTTGTTGCAAGAAACTGGCAAAACCCCATTTAACATCATGCTGGAAAGATATTTCATGAGTGAAAGTGAACCCAAGCAGTAAGGTGCAAACAGCAGTTCACAAGCTAATGAAGAAAATACCCATTTCACTCTATGAAACACTTCAATTTGTAATTTGCTATACCTGCTAGAATTACTCACAGTTAAAAGGTCATGGAATCCCAGTGCCATGACAGTATATAAGTTTATTAAGTCTAAGCCTAAAACCCAATGAGAAGCAAGCTTTCTTCATCCTTTTTGCATGCTGTCAGTGCTCTATGGATTAGCATTTTTCTTCCAAGTGGTAATTTCTGTGCAGATACAAAGCAGCCACGAAGGCTTTTGAGATCCCAGGCTGAGACTTTTTCAGGATTGCCCAATTTAAGCAAAGTTACATGGTTATTACTGCATTAGAGCAACATGACTAGGAGCTGTCACTGCCTGAGGATGTTCCTCTCAGAGGTGACACAAGCTGTCTCTCCAGAGCAGGGCTTTGGTTCAGCAGGTGACAGCACTCAGAGAAGCAAGAGCTCTGCCTGTGTGTGGGAGGACAGGTCAAGTCTGGATTAGTGGGGCTGAAAGGGTCAATGAAGCACACCCAACCATCAGGCAGGCACCTAATGAATCTTTATGCTCTGCACATTGCTGAAGTCACACTTTTATTAAGATGATTCATCTGTGACTACCTGTGACAAGCCCTGGGGGAGAGGTCATGTAACCATTGTCACCATTTGGCAAAGGCAGTGAGCAGAAGCTCACACCCGGGTGCTCACTGCCCACCTCCATTGCCACTGTTAAGGAACAGTTAAGGCTCTGGAGGTAGTTTCCTCCAATCATTTAACCCAGACTACCTTCCGCTCCTCTTCCCTCTTTGGGACAACCAGAGAATCACATCAAGAGATACTGCTGCTTGGCCCCTTCCTGTTTATTAACCAGTTAACTCACTGACACCTTCTGGAACACACTCACTATGTCTTTTCATAGGCGTGCTCCCATATCCAGGGCTGCCATAGGGTAAATCAGTGATTCAGATCATTATTATTGAGCACCTCCCAGGAGCTCACTGGGGCTGTGCTGCTGCAGCTCATACTAGTCAAACCCAGCACAAGAGCCAAGCATCTTGAGCTGCTCCCAGTGAATCACATCCACAACATGCTCTTAACATTGTGCTGTATTTTGTTCCCCAGCTTTGTGCTCTAGTGTTTGCACTAACCTAGACTGCAGTGTGTAGCCCAGTGCAGTGTCCAGCTACAGCATTTTCACCACAAATAATCTGTCTGAAAAGTTCACCCCTTCCACTTGAGATCTCCTGTTCTCTGCACTTAATTTACACATTTCTAAAGTCACTTTTCTAAAATGCTGCCATTCTCATCCTCATCTTAAAAGTCTCTTGGAGACATTTTTGCCTTTTTACTAACAATGATCATGCCTATTTACATCTTGACTGCAGTCAATTTCCTGTTACAAAAGGTTCAGATAAACTCATTCCTGCAGTTCAATGCCACTGTCCCTCTGCCTTTTGTTCTGTGCTCTTACCCTACATAGCTTTACAAACACCACTCTGAAAAACTAGTTTCAGAAATCTACAGTATTTTGGTTTCTTTCTACCCAGACATTTGCAATTCCAAGAGCTCTATGTTCTAATGAAAGCCCTTAGCTAAAGCAAATCAGAACAGGAAGGGAAACAACCCAGCCACAGAGCCCTTCACCACAGGATCCTCCTCATCCCTCTTTCTGCCTGCTCAAAGAGTTCCAAGTTGGTACCAGAGCTTGCCTCTTTGCAGCCCTTTCTCTTTCAAATGCCCAGCTGAGCCCCTCTTCATGGATTAAGTTCTTCCCAGCTGGGTCAGTGATTTCTTCCTGCTGAGGTGGTAAATTTAATTATCTGCTTTTTCTCACTTATTTACACAGTCTGAAACCATCACCAAGTCATTAATGCACAGCTAAGCATCCAAAAAAGATATTCTATTTCACAGCATTTTCCCTGGATTTTTATTCCTTAAGAATATCTTGGTCTGTGATCTTCACACCCCCTGTATGAGGATGGTGCAGCTCAGATGGTCATGTTTTTCAGACAGCTGATACTAAAGTCAATACAAATGTGACAGGATGGCAGAAAGAGCCAAACGGCATAGGAAAATGGACTGAATATCCGATTTGTCTCCTTCCTGAACTCAATGGTTTATAAAACCCTAACAAACGTAACATCACAGACTTACAAAGGGCAAATTATTTCCACACCTCCTCTACATTTCATGCCAGGCCACATAAACCTTGTGGAAAATCAAAGAAATGCAGTTTAGGAACTGTTGATACAGACCTGATCAGATTACAAACACCATGCTGCTGGAAGAAACACACTTCCCTATGCAACTACATTTCAAACATGAAGACATTTGTTTTTGAAGTGCTAAATAATCCTAAATCAGATTTGCAGTATCTTGCCAAGAGCCAGAAAGTCATTTTGCCACTGAAGGTAACCACCAGAAGCAGGACAAGCACAGCAGAAGTGACTAGGATGTGATCTGCTGTTTGAGTCAGTTCCTCAGCCTCTTCCACAACAGCACTTGGTGCAACTGTTCATGGTGTCCTCCTCCTGTAAGCTGTGCCTTCTGGTCACACCACCAGGGCCCCTTTGGCCTGAGAAGCCACAGCAGGATGCCACCCAAAGCTAAGATTGCATTTTCATCTTTGCAGGAAACCATCTCATTTTATTTTCAGCATTAGCACAAATAAATGACACCTTTCTCAATGACAGATTTACCAGCTCAGCACCAACTCTTTCAGAGGAACTTAATGAAAGAAGTTGCATCTGTAATAAAATAAAACCTGTATCTTGAAAATTTAGGTCATGCATATTTTGAACAATTGGAATTCCTGAAGATAGGATGTGTGTTTGATAGCCCAATCAGTTTGTTAATGGACGTTACGTCTTCAAAGTATATTTGCTAACTACACAAGGCCTTTAAACAAACTATTTAGTTGCTTGCAAGAGCTGCTGAAGAAATGACAGAGTATCTTTTTGAACTCTAAAACACCAGAAAAGAGCTATTGAGGAAAGCTAACCATCAATTACTGTCTTAAAATGACATCAGAAGGTATTCCTTCTGATCTCCAGCAGTACCTTTTATATCATCTTCTCTGTAAAAGTTTACATGTATTTTAAGTAGCACATCAGCAACTTCTACTTCAAACAACTCACAAGACAGAGAAATCACTTTGTTGGCATACTGAGAGCTGAAAAATTGAAAGCATTTGCTCACTTGCATGTGCATAGACATGAAGAATACTTCTGTGGGATACAAAGCTTAAAATAACTGATAGGCCAGGTAGCAACCCAGATCCTAGAGCACAAAGCAGTGAAAACTAGAGACACTGCCCTCCAAAATACTGCTGGTGCAAAGCACAGTTTGCCCCAGCTATTAGCACTGAGGAGAGATTCTAGGCACACAGGGGTTTGACAGAAACAATCCTCAAAGCCCTTGCCCATTGTCATTCTTAGAGTGAAATCCTGGCACTGAAAGGTCAATGAAACAACTTCCCTTAGCTTCAGGAGTAACACAGCTTCCTCCTACATCATTATTTTAGATTATCAATCATTATCATTATAATTCACAACAACCTGTCAGAAAATGGGAACAAATCCTGCAAACAGTGCCCATAAACTACCTGTTATTTCCATCTTCTTCACTGCAGCAACAAATGAAGGATCCATGTCACCAGAATACAGTATGTACAAACTGGAGAAGAAAAAAAAGACAAGAGGGAAAACGAAAAGGGTAAAGCCACTTCACATTTGATATTTGTCAGTATTATGCAAACTCTGAGAGAGTAAATGGTTAGGCAGTGAAGTTGCTGTAAGGTTTATTTAATTGCAAAGAGGCAAGAAATGACCAAAAAAAGGCCCTCCAATCTTTAGACCTATGTGGTTTGGTTTTTTTCTGAAGTGAGTAATGAATACTATAGCTCAAGAGTGTTTGTAGAGCATTTTAAAGCTCTCCAGCACAACACAATGCAGTGTCCCACCCCAACCAGGCAATGCCATGCAGCAGGAACATTTCTTTCAGAGGGAGTGGCTGGGACTCATTAGGAAATAAATTATCATTGCCCACATCAAACAGATGGTTTTGATGACCATCAGGTCATTGTCATCAACAGACATCACCATGAGACTTCACATAGCTTGGATGTAGTTTCTCTGTTATTATCAGAGACTTTAAGGGGGGGAAACCAAAATAATTAGTGACAAAGTCTGTGGTTGACACACACAGTGGTGGAACAGCAGGTATCAGTGGATGAATCACTAGCAGAGTGTCCTGGATGCCTTGGTAAGGCAGGGACAAGGAAACAGCATGCTTTATAATACAGGCAAATATTAAGTCAATCAAAAGGATGCCTGGCTTCCAAAATAGAGGATTCCATCTAGAGAAGCAATAGCTTTGAAAACAGCTTGGGAAAAAAGTGTTATGAGAGCACAGGAATTCTGCATTTTTTTGTTAGATGAGCCAATCAAAACATTAAAAGCAATTCTGCTCAGCTGGACTCAAAATATTATCTTAAACCCAAATAGTCTGCCTTTAGCTTCTTCATGGGTTTTGTTTTTGTTTAATCCCTTTTCTAATGTTAAGTCAATCTCAAAATGCAAAAGACCTTTTAAAAGATCTCCACCCTTATGCCTCATGCTATAATTTCTTTTTCATCTGAACTAGTCATGAAATTTATCCTGGATTTGCAAACAGTTTTAGTGCCCTAAACTTTCTACAACAGAGAAGTGAAGTGCATTGAAGAAGATGGAAACCACAGGTAGTTTATGGACACTGTTTGCAGGATTCTCAAATAGGAAATACTACTGATTCTACTCATTCACTCAATTTATTGAGGGGAAGGTGAGTGCATGGGGACCAAAATACAGGTCTAAGATGAGGAAAAGAGCCTTCAGAATTGGCTCTTCAGTCTAAAGGAGCAGCTGATGCACTCTCAAAAATGTCAGAGAAGAGCAGCTAACAACAGTGATGTAACAGAGATGCTGGGAATGGCTTTCTGTCCTCCACATCACACAGCTGCTGAAGAACACAGCAAGCACTTCACTTGTACTTGAATTCACCAACACAAAAGCTGTGGGCGAGTTGAGATCTCTCTGCTTGTTCCTTTGTTTTGTTCTGTGCTCTGCTCTTCTCTTTCTCAGTGTCCCATTTCCTAGAGGAACAGAAGCATCCTTTTCTTCTCATTCCCTATTGCTCTCATACACTACTGAGTCTATTACTTCATTATTATACTTTCTGTTCCCCATATAACAGTTTCTTTTATTCCTAGTACTGCAGTTCTTTCTTTAGGATCCTCCAGACTGCTCCTCCTTCCTTGCAAAGTTAATTTCCTCCTCTCTTCCTCCTGAAACTGCTTCATTCAACTTTTGTTCTTCTTCCCTGTTCATCATTCTCTTCTAAGGGCTCCGGCTCTTTGTGTGAAGGATTGACCCAACCAGGATTTCTTTTTGTCTCTTATTCTGGCTTGCCTGCCCTTTAGCTGCTTCCAGCCATTCCTCATCTTCCCCTTTACTAGGTGCTCCCCAGGAAGTTAAAGGGCAAGACTGAAAAGGTTTGCTTGGAATTCTGAATGCTTTCATAGGAGAGAAGTGTCTCGATATGCCTGAGATTTGAGTTTCTGGGATGCTAAGAGCCCTTTCATCCCTTTAAGCATCCCTCTTTTTTCCATACCCTTGTCAAGACATACCATCACAAGGGACAGTTGTTTTACTCAGTTATTGCCATAATCTAATTAGACTGAACTGTAATTCAGAAGAGCAAAGTTTATTCATTAATCTTACCAGTCCCTAGACAAGTCGAAAATCTGAAATCAATACTAATGGTGGAAAGACTTTGGGTAGAATACTAAAAATATCAGTATATGCCAGTATTTTTAAAACCACCCCTACAAGTTAAGAGGGGGAAAAGTTGGATGTACCCAATATTCACAATGGCCAGGCAGCTGATACTAAATAAAGATCTCTACAGCTACCTTAGGAAAGTGCAAATGTTGAACATCAGAATCTCTGTTAGAGTCCTTGTTTCAGCTTGCTGCCAACATACATGGGATACCAAGGCCAAGTGCACACAAGACATAGCAATAACTTGTCCTAGTGCAGGTGTATTTGTATTGCATTGCATTTAGCAGATCAACGGGAAGAAAAACTTCTCTAATGACACTCTTCCCAACAAGTCTGACAAATGTTAGCTAGATGAATCAACTGCAGGCTGAGGGCAACACCAGTGGAACACCCATCCCTACAGTCAGCTATCAATGATTCATGTCGTCCTGAAAACCACATAGTTTTGATAACCACAAAGACCTGCAGAGTTCACCTCAATGAGGAATGGGATTAGCATTCTAAATCCTGAGGAACACACTGAAAAGTACGTTGAGAAAATAACTGCTGGTTAGATCCTGGAGTAACATTTTCAACCACAAAGGTAGCAAAGTACTAGAACAGATATGCTGGGATACTGTGAGAGTTCTATCACTGTCCCAGGAATTACATAAACCATGGGGGTGACTCAGAAAGCCTCTTATTTTTGGTATGCTTTTCTACATCAAAAGAGGTGCAAAACAAAAGGTGCTTGCAGAACAAGGAATCTGCTAACTAGCTAAGTTCCTAGAATCCATGGCAATGTATGGATTTTTTATTTTTTTTTTTAAAGTTTCTTTTTCACTGTCCATAGTTCTCTGCCTTTGGAGGGCAACTTCTCTCAGCTCACTCTAGACAAATTACTCAAGACCAAAGGCATTTCATATCAGTGTCTCTACTGTTTTAACACAGTCTCTGTAGTCCTGGTTTCCAAAGATGTAGTAAAACTACAGAGGAGTAGTTAGGAAAGGCAGTATTTGCTAATATAAAGTAACACCAAAGATGTATTCTCATGTTTATACATTAAATCATGACAGAGACAGCTACATATGGCATCCAAGAGAACTGAATACATTAAGTTTCTTGTTTTGACATCTTTCTGGCGTGAAAAGAAGGAAGCAGTATCTTTACAGGAAATCATCTGAACTCAGGAGCTACCCGATGCTGAGAACTCCATCCTGCTATCCTTGCATTCCCAGTGCCTCCTTTGAAGCTTCCAGTTACCTTTGAAATTGCTGGATCAAAGCAATGTTTGTATCTTAAAAGACCTTCTTCAATTATTTGAAAACTTAGTTAATAGTCTCCCCCTCTCCTTCCATCAGCTCAGCCCAGAGACTGGCAATAGAGTGCCACAGCAGGAGTTTAAGGGTTGCTGAAACAAAATTACTACTCTAATGATGATTACTTGGCTGTTGTGTCTGCTAACCAAATGAAGGTTTGGAGGGGCCGATGATCCTTGAAATGGGTTGTTTCCCTGTTCCCAGAGCTGCTGGTATGGTTTCAGAGTGTGGGGCCATTTGTCACTGTTACTCATACACAACACACATGCCTGAAGTTAAATGTATGAGAAAAAAGAGGCAGTTAGGAATTTCAATATGCTATCATGTTTTGGTTGAGAGAACACAGGAGTCAGGGAGACATGGGTATTTAGAGCCAAGGGCTTCTCAAAACTCTCACCTTCCAAACAAAAACAACTTTAAAACAGTGCTCCAAGGCTTCAAGTGTTGGAGCCAAGTTTTGTCTTCAGGGTGGAAAGGTATGGGATATTCCTCACCAGATATGCTGTATTTGGGCTTTTGCATGTGCCTTCTCACACACAGGCTCTAGAGAAGAGACCAAGGGCTTAGCAGGAGAGGAGTAGCAGTATGGCTAGGCTTCGCGNAGTAGCAGTAGAGCACAGTGAAAGGAAGGGCTGTGTGTAAGCAGGGAAGAAGGTGTGAGCAGGCTTACACTCATGAGCTTGCCTGAACACTTGAGCTGGACTGAAATACAAAAGAGGCTAAAGGGAGAGGGTTTGCCTGACAAAGTCCTGCTAATGGATTTTCCAGGGGTTTCAGGATTACCTGGAGAAGGAGGAAGGACAAACCTCACAAGTGAACTGTTGATTAATTAGACAAGACAAAGGCCAGCCTTAGGGCTGGAATGAAGAGAGACATCTCCTAGCACCATGCCTGCACACTTGACACCTCCCAGGGTACCTCATGCTGCCAGGCCACAGGCTTACTGGGCTTTCAAAGAGCAAACATCAATACAGATTATCACCTACCAGGAGCTGCCATGCACCAATACTAGAGACAGCATCCTCATTTCTGGCCTCAGTGAGAAACAAGCTGCTGAAAAATCCTATCCTGTTGGATTTTTAGGAACAGATACCAATTAAAGCTATACAGACAGCTGGCAACTAAAAACACAAAAAGGGAAAGGGGAAAAAACCTTAATGCTGACACAAGTAAAGGCAAAAATGAAGATTGTGATGATGGGGAGGAAATATTTCAATACAGAGCAGAGGTGGCAAGTGTGATTCTTGAATCCTCAAGCCTATTCACATGGCAAGGACATTTCCAACGATCCTAATTCTGTATGGCAGATAAGGGAAATTTTCCAGTTCTTGCCTACAAAATGATGAGTCCACAGTGAGATACTTTTAGATTTTTTTTTTCCTGAAAACTAAAAGACCAAAAGATTCTTAATACACTATTGTGAAGGATACAAGGTACACCTGAAAACCAGCCTCTTGTCACCGCCTATATCAGCTGACTCCCTGGAGTGCTCCATTTGTCTTTAAGTGTACTCTTAGAGAATCCTGTTGAAGACTTAAGAGCCCTCAGCACCATCCTTTCACCTTCTTACCCTGCTGCCTGGTTTAAGGCACCTGCAGCAAAGTCACAAGTCTGAACTAGAATGCCATCTCTCTGCCCTCCCTCACTTTGCAGGCTTCACCCTGCTCAGCATTTCTCATGCAGAACATCGCTCAGACTTTTGTGGTTTAGAACCTAAAGTGTGCTTCTAAAAATAATTTACAATTACATAATTCAACAAATAACCAAGATGGGAATTAAGATGATAAATGATGTGTGAAACATCTCTAGCTGCACCTACCTAGCCTGAAATGCCTGCTGGGTGAACATTAAAGCCAAAATCTCCTGCAAACAGTGGTGTGGCCAAGCCCACAGATTGGCTGCCAGCTCTCTGATTTACATCCCACATACATGTTCTCCACTGCTGTGTCCTCTTCTGTCTCTTCGTCTGCGTCACTAATGGTTTCTTCTCACTCATTTCAGCCACTTCTGGTACTAACTTTCCTCTCCTCTCCCTTTCTCACTACTGCTGTGCAAGAGCTCACAAAGAACAGGTAAGGAAAAATAGTGAGATGGGAAGGAGAGGCAGAAACGGGTACCAAAATGATGAGTGGAAGAAAAGCACTTGGTTAATTGAGCCTTAATGAAGTGCCAGGACCAGAAGCAAGTTTAGGAAAAGGCTTCCTGGACTCACTTGTGTCACACTGCTGCAAGACTGCCAGCCCTGCAGAAGAGAGCACAGCAGTAGCTACTCAGCTCCAGGAGGCCCTATATTTTCACTAATTAGAACCTTATTTATTGCTCCAGCCTAAAAGGAACCATGACACTATCTAATCCCTGACTGCAGAAATACCCACAGGTGCTCATGGCAAAGCTGGGCTCTATGAAGCATGACTCACAAGAAGGGAATGTAATTTTTTCAGGCTTTGACTATTACACTTGCAGTGCTGATTGGCTATTAATCCTAAAAGCAATTCATCTCTCTCATGCTTATTGATTAAAGAAATGCAGAGCACCAGGCAGTGACACTGTTATTGACCTTGGGAATTTGTTGTGGCTCAGAAAAAGGCAAAATAAGTCATGCTCACCTACAGCTGTTCTGTCAGAACACCTAACTTGACTCCCACGTTTCCTTTCAGGATTCTGATTTTCCATGATAACATGGAATTAGGTGTGTGGCTAGCACAGCACCACCAGGGCAGCTACAATCCCCTTGCTGCATTTCCAGGTAAGTATTCCTGTGAACTTACACTACTTTGAAACAAATGGAAGTGTTTGCTGTGTCAGAGATCTTTTATCTCTAGGGAACACTGCTTTTATTGGAAGAGCTGAGCAAAAAGAGTTCTCCCATGAATCTTAGAGTAGAGATTAGACTTGTTGCCTTTAGATTAAACCTCTCCTAATTAACCTTCCAATTAACCTCACATCACTCCTCTGAATCAGACCGTAAATACAACTGATACTACATTCCCGTTTATCAAAGAACAGCTTTTGCTGGGTAGAATTATGATATATGACCACAGTCTACAGACGATTACATTAACAAGAGTTTCAAACTCTGTCATTAGTCACCAGGATAAACAGAGAAGGCACAGCTGCTATCACAAGCATAAAAAGCAAAGCATGAGATTTTATCATCAGTTTTCTTCAGCAAAGAAGCAAACTCTGAGATGCAGGATCACTTGGAAATACAGCTTTAAAGAAACAATGCCATTAAGGGAACAAACCAAAAACCTAACCAACCAAGTATTCATGTGACAGGAATCAACTGATCTGTGTTGCTAGTACATCTAGCAACCAGGCAGTGCTCCACGACATCTTCCTCTCACGAGTGAGAGGAGGAGCAGTTCTACTCCAGAGGACTTTTTGCCTGATTTCATGCCGAAAATACCATATTCTCCCATCTCCCTCCTCACCCAGAGCAGTGCATATCTTTCTGCCTTCTGAAATACTGTTCCCTCAAGTGTGAAAAGTTCTTTCAGTTACAGACAATGTTCTGCTGAAAGTGTAGGTGGTGAGGATGGAAATTGTGTAAAAACTGCAAAAAGTTCTGTGTGAAGTATCTGTTTATGAATTACAACTTCATTACTGCTAATTTTCCTTTCCTCACTTTTTTGGCTATATATCAGTGCCTCTGCATTTGAAGGATTTTCTTTCATAGCTGGTTTCCACTAGGCAACAGTGGTTCCCAGAGATGCAGAAGAAACTGGGGTAGGCTAACTAGGCACTAACAGGACCATCCTCTGCTGAGCACACGTAGCCAACTACCAAAAAGGAGGTCCAAGCTGTAGTCCTGCAGGACTTCTGTCACATTAGGGACTGGAACTTACTCCAATTAGACACTCAGTGTAGTACTCAGAGGAAGATCTGTGACTCCTGCAAACCCCTAGGGGCTGGGGCTTTTCAGGGGAATCTCCAAGACAGCAGAGCCACAGGCAGAAGGAAGGTGACTGAACGTAATGGGGGCAGGCACAGCTGTGTGCACCCCGAGGTGAGAAAGGAAACTGTGCTCCTGATAGCAGAGGAGGACAGGCCTTGAGGTCCAGATGTGACAAGCATCTACACATGAACTGAATCCAAGAGGTTCTCTGGATACTCAGCCCAGCTGAACACCAGGACACGCTCACTGTAACCAGCACCCTACAGATTTATTAATCTTTCATCCAGATATGTATTTTTAATCAAAAGATCTTAAAGTCCAGTAGAATTTCCAGTTTATGTATTCCAGTCCTTAGATGCTTTCATTACTAAATAGTTTATAGGATATAGACCTTACCCAAAAATTCAAGGTTTTAATGATTTAGAAGGATTTCTAGGATGATGAAGATTCACAAAGATAAGCTGTGTATCTTGTAACTCAGTACCAAAATGCAATTCATCAGTTTAGAGAGACAGTTACAAGGGAAAATGTTTCCATAAACAGAAGACATGGTGACATTTTAGTAATTTACATAAATTGGACCATTCTGTTCCCCTTCTATTCAAAACCAGACTGGAATGAAGAACAAATCCAGACACGAAAGCAAAACATACAGGGTTTCTGTGATATACAGATACTTTGAGAGGGCTATTTCCCAGGCTGTCACCACACAGAATCCTTTGACACCACCAACCTGTCTAAGGGAATCTGTACAGCTGAGCACTTGGGAGAGGAAAGCCACAACACTGGCTTGGCACACCAAGAGTGAAAACACACTGAGCTCTTCCTAGTATAGTTCTGTATTATTCACCTGTTCAGATTGGGTACTTGACAACTCATAACTCCAGTCTCCAGGACAGTTAACACTAACCAAATTACAAGAGAATTGTATCTGTGTGTAAACAAATCGATTTAAATCCATGTATGGATGGAGGAAAAGCTTCCAAAGTGAAAAATAAAATGCTGAAGGAAGAATCACTGATGATTAAGAAAGATTTTTAGTTTGGTTATTGTTATGTTGGGGGTTTTTTTATTTGTTTTTTAATAATTGTATCTGAAATAGGCTCAGGAGATCAATTTTTAAGGTAGTGTCCCTTGCCATTTTGGGAATCTAGCTGCAGATTTCCTGACTTGGTCATTTTTTCTGTGTGATTATGAGTCCTTTACCAATAAACATCTACAGCAGATTAAAGCAGCTAGGAAGTACTCTGGGAAGGAAAATAATTAATTTCCTAAATGTCCTGTAGATGTTTTCAACCCTTTCCTCTCCTGGACTACCAAGTAAGTAAATTAACTGACTATTCTGGAACCTTGTGGTTAAGGGCTTGGGAAAAATACAACTTCACAGACCACAATGCCTCCTTTGCCATGTACATGATGGGAGAGGCTATCAGCACAGCTTCCAAAAGCTCTGCTCCTTGTCTGACTCCCTTGGAGTGGAACTTTTAGCCTCTTTCATCTAAAGTAAAGGCTTTCATGCACCACACTTGATAGTATGTATGCTCTGAAACCCCAAAAGGTAGTTATTTAACACTATGTGAGTTATTGTATCCAAACTATCTCGTTTAAGTATTTCAATGAATAATATTCATCCTGAAAATTAAACTGGTCCACAGCAATCTATGTTTGCATTACTAAGCAACACCCTAGTTGTTCATTTCAATCCTAGACTGAGTATGACAACTGTTTCCATCCTGCATATCAAGTACATCCCCTCCTCTCTGCCATGTTTAACCTGCCTATCAGCACCAAACATGGGTTTGTGATTAAACTGCCATTTACACACAAAGGGAAAATACAACCCAAAGAGTCTTGTAACATTAAATCCTTTCCAAGAAATTTTGCAGATAGGACAATACTAAAATATTGTTCTGTCTAGAAGCAGAAAAGAAACAAAAGGTGTTACAGTCTGAAGATGAAGCCAAAACAGCTCAGCAGTCAGTAATAAACAACTAAAAAAGAAAGGAGGAAGGGGAAAGAAAAAAAAAACAAACCTCAACCCCAATGAGATACTTAGTATGACAGATCTGGATTAGCAAGATCTTCAACATACACAAATGCAGGCAAGAAAGAGACCAGATGTTGTTGGCATCATCACATCTATTTTATGATCAAGAATATTATCTGTAGAGTTCTCCAGAGAATACCTGTGATGTACACATATTCCACTCCCCCAAATCTGTTATTTAGGATTCCCTTCTCTTTTAATCCATGACAAGGATGTAAGCCATCTAAACACCAATTGCAGTCACAGATGCTTTCAGCTTATTTCCCTGCAGTTCAGACTGTAATAGAAAGCCTGGCTTGTGCATCTAATTTTTAGCTGCACTGGATAGATGATTGCCTTCTTGAGTAGCAATCACAATTATTACCAAAGGGCAACATCAATGGCATTCAGCTTTCACTGACTGAGCTCATTACAACACTTAGAGCACTTACCACTCATTGTGAGCTCTGCTGATTGCTGCTTATCCACCGATGACAAACACTGCACAGCACCTTTGACAACCAGAGCCATTTGCTTTTCACTCTGCTCCTCTCAGCTGGCACCTCTCTTGGGAGGTAATTCCATTGTAGTCAGCAGACCTACAGGGAAAAGCCAGGAGAAAACCGAAAGTCAGCTTGAGTTAGGTGTAACAGCAACTGCCCTGTCACCCACATAAGTTGAGTTCAGTTTACATGAAAGGAGATTTGGCCAGGCCTTGGAGCTTCTGTGAGTAGGAGGAGCTCCCAGGTGTGCAGCAGTCAGCCAGGAAGTCTCATTAATTTTTTCTATACCAAGCAAAGTATCTGTAAAATATCCATTCCACTTCTCAGACCCCTTAGCAGCTTTTCCTACCAGCTTAATCAATGCTAAGAGTGCTTTGAATACTCTTGTATTGTTTGCATGTGTCCTGCCCACTCCAGCTCTAATTTGATTTACCTCTGCTGCCAGGGAGAAAACACTTCTTAGTGTTAGCCAACACCTCTCAGTGATAAAGCTTCTCAGGTAATGAAAACAACTGTGGTTAATGCTTCAATGCAAGTGATCGGTAGCCTTCCAGAGCAGAAAGGCACTTAAAATCATGTTTACATTTTATGGACTACAGTATTTTGAAAACACACACTAATACAGGAACCAAGCATGTGAAATTACAGCTTTGCCTTTAATCTAAAATATTTCTTCTTCCTTAGCTTACCCTCTTGCCTTACTTCATATTTCAAGCAACATCTGGACTAAAACTAGGCTCAAGAATTCATCAATCCATACCCAGCTCTAACACAGGATCATCTATCAGACAATGATAGCATTAAAGAGCTTGAAAGAGGAAGATTTCAAAATGCCTTTGCTACCCATTCAGATCACAAGGCTTATTCCTAAGTCACATCACAAATAGCTTTGTTGACAGCCAGCCAGTGCTCCCTCTCCTCATCCCAAGGCACCAGCTGTAGGGAAGCAATACACCCTGGTGTTTTGCCTTTGGGAATGGGAATCCTGTCCATACATTGGAACCATCCAGTTGACTCAAAGCTGTAGGGATACATTGAAAGACAAGTTCAGCAATTAACTACACTGAATGGCTTGCACCATCCTTTCTTCTGAAACCTCACTGCAGTTGTCTTTCAGAGGTAATAGGGTGGTGTGTGCTTCAAGTTCTTCCTAAAGGTATTGGTAGTCAAGAGAAAACCTAATTAAAACCTGCTTCTACCATGTTGCTTGTTCCTATATCACATGATGCAACGATTTATATTAATAACAGTAGAGTGCAGAGAAGACCTGCTGAGCCTTTAATAAACTTCCTTTTTCCAATCACTTAGAATGTTCTTTAAAGTTGCAGCTGAAGGAATACAAAGCCTGCATAACACTACACTTGACATTTATGATCTTGGCAATAATTCTGATTTTTGTTTTTACAATGTCTGCTTTTGATTAATTGTAAGAAGTCTACTGCAAATACTTGTAGAGAAACAGCAGAATGGTTAATAAACTACATTGTGCATGAGAATACCTTAAATCACAATGGAGTAAACGCCTTAAACCACGAACATTAAATTCAAAGTACTAGTAAAAGCCAAATGCTCACAATTTCAACTATCAGCACTCATTGGAGAATAATTGTGAGGCACCCTGAATTTCTTCTAGCCTTGGCATCTATTAATGCTGTGCACCAATCTGTACAGGTTTTAGGTTAAAAGCTCCACTGTTTTAATGTAAGCAATGTTTGTAATGCATCTTAAAAACCCTCATTTGTCATAGTACAGTATGATTAAGTTAGAATAGCAAGAGCTTGTAATCTAGACTTGAAAGTCTGAGAAAACTCTCCAATACCGTTATTTTTTTAGCCTGACACAAGTGGAACCCAAGAAATGTAATTATGCCAGAATTCTGCAGCAGAAAAGACCTGGCAGGGAGCTCTGTGGGGTGCATTTTTATCACTTCAGGAAACTGTCTAACCTGCTACACATGGGTCTCTCTTCTGGGAGAGTGCCAAAGCTGAAGGGTAATAAAACTACAATGAACAACTCCAAATTAAATTATGCTGTTGTAATGTGGCATTATTTGGCATAAAAGATTTCAGTGCAATTAAGAAAACAGCTCCACAGCCCACAGCAGGTGTTTGGTGATGCAGCAGCACCAGCTAAGCTGGCCTGCCAACAGGAAAACACCAAGGGAGAATCCTGCACAGAGAGGCAGGTCTGCTCTCCACTACAATAAAGATAAAGCTGCATTATTAAAGGAGGAACTGATAGGGCAGAGAATTAAAACAGCCACTCTATAAATGTTTCTGAAGTGTTTGTCTTCCTGGGTGCAGAGGCCAGAACCAAGCCTGTGCGGCACTCAAATCTCATTAGTATCTCACCAAAGAGATGGGAAATGATGGATGTGCCACCATTTGTTATCTGCCCAAGAGCTCACTCTTCTAATTACTGCCTGCAACTAAAATCAGTGGGTTTAGACCATTTTGCTTGTGATTCTGCCACTTGTAGACAGTCCTACCACACTTAACAACTCAAATAAGTAAGACTTTATCAGAGCTTTGAAGAAGAGCAGCCAAAAGTTATGTTTCTGACTTCCCGTTCTCTCTGGTGGCTTTTGGTTTCAATTGTAACCAATTTTCAACACACAAAAAAAGTCACTTTTGTTGATACATCTCTGTCCTCATTGCTTGCAAACTTGAAACATTTTAAAATCAGTCATTATGATCAGCACGAGACGAAATGCTGAACAAGAGAAGAATCAGGTAACTGCTCACAACTGTAATATCAGAAAACATAAAACCAAGAACATCTAATAGTACAAGAGACTACAAGATAAGCCAAAATAGCTTAAGACTAGATCTTAATTAGAAAAACTCATTAGAAAATGTCAAAGAAACTGTTAAAGAAAAGAATCACAAAAAACCTGCCATTTTTAGTTAAAATAAACCATAAATACAATTTTATCTCTCAGGTGTCAGTGTGCTAAAGCTGCTTCTCACTTCCCTTGCTATTTTGTGGAAATACTACTTCTTCTCAGACTCTGCTTTTGAAACCCTCAAGAGCAAGGCTGCAATCATTTTCTCTAAACCTCTTCACACTCGTGTACCATGACAGCTCCAGCATCTGGGGATACTCTATGCAGCAGAAATGCAGCTACAGACCCCAGAGGGCAGGAGGCAGAAACTTCTCTAAGAAAAGCTCCTGACCAGGAACATAACTCTGGACAAAATCAAAAATGCAGTTTTAACCATGTCAGCTTCCTATGAGACTGTGAAACCTACTTGTCAAGGACCCAGGAAGGATATTTTGGCTTCAGCCTGTCTCCTGGGGAGCATACCTTTCTGAATGCTATGCTTTGGCTTGCCAAGCAAAGCCTTTCAGAGCTCCTCCTTTACAGCTCACTCCTGACTTCAGCACCACAGGTCACATTGCTGCAGCTGAGTGTCTTACAAATGCACCAAGCCACAGCAAAACAGTGGAAATGTGTAGTGTCACAGAACAGCCTTTTCAAAAAGGCAGAAGGGGTCATCTGGAGACATGGACTCATAGGATAATTTAGGTTGGAAGGGACCTGAGGAGTTATCTAGTCCAATCTCCTGCTCAAGGCTTTATCCACTGAAATCCTGAGAACCCTCAAGGATGTAAAACCCCTCCACCCTTCCAGTTTGTTGTCATTCACAATTATGATGACAAAGCACTCCCTCACCTCTTCCAGGCCACTGACAGAGATGTCAAACAGAGTGAGTGGCAGCACCAACCTCTCACAGTGCTCTACTTGTCACTGGCACACATCAAGTCAAAACACTAGGCTAGCAGAGGAGAGGAAAGCCCAGAGCAGACCCAAGCACTGGCAGTGTAATTCACTGAGAGTGCCCTAGGATTGTGGCTTTGCCTGTTCTGCCCTGACACACCAAGCCAGCTCACATACAACCTTTTGTGCTTCAAGATTCAATCCAGCAATCACCTTGGCCAGTATTCAGCAAAAGTCTGTGATAATTATCTGTCAAGTCTTTGCTGCTCCTCCACAACTATCTCAGTCACACAGCAGTTCATGGCAGATCATGCCTAACCCTCTACATCCTACAACAAAGAGAATAATCTTTCCAAAGTCAATGCAAAGGCACCATGTATGTGTTACATACTGACATATGATTTCCACATGTAGGTTTCGTTATGGATTTCATTAATATGGAACTTTGTTATCTTCTCTACAATACAGAACCATGTACCATAGAATGAAACCAAGCCAGTCCTGTGCTCCCTACAAGGTCCATATTCCACCCAGGGGACTCAGATACTCTTCCAGCAGCTCTGCTGGTCATGAATGCTCTGTGTTAGAACTAACCTCACAAAAGAGGGATTATTGCTGTTTCTTCCCAGGCCCTGTGTCTGGTTCCTTGGGTTGCTCTGCAAACAGTTGTTCTGCTGCACTTCCAGGAGTGGCTCTAGGGACAGAAGTACACGACCAGAAGAGCTTCCCCAGTTCTCACTGCTGTCTGTGGGAACAGAAACACACTTGGGATCAGTGCTTAGTTTATGGTAAGAACAATAACACAGGTAATACTCTATAACAGAAAGCAATGAAAGCTTTGCATAAGCAGTAATAATCTCCTTTAGTAAAGTAGATGTGAATATTTCTTCTATTCAGTCTGTATTCCAACTCCAAATTGAATTTTAGGTAACAATATCAAAATTACACATAAAAAAAAATAATCTATCTATATGACCACAACTAGTTCCTGAAAGAGAAAGCAATGACTAGATAAGTCTGTGCAACCTTCACATATCCTCTGTGACTGCTGTCTGGATAACCAGCACAAGGAATTTCATTTTCCTCATGGAGGCAGAACCCTGCTGGGTGAGGAAATTAAGATACAGAGAAAAGAAGACAAATTTTGCTGCACTGTAAAACCATCTTTTCCAAACACAGAGAAACACACAGGCTGGATACGGGAGAACAGCTCTATTAGCAAAAGAGTTTTAAGGGCTTCCATCACTTCTGTTAGGGCATTACTAAATGAGAGCTGAGAAGTACCTAAATTTTTACTTTCCCCTGATTTTTGTCTCTGTTTTTGCTCTTATTTAGGCTTCTAAGAAAGATGAGCCAGAGGACTGCATGGCTTAAAATGAGACAACCTGCCTAGCACCCCATGCATGTATTACACAGGCTGCTGATTCTCTTTTACTAGTGCCATTAGACACTTGCCATTAATCCAATGACTAGGATCTCATGTATTTCCAGCTTTGATCTAAGCACCTTCTGCTCCTTGTTCCCATTTAGTATTAGAGGACCTATGTGCTTCCTTGTGACAGAGAACTGTCCATGTAACACTGCACATCCTGTAACCAGTGGTCTGGCCTATCAAGCTCCCTTAGTCCTTTTAACAGGTCTCATTCTAGGCCAACGAGCCACACTCTGCAACTCAAAGTAATGCTACAAGCTCCATGAAGGAGTTTCCAAACAGAGCTGCCTGTAAATCCTGCATATTTTTGGTGCTTTTGGGACAAAAACAACACCATCATACTTGCTCTCTTACAGAAATGACAGTCAACTGCCCAGTAAGTCAGGACAGGTCTAGAGAAGCACCTTAAAAGTAAATGCTTTTTAGGGTCTTCTCAGGCTGTTTTTAACATGATAGTTCATCAGCATTCATTTCACCCTTAAGTGGCACTAATTTGAGGCACCAGAAGTCTGTGGTCACATCCTTGGTGTTTCCTGGTACAGCAATATCTCTGTGACACCTCTAAATTCACCAGCAAATGTCAGTGGTATTGAAGAGGTAAAACATGAACATCAGGGATTTCTTGACATTGTAGGTGCCTCTCATCCAGCTACTGTGCTTGGATATCCTCAGCTTTGGAACTCCTGATGCTTACCCATCTTCAGACTCCTTGTTTTTAGGATTTTGCAATGATTGGAGTTACCAAGTGTCCTGGTTTGAGAGGACAAATTGGGTAGAGGCCCCTTGGAGCCTCCCCCTTTTCCAAAAAGGAAAAGAAATCGCTCCACACAGGGAGTGAGTTGTAAAGAATAACTTTTTTAACATAAAGAAATATATGTAAAAATGGAAATATAGGATAATGCAAACCCTCCCGGTCCCTGTCGTCGTCCCCCCACACACACACACACACGCACGCCACCGGCTGCCCCCCCACTCACAGTAAAACCTGCTAGGGTTCAGTCTGATCAAGGTGAGGCGGCAGATGAGGTTAAGAGTAGAGGAAACTCAGGTGGTAGATGGTGATGGTGGGTGGAGAGATGAAAAGGTGGTCTGGCCGCTGCACACATTGATGCAAAGATGGCGGAGAGCCCGCCTTCTTCCTCCCAGAAGCACCACAGGTTCCCGCCAGTGCTCACTGCGGAAGCTCCTCCCCCTTGAGTGCTATGGCTGCCTCGCCGCTGCGTTGCTGCTGCGGGGTGCAAGCCGTTGCTCACTCCACGCCGTTGCGGGGTCTGTGTTGCTGCCCGCACCCTGGTGGGGTGTGCACGCTTCCGGCCTGGGGCTGACCCTGCTGCTGCCTCGGCTCGGCTCGGCTCAGCTCCGCTCCCCTACAGCCTGCGCGCCTCCACGCTGGGCGGGCACCACCCGGGCAGGGGTGCGGGTTGCCGTTTCCGGCACTGGTCGTCCCCCGCCTCCGTGCTCAGCAGGGGCTACTCCCCGCGGCTCCGCACAGCTCCATGCGGGGCAGGCACCACCGGCCAGGGGTGTGGGTCGCCGTGGCAACCTGCCGCAACTTAGCTCCACTCCTACCGCGGCGGTCTGCCGGCAGGTAGGGCTACCTCTCACCGAGAATTTACAAACACACACGTTAACAGTCGCGGGGGTGAAGGGAGAAAAGACGGAAACCTCTGGCAATTCACATACCCTATTAACACCAAGGCAAGAGAAATATAAGCAAACACACTCCTTCCCTTTACTATAAGCAAACTGACTTTCTGCAGTGTTTCTGGCACATGCTACACAAATAGCCACTGTCAACAGAAAGAGCAGACTGCTGTATAGAGAGCCAGCCTGAGCCCAAAAGCAGTCACATCCCCTATTCCTTTTCTCAGAAAGTCTTATTTATTAAGAAATCTCACAGTTGAGTAGGAAAAATCATTTCATGACACTGCTTCCTCAAGCTAAGGAAAATCAGTTTGTCCAGGTTTCCAGAATGTTTGCATCTCCATCTGCTGCAGCTAGTGCTGGCGTCACCAAACACTGACAGCAGGGATCTGCCAGTGCTCTGACTTGCTGTTTTTTGGTTTTGTGAAAAACAAACCCTGAGAACACTGTTTATTAAAATAATGTCACAACATCAAAAAAAACCAGTTTGCTTGCACAGTGGTCTTTCTCATTCCCTTTGCAAAAATACCTCTCGTATCACAGAAAATCACAATACCACTTGCTGGTTGCTCAAAGGAACTGGTTGTGTTGCCTGAGGCTTTGCAGAGTTGTTAATCCTGACATCCCTCCCTGGAGCCAGCTGTGACTCCCTCTGCACCCATCTGCACACCCTGTGGGGATGGGATGTGGACCTGACAACCTCTGTCTCCCTGGGGCAGAGCCACCTTGGACTCTTGTACCAACTAGCTTAAGGGTAGATAATGCTGTGCCTGACATGGAAAGCCCTGAGAGTTAGGGTAAATCAAACATTTATTACACTAGCTGCTTGAAAGGTGCACTCATGCCACTCTCCAGGTAACATTGGCTGTGGTTCTGTAGCCTTTGCACTCTACTGCCTGTGCATCACTCCAAGTAATAACTATACATCCAATAAAAGAATACCAACTACTCCAAGCCACTTACGTGAGAAAAATGACATGAAATAAACACTGAATATGATAAAAAGTTGAAGTATTTTCAGCTATTCCAAGCACTAAAAGTTAAACTGGTGTTTTCAAAATATATGCTCCACCCTAACCAGCAAAATTGCTTGACATCTTGTCTTGAAACCAATCTGAGCAGCAATCTCATCTGAGGTTGGACACATGAGCTGTCACACACGGGACATGCATACACAAGGCTGCCTCTCATGTAATGTCAATTGTGGATAAAAACAACAGTCACTGTGTTTAAAAACAAGGCAGAGCAGAGACACTGCTTAGCAGCTTTCCTTGCAGGAGCCTTCCATGCAAACCACTTGTCTTCCCTACCTACTGACATGGCCTTTGCTCAGCAGGACCTCAGCCTGAGCCAGAGTCTAGAGGCAATGCTGTAATATTCATGCAAAGAGAACAAGAGTTGTGCCATTAACTGCTTAAAGGCAAATACATCAGACACTAACAGAACCTACATCCAAAATTCTGGCCAATTTAAGTGATACAAAAGTTCAGGCTATGGCAGGGATCCTCTTTTTTCTTATGTACTCACAAAAACCCAGCAAGAACTCGAGGTGCAACAGGAAAAACAATGCCACTGAATGTATTATCAGTGAGTTGAAGCCTGTTTTCAGTAAATAAATGAAGAAGATAAATGAATGTTAATACATGAATAATTTAACTGAAGCACCGCAAATAAGAAGAACAATTTTTCACTTGACAAGAAGACAGGAAGACAGACACTTTCCCAGAGTTTAGAATTTTCTATTAGCACAGACATGTTCTTGGTAAAAGCAATTTTTCTCCTCTCTCCCACTGAGCCATATTTGTCCCTGTTGCTACTATCCTGATTTCAGCTGAGTATCATCAGGAGAATCTAATAACAGCTAGTTTGTCACTACACTTCCCTCAGCAACAAACTGAAGCATGCTGTGTTGTGAGTGAATGTGGTGAAACACCAAAAGACAGCAATTAGGAAAATGCTAAATATCTCATCTCTTCCCATTCTAGAGCTGGCAATTTGTAAATTCAGATTTTATGCTGTTTGATCAACCAGTAACTGAGTTCCTGTCTCAATTATTTACTCTAATATAAAGAAATATTTTAAATGCTGGCTCCTCAAACTTGAATGAAAAAATCAGTATCTTTGATGCTGTTCTGAAGGCAGAGGATAGATCAACTTGACACCTGAGGGCTGTGGTCTCCAATGTTTTAAGTCATATTAAGGAAGAAAAATGGTAATCAATTTTGGAAACTGTTCCAAAGTTTGTAACCTCCCCAAAAGAGTAAATATTTGATTTCTAAACACTTAGATATTTAGGAAGTGCTGAGGAAAAGAAAGATGAGTTATCTAGTCGGTTTGACTTAAATGTTAATACTAAGAAAAGCACAAAAAGAAGACAGAAGAATTAAAGTGAGGCAAAATGGTTTGAAAATCCGCAAGAATACTACAGCTCTCTCTCCTTTGTTACTCACTGTGAAATAATTTAAACAACATCTGTTTACTATAGTATTTGATGAGCACCACAGAGGCAGGGTAATCCCAGCTGAGGTATTTGCACAAAGCAGTTCATCTTGCTGTAGTTCTTGACTCTTGATCAGCCCAGAGCCTTGCAACTGTGGGAGATGAGTCATGTGCAGCAGTGTCTGGGTCTTGGGGATGCCTGGCTCCTGCAGGAGGCTTGCTGAGCTTCGGTAGAAGGTGCCTCAGCAAAGAGCAAAGTACAGTCACTCATTTCAGAAGTATATATTTGAATAGAAATAAAACCATATACCTCACAGGGATAAAAGATCAGAGAAGGACCATGTCAAAGCACCCTCCTTACCCTGGAAGACTGGAGGAGTGAGACAGAAAAGCCTGGTGGCTTTCCTGAGCAAATGGCTGGGGGCTCATTAGTTTAGGAGTGGAATTTGCTGATTGTGTCAGATGGCCTAACATTCAAAAAAACCAACAAACAAACTACCTGGTGTTTAAAGTAAGAAAAGTCACATTTTGATCCTTCTAGAAAGTGTTTGCAGAAAGTCCTGATGTGGGAGGACTGAAGTCAATAGGGTCACATGGGCATTAATCAGGACACCATTCTAATCGATGAACATGGTGCTGAAGATAGTCCTTGAGGAGAAAAAAATAGCTGTACTAGGGCCTCAAACAACAGCCTGAGAGGGAAAGATTTAAGATAATCTTGTTTTACCACCACTCTACATTAAGCACTTTCTCTTCTTCCTCTTTTTTTATCTGTCACACTTCAAAGAGGCAAGTGTAATTGCTGATCATTGAAAGCTGGATCTCCTATGATTTGCTAAAAGGAATGAAGCTCCTTGTGTGCTCTTGGGGCACCACATAGAGCAGAGATGTCTAATTACTAGGAAGTTCAGTTCAAGAGATGTCAACATACCAGCTCTAATAGCTATTTCATAAGGACAAAGATGTAATATGGACTGAAGGAGCTCTTCTAAACTTGTACAATTTCACTCTGCCACTTTCCCCAACGTTCAGTAAGAGCTGCTAAAGAAACCTGTGAGAGACCTAATTCCAGCTGTAGCTTCAGCAGCATTCAGCATGGGCAAAATGACATTTTAGCCAAAGCATTGCTGGTGTCAAGCTAGAAGGGCAGGAGAGCCTGCTGCATGGTTAAATGTTTTTTTCATGTGAAATTTCTTGTCAAAAAGGTGTAAAGTGAGGAGGAGGAAGAGAAGAAAAAGCAGGATATGATTATCACTGTAACAATAAAGGTTCAGGTATTTGTCACACTGAAGCAGCCCATCTCCAGTGCAGTTAAGACAACAGAGGAAAAAGAATGAGAGGTATCTTGGAGATTATCAACCACCTGCAGGATATCTTGGGTGGAAAACTAACTTTTGCACCCTTTTCCTTTTTGCCAGCTCTAAGAAAACTGATGGTGACCACTTCACCAAACTCAGACCTTACAGTCACAGAGGGACACACAACAATAGGTGGAACCCTGCAGTTCTTGTGCTTTAACTCACTAGAGTCATTAATGATTAGAGAACAGATCTGAGAGCATTAACACCAAAACTCAGGCTCCTTATTGAACCTACCCAAAAAGAGACTACGATGTGTTGCACAGAGCAAGTGACAGTAGGACTGTCCACAGAGTTTCTACGCAGCAACCTACCAGTAACATTTCTCCAGTTACTAGCCCGTCCCGTCCCCCCACTCTCTTGAAGAAGCTGTTACGATTTGGAAGAAAACTGGGTGTATAAACAGCAAACTGTGCTCGGAAACAAGATCTGTGCCATTTGGACTTGCGAGGACAGAGTGCTCAAAGTATGAAAAAACGAAGCTTGAGCTGAGAAGCAAAGCATGCATATTGTTAATATTTTTCTCTGTGCCCTAGCAGACAAACTGAGCTTTTTTTAGCCACCACCACATTAAAGCTCAATTAAACAAGAGCAGGGCTTAGTGAGCCTCCTGAAGAGGTGAGCAGTCACCAGAATGTTCAGATAGTCTCCCTTTTCTCTGGACCTCCTCTGAGGAGAAGGTAATCATTAAATGATATGTACCCATTTATCCCTATCAACTCCAAGAGCTCTGCTGTATGCCGAAGCCCTGTACCAATCTTGTATTAAGATAAACAAAGATATGTTTCTATTAATTCTCTCCTGTTACAAGATTCCTAATTTAGGAGAATAATATCTTCCTAGCACAGAATATGCCCTTCATTAACATTTATCTGCCTTATTTTCCAGCTAGCAGAACACAATGAGGAGAATTCCAAATTGCGTATGATACTGTATTTGTCAGTGCTTACAATGGTGGTCACTAGAATGAGAAGACTGTGCAAGGTACTACCTTCTCCTTTTTATTTAGTTAGTTTTAAATTTGGTTTTGTGGATTTATATTACAGTTTTAGCCTTCTTCTAATAGCGAGATAATATGGTATATTTTAAAAGTATCCAGAGGCTACTCATACATTATTGAAATGCTGGGTGTTAAAGATTAAAGGCAACAAGAGTTGCACAGAGAAGCTGATTTTAATTTCTCATTTTTCTCTCTCTCCATTCTCCACTTACTCCCTGCCACTCACACACTCCCTGCCACTCAAGTGAAGACTAAGTGCTGCTGACCACTCTGTGTTTTCAAAGAGATCACTTAAAATAATCTGTTTCTGTTTATTTCTTTGGCAATTCTCTCTTCACTAGAAGTTTATGGTTTTTTAATCTGTTTATTACACCCTTCCAGCTTTAATTCTTAATCCTCTTTTGTTCTTTCTGTTTTTGACGTTTTAAACTGGGAAGGCTGCCTTCCTTTTTACTGCGAGTTTTAAATGAGCTCTTTAATCACAGGAGCAGCAAAACACACTCCTGCACAGTGCATTCACCTTCTGAGGAGCCTTCCCTAAGTGAAGACTAAGTGCTTCCTCCTGATCTCTGGACTCAAGTCTTGCTTATATAGAGTACTAAAAACTGTAGCAGGAGGACTTCAGCAGCAGCTGGGACTCAAGCTCAGGAGGCTGGATCCTGGAACTCAGGAACTCTTGAACTGAGATGGAAGGCCAAATAGGCAGAGTCTTGTAGGAACAGAGCTGGGCTGCTGATGCTGCTCAGTCTTTCAGGATTGAAGGCAGAACAGAGAGAGTCCTGAGGAGAAGAGCTGGGCTTTGGATCTTCACAGAACTCAGGTGCTCAACCTTCTAGCCAGGTGGAGACCCAGACCTCTCCATATATAGCCTAGTTGTTAATTAGCTGCTAAGTAGCTTAATTAAGCACCTATTTGCTTGGTCTCAGGCTTTATGCAAGAGAACCCAAGGCCCAGGCACAATATCAAAGCCTCAAGGACTGACTATGACCTCTATGGCATGGAATACCTTATTTTGACTCAAACTAGAACATGAAGTCTCAGAGATTCTACTCAAATTACACAAACATTGTAATAGTGCAAGTCTAAATGACTGCAGACCATAATGAATACTGTTGAAGTAATGCCGGAGACAAACCAAATGACAATATTACTTCTTCCCAAAAAATCGAATTGTGTCTCTGTAACGTTTCTGTATGCTGAGTGTATCAGATTTACAGGAGACATGACCATACTGTGCTTGCTTTCCTTCTCAAGTTAATAAATAAAACTGTGAAGAAATGGGGGTGGTTTGTATCTGCACTAACATACTGCCACATCAATAGGCAAAAATAATCAAGTGATATTATTCAGTCTCCTTTTCATCTTCAAAGAGATTAGCAGTATCAGGGAGGGAAAACAGCTTTAATTAGTCTTGTCACACAGAAAGAAAAATACATGACGACTCTTACAGATAAAAAAGCTATAAATCACATCTCAGAAGGCAAACAGCAATCCTCTCCTGGATCTCAGACCAGGTAAACGCAATTCTACCACTTAAATCCTGCAGCACAAGAGCTACATGCTTGTGACTTAATGCTGGGAGAGTATTTCTAAAATACATGTACTCATTTCTCGGTTTGGTGAACATCAATATGTGTAAGCCAAACAGTTACTGAGGCAAACTTTAGGCTGCTATTTACTGTGAAGGACAATCCATCTTAAAATTTACCTTAATGCAGTAAACATCACATGGTTCCTAAATTATTAAAACATGCCCCAAGCAACAGATATATCTCCAATTCCAAGTTAGCTCAGGTGCTCAGTACTCTCACAGACCTTGTACCACACCTGACATTTCACTCATCTGCTTCTCTCTCTTTTACCTGTGCACTCGTTCAGTGAAGCTAAACTTAACAAGTAGCTATTTCAGAAACCACTTCTACGGAAGAGACATTTCAACCTCTTCTTTCCAGCTCACTGTTTGAAACAGATATGCCAGTGATGCTTTCTAATGCAAATCCAAATTCCCCTACGTGGAATGTCATTAGCCTGGGCCAGTCTCACCGGATGAGAACTCTTCAGCCTGAGAACTTACAGAAGCAGACAGAGATTGCTTTTGACAGAGAAGATCAGGACGAATTTGTTAAAATGGTAAGTAAAGCACTATTAATGATGGAATTCAAAACGTAAGCCACACTGCCGGAGCAAGGGTATAGAAAAGCCCTGAGAAAGTCACAGCTGTACCTGACCTTCGGGTGAACCACGTTGTCGCAGTACAGCTGCAACGGGAGGAGAGAGAGCACAAAGTGCCTTCCCTTTGCACACAAGCAGCCTCACAGAACAGCTCCATCTCCAGAGCGCGCCTGGCACTCTGCGAAGCTACAGCTGCAGGATACAGATCAACCTTCTCCTGGGTCACAGGAGCACTGCGAGTGCAGCCTGGCTTGCTCTCAGCCTGTTAGCGTGCCTGCTTTCAGCAGAGGCAGGTAGCCAGCAGAAGAGCTCCTTGCTCTGCAGCTGCCCTGCAGGAGCTGGCGGGAGGCTTCCCAGGCCAGTGGTGCAGCTGCCTAGCACCCTGCACCCGGGTTCTGCTCTAAGGGTTGCTTTTGTCCCTTAATGACTTTGTGACGCTTAAGTCCTTGGAAACCTGAGCCATCAGAGGTAGAACCATGACAGTTGTCAAACAGTACCGACAGAACAGCCCCAATTACAACTTTGCTGCTCCTCAGCTGTACCACGGCTCTGCCTAGCATGGTTTGAGGGCACAGAAAACATTTTTAATTCAAACCAAAGTAACCTTGCTCATATAATCCCATAAATATATTTATAGTAAGGGTGGCTCCACCAGAGCTCACAGGAGAGAGAATGTCTCTCTCGTATGCTTCCACCAAAATTACATTATGGAAACAGAAGAGCACAAAGGGAACCAAATGCACATGGCCTACACACGAACAGTAATAAACCAGCATTATTAACGCAGCGAATCCAAGCCCTGAAAAAGTTAGGGAATGCCAGAATTCAGCTTGTTTCTGCAATGACAGCAACTCACCCCTGCCTGGATCCATACTTTTTGCCCGGCAACGCAGGACCTCTCTCTGCTGCTTGCTTATACAGCCAGCCTCATCACATATTCACATCAGCTCCTCATGGAAATTTGGGAAACAGTTACTCAGTATAAGGACAGCACAATTAATTAAAGGTCGTGTACTGTATAGTAAGGAGTAGATCTTCTGAAAGGAAGAGTGCACTTTTATCAATGCTTAAATACCTTTCTGTAGCTGGAGGACGCTGGGTTTTTTAACAAGAAGGAATGAGTTTAGGCTGGTTACAAAAGCTGATGTATCCAATTTTTCACATATGGAGAAAACCAACTGCGATTAACGGGTGAGTGACCACTAGTTAATTGGCTAAATTATTTCTTTATGTAGAGGGTAATTTGTCAACATGAGTTTCATTGCAGGGAATTGAAACTGGATGAATGAAATAATTTAGAATATTACAGGGTTTTCTTCCTGTTTTTTTTAAATTCGATTTTCCTCTGGAGTCATTTTAATTTGCTTGTATTTCCTTTCAATTCAGGAATCAGAGAGCTTACATTATGCAGTCTAGTCACAGTCTGGCAGGTGGCTGACTAGCAAATGTGTATATATATATATACTATACACATATACACACACTATATGTACAGTGTTTTTACAGAGTTATGGATATGGATAGTGACAAATCTTGTATGGGACAAGAGATGAAGAACAGTCACTCAGGGAAATAGCTGAAACTCAGGGAAGAAAACAAAATAAAAAAATAATTTTTGCAACTGTAAAGAGTTTGTAAAAGCAGCTGAAGAACTTATTTGCATCACAATCTTGAAGTGACTGCTTCTACCTTTTACTCTGAATAAATAAGGACCAACAAAAGAGCCACTGAAGCAGGTTTGAGCAAGACATCACTGTTCAGCTGTCTTGTTAAACAGAACACCTGTCCTGAATGACTTCAGCTTCATTGACAAGAATAGTGAGAAAAATCAAAGCCCACCGAGCTGGAATAATAAGCTGAGAGGACCCAGAGGAGAGCGAAGCCAGACAGGCTGGATGAACAGATGCCTTGAAAAACAACAGGTAGGAAATAGGTAAGTGGTGCAACATGAGTTACAGGAACTCATCTGAACACCTTCATAAAAGCATTGCTGCCACAGGCAGTTATATTAACGAAGCTTTTTAATGACAACCTCTACATTGTTTTACTTCTCTCCACGTGAAGGTCATGTCATTGATCAGTATCACTTGCAAACAGATCTCCCATGCAGCTTTTGCTTTTCTTTCCCATCTCCTTATTTTGTGTACAGAGGCGTAACAGTTGGGTGACTCACTAAGTTGCAACGGATGAGAGGTGAGATTCTCTTCTCTTCCAAAATGCAAAGTTGGAGGACTCACTCAAGTGTTTTGAAAGAGTTGTGCTGTTGTAGACTAACCATCAGGTATAGCTGTGAGCTCCTTTAAATATGCTTTACTACAACTACCAAGCAATCAGGTCAGAACAGAAGCAAAACAGCAAATACACACACCACTCCCCTCAAATCCTCCAAAGCTTGGCTGTGCAATGGAAAAAGGCACTGTTCTCACTGAAACCCTTTCTGTTGCTTTTGGGGGGATTTTGGAAGGGAGTATTAGTAGTAAAAGTAGGCCTAATCATTGCATTTTGAATGAGAGATTGCTATCTATGCAGGTAACTTATTTAAAGAACTTTTTTGTTAAAAAGAAAGCTATTAATCAAGATTTTTTTTTTTCTTTCTTCTCTGGGAAGACAAGAGAAATAAAAGATTTATTATTTTATAGCCCCCAGACATCTGGAGAGGAATGCACACAGTGGTAAAAAGTACCTGAGGCAGTTGGCAGTGTTTCTTCATACAGTATTAGGCCCAGCAGGAGGAGGAACAGCTAATTGTCCTGGGCATGTAACTAGAATTTGTATGTACTTTCAAAAGGAGATACAGCAGGAAGCACATACCTTTTAGACTTGAAGCAGTGGCATGAAACTGAACCTGGAGCACCTGGGCTTTTTGGGTATGTAAAGCAGTAATTTGGTGTTATTACATGACAGTAAGTATTCCTTAGGAGTTAAGTAAAAAGCAAGATTTTTTTTCTGCAGAATGTTTTTAAAATGTAAGAATGGATGAAGAAAAATTTCCAGGTTTCTCTGGTGCATCAAAACTCCCCCCCTCCCCTTTTCTAGAAGACAGTGCCAGTGCCTTCAGCTGTGGAATTATGAACAGTCCCCCAGGAAGAATCATTCAGTCGAAGAGCTAAAATAACCTTTCCGCACACACTAATTCCCTCTCAAAGAGTGAATGCAGGACAGGGAGCACTTCACAAGAAACTTCTATGTACAGGTTCTAATAGCTTTGTACACAAAGATTTCTTTCATGAGACATCTCAACCACTTAGAATGTATTCTTACATTTCCAATCTCCAGAAAGGCAGTGACAGGTGCAGCAAAGCAGCCGGAGATAGCTCTCTCCCTATGATTGAGTTATTACCCATTCCAGTAGATAGTGCTGCTCAGCTGAGCTTTGGAAGGTGGAAGGGAAGATTAACAGAGGAAGAAAGGCTTCTTATTAATTACAGTGATGCACTGCCAATTGTAAGGGAGATCAAGTATTGGTTCAGCCTTACTACTGCTGCTTACGTTTACCTTGAATGAGGATATTGGATAAAGATAAGAGCACTGCCCAGCAGAGCAGAAGCTGTATGCAAAGTGACAGCCTCACTGCTCACCTCCTTTCAGACCACATTTGTGCAAATTGACAAGACAAAGACTTATGAGCAACAAGTGCAAGGAAAGCATGGTATTGAACCTGAGAAACAAAACTGTTCATTACTTGAACAGTGTAACAAGGCAGTTTATAAGCAGTATGCTTATTTATTGTAAATGCTGCAGCTAAGCTAATGATTTTTGTTTTACTTGGAGTTCAGACTCCCACTTTCATCAGCATTATCTCACCAAATATGTTCCCAAGCTTGTTTTAATTTAGGCTTTAACACTAGTGATTGCCTCTGTTTCCTCTCAAAGGATGAATTAGTTCACAATAAAAGATGCATATTAGGCAATTTATTATGCTAATGACTTGCAGAAAAAAAGCCAAATTACCTTCATGCTGGATTATATTGAACAATAAAACCCCATAGTCGTTGCACTTCTCTGTGAACACAGAGTTTAGCTGTAGTTAGCTACAGGAAGTTTCCTGGTAATGGTATCCACATTAGAGACAAACAGACACGCATTAGCAGTAAGCACATTCACAGTGACAACGCAGACACATCTCACTCAGATTTGTAATTACCTCTCATTACCCTTCAGTAGCCATTTTTAGCTCAGCTTGGAAGCAAAGCTGTGTGATGGTGGCATATGGTGCATGTGCTGGCATTTCCTACCTGATTATTTTAACATCTATCATCTGATTTCAACCAAACTTGAACAGAAATTGAGACTCAAGAGGCACTGAGGTTTGTACAAACCTTATGCAAACAGGGAGTCAGGCAGAAGGAAAAGCTGGCATTAATGCTCCTGATGGATACAGAAGCTCAGCCAGAAAACTGAATCCAGAGGAAACAGTGTTCTGCATGGCTCCTAGAACTTACTGCCTGGTGAAACAACTCCCGTCCCATGCTGCGTGCCCTGACCTCCCAGAGAACTGGGACACACTTCTCAGGGCACACAGGTATTAGGCAGCTGGAAAAGTGGGTGAGAGAATTGCTGCAAAGTCGTATCTACACATCATTAAGCTTACAGAGGATAATGATAGAAGTGGAAACATTTTCAATACAACCTTGAAATGACAGATGGATTAACATTCCTAACTTCTGCAAAAGCAAGATTATATATAAAATTTAGATCAGACTATCAAAATTATTCTTTCAAGTTAGATCAATAACGAAGATTCAATCAGACCCAGAAAAAAGCTGTTCTGTGATAATAGCAGGAGATAAAATAATCAGTCTTAAGTGAGCAAGAAAATAAAGAAATCAATGTAATTGGAGGAAAATAGAAAGTGGACTGAACATTAATCCTGCACCAACTCCATCAAATATCTGAACAGCCTAAATCAGAGGCATCTCAAACACAGAGACTCTTCCAGATTCTCCAGCCCTAAGCAAAGCCAGCAGCAGTGTCCAAAGGCCACAGTTTAATGAGCTTTGACCACACCTACTCACACAATGAAAACAAGTCCTTTTTAGCTGATGATTAGAAGGATTATTACCAATACCAATAAAAGCAAATACTACTTTGGACTCTGGTCAGCTATTTCTCAATACACATAATCATGGTTTTTTTTTCTCCAATCACTGCAACTGTTATCTAGTACCTATGAGTTAATGGCCCTAACATAAACATTATACTTACTTTCAAGTCACTAATTACAACTCACTTTGGTTTTGCACTTCTGAAATCTGCACTGCTGAAATTAAGCTTTTATATATTTAATTGGTATTCATTTCCCTGTTTGGGGAAAAAAAATAGATCAAAGGCTGCATCTTTCTCCTCTGTGATTATGCACACATAGATTCTGCTGCTGTGACATGGAAAAGCAAAGCCATTGCATGAAAGCACAGACAACAGTCTGGAGCTGGGTGGGTGACAAAGGTTTGTGTTAGCAGTGAAAGTTCATCATCACTGTAACAACATCAAAAAGTGGAGCTGCAACTCACTGGTTCTGAACTAGCATATTATGAAAATGAGCATTTTCAGCATGTTCTATAGCATGAAATATTTTATCCGCTATAAAACCAACAGCTTTGGTAAATTATTAAACTCTCAAGCATCTTTTCAGCATTTAACAAGCTGTGGAAGTTGTTTACAGTGTTGGATGTACCGCACCACTGCTTTTATCCTCCAATGGAGCAACAAAGATACAACGTAAATTAAACACCATCTTCTTGTCCTCTGTATCACTGTTCTGCACTTTGTTAAAATATGTCAATAAAAACAATCCATTATATAAATAATTACCTAGGACCAATCCAAAGTTCAACATAAGAACTACTTCTTTCTTTCATTATTTATTGTTAGCATAAAAGCTGAAAACACTTAGAAGAGGAGATGTGACATTAGAGCAAGTAAGACTTGAGGAAAGCTGTTCCAAAATGCAGTCTCTAAGTAAAACTAAGGCCTAGTTTGCGTGGAGTAAGAACATTTCCCAACATGGAGTGTGAGCTAAGAGGAATGACTTTTTCACTGCCTGAACACAAGTACAAACATTTTGACACCAACACAGCAGCATTCACAGGGAAGGAACCTGCCCAGCTAGCACACATACTCAGTGTTAGCAAAGTACCCTGGCAGGTGAGGTTTTGACACCTGGAGATTTTCCCATTATGAGCAAAATACATCCCATTTGGGTACACCCAAAGACAGGACCTCAGTTCTGACATCTTCATCTTCTGCTTTACAGTAAAAGCCAGGAACTGACAGTTCCCTGATGTCCCTGAATCTACTCCATGCCCTCATTTCAGTACATGATCTAGTGACTTGTGAAACAATGAATGATGTTATCATTCATAGATGTGTGCATATCATTCACATGAACAACCACAACACAGGCTGAAGCATATAGTGCAAGGAGAAACCCACAAATGTTTAAAAAAATCCAACCAAACCCCACAAAACCACAAAGCAGCAGCTGTGACTAAGACAACAGGCACTGATTCAAGCCCTCAGCTTCCTGTTGTCAGTACTGCATGACACCAAGCATGTCATTTGAGCATGCTGTGCTGGTTTTGCATCTCCAAAACAAACCCAACAGGCACCGAGATGCTGCAAGTGTATGTGAAGAGATTATTCTGAAAATGGTTTTCTTTTCCACTGGTCTCCATGGCAAACCAGCATCTCCCTGTACTAATGGTGCTCATTTTGGAAGGCAGGCAAGCTCAGTGAAGAACACAAGAAAGTTTAGGCAACTGTCATTTTTCTGTGTATAAAAAGCAGAGGGTGTGGGGTATGGAGGAAAAAGGCAACAGCCATTCCCTGCCCTGGCACTTTCCTAGGAGTAGTGGAAAAACCTGACACTTTCTGCTCATCTGCAACTCCACAGTCTGGCACTCAGGTCTTCCTCACAGTGGATATGCTGCTTTCCACCTCAACCCACCTGATTTAGAGAGAAAAATTTAATGTGGGACCAATTGTTCTTCAGAAAACTTACCCTCCCCCTGCCTAGAGATTAAGTGAACACTCTACGGTTAATGCACGTGGTGTGGAATACAAAATGATCTTCTGTATTTATTGCCTTTTTGTGTCAAAGGTACAGCATATTTACTCTCAGGCAACTAGGGAAAAGATTATTCAACTAAATGTACAAAACTGGATAATTAAGACAGTGAAATGATGATGGCATATCATGGCAGACACACCATGCTACTGGAAACAACAGTCCCGATTTTTGGTGAAAGAGTACTAAAGCTGTGCTTAAATATATGTGTAGAGAAGAGGGGGCAGAAATACAATTACTATTCTGAAAACAGCATCTGCTAAAAAGTAAAGAAGAGAAGAGCAGCTGAGTTTGGTGAGACAACTAACCCAAGGGCACATTCATAGAGACCTTGGGAGATCTCTTGTATGCCTGTCTTGCCTGTCCATCTGTATTTCCTCTCTGATCTCCCTTCATTCTCCTCTCAAAGGACTGGCCGTTCAATTCAGGAACACCCATTAATAGTCTGATAGAGGAAGATCCATGGCAAGAAGTTCCAACTACAGCTAGAAGTAGTAATAGCCTAAACGTTCACTCAGCATGTCAAGTATATGCCAGGATGACTGCTGATGAATTTGGATTTTTAATATAAAACAAGCCCTTCACACATGCAACCAGATCTCCTTAGGGCAATCTGCAGAGCAAGCAAGCCTTTTGGAGGTAAAAGACCTCAAAGACAGCCACACACCCCAGCATTTAGCCTACAATTTAGATCACAATAACAACTACTACTGGTTTGAATTCTCTGAGCTTTTAGTCTGTCACCTTAGGGACAGGCAACAGGAGACTTTGCAAATGGTCCCCTTGAACAGCACTGACTGGTGTGGCAGGTATTGCCACATGGCAGGATACTGCTGCATCCCCATGGCTGCACAGCATGCTTCCCCTCCCTAGGATTTAATTCAGAGCAGGATGCACCTGAATCAGAGAGGTTTGTCTGCTTAAAATGAGAGATGGCATTTTCATGAAACCAAATAAATTCAGGAATAGCAGATGGTGTGTACGTGCAAGGAGGGAGGTGGAAGGAGAGTGTGCTTTAAAAAAAGTACCTGCTCCATGTACAGTGCAGACTACAATCAAATTACAAGTATTGGGAAAGGGAAGGGAAAAGAAGGAAATACTCCTCTAACAAAGGTACAGAGAGAATGCTGGAGAGTAATCAGTTTGACGAGGGTGTAACTCTAGGTATCCAGCAAGGCAAAAAGAACCAGTCAGGTAAAATAAGAGTACCAAGGGATGCACTTGTGGTTCGTATCCATTAAAGAGAATGTGCACCAGCTATGCCCTCTAGAAAATCTCCATGCAGAGAACATTGTCCATCAGCAGGAAAAGTTAGAGTTCACAAGGCCAGAGGCAGCAGTCACCAGATGACATATATGTCTGGTGAAAGCCTACCTCAGACAGATTGCTCTCCCCTCTGTCTATTTAAATAACCACTCACATTGGAGCAGATGAAACACATTGACTGTCATCATGTCCAGGATACACTCAAAAATCCTGACAGTGCTCAAAAATCCTAGCAGATATGTTGATTTTTTTTGGAACATGTTATATAACCAGAGCAAATCCATCACTGCTTTGGAGATCACCATAGAAACAGGCTGACAACTCTCAGTGCAGGAAGAAGAAGCCCTGATCTCAGCTTGGGAAAGATGCTGATATGATTGGTCAAACACATAGACCCCACTCCCTCATTTCCAGCATCATGGACTCCTGGTGCTCCCCTGGTCATCCTTTTTATCCTGGGTGGCTCTGGCATGAACAGTGAACAGATAATAGGTTGGACAGACCCCTTTGGATCAGGTGCTCTGAACCTCTTCCCTTCTGCGTGGCCAAGAAAGTGCCTCTGGTAATAAAATGCAAATACCTCCTTACTACATCATGAAGTGCACCCATGCACATCTCATTCTTCACTTGGGCACCTGCTGTGTGCAAAAGAAGCTCTAGGCAGTTTCACCTAACAAAGGGCAATCCTTCTGTCACATGAACAAAACTGTCCCTCAGTGACAGAATCCACACTTCACAGCTGGCAAGGAAGCACTGCACTTTTGATAGGACAAAACACTTGCCATCTTGACACAGGAAATACTTGCAGCTTCTTCGAGAAACAATCTTCTGTTTGGAGGGTATAGAGATGTGGAAAAAATGGTGAGAATAGGAAAAAAGAGGAAAGCAGTTCAGTGGGAATGAGAATTTACATTATGTTTCCAATACAGAAAGATAGAAAAGAGCTATTTGCTGATACTTGTGGCAAGCAACTCATGCTCTATTATGTTCCATTTGAGTCTCTATATGTCTTAATAGATACAACTATGAATATTACTACTGGCCATAAAAGTTATGCTAGTCTGATCAGCAATAATACTCAGCAATAATGTTCAGTGCTCACCCTATCTGGCTGTGAATTTCACAAGTTGACTACATGCACTTTAATGAAATACTTCTTCGATTTATCTTGTTTTACCTGCCATCAATTACACTGAGTTATGACTGATTCTTCCAATTCAGTTTTGTTTTTTAAATTTCATTCCATTACAGAGAAGAGCTGCAAGGACTGCTCACAAGCAATTCAAAACATAAGATTAGCTTTGCTGTGCCCTGGATCTTTTCAGAATTATTTCTGTGGGCTTGTAATGTGGAATTCACCTTCCCAACAAAGTCTTGTGACTGTCACCAACGATAAAAACTTAATTTGCTCTGCATTGCTTTCCATTTCTCTAATGAATTGAAGATCTAATTTTTGCTTTTTCCTACTGTTGACATATTCTGGAGAGATTTTCACTTTGCTAGTTTACCAGTGGCAAGGACAATTTCCTTTTCTCAGAGGAACAGGAAAGTTTGAAGTTCAGCAGCATGAGAGGTTTGGATTACTTTTGCCAGCACACATTACCTTCAAATTGATGCAAGCTGAATCTCACATGCCAAGTGTTTAACATTAATCTGGAGTCTCTCACAATCCCTATGGTTTTCACAAACTGAAAACTTTATGGGTCAAACTGTTGGAAGATGCCTCTGGATCTGTCTCGTGCTTTGGCACATGGCAAAAAGCATCTGCAGATACAAACCATTTTATTTCAAAATCAGTGTGATAACCATGAGAAGCCATGGAGCTTTAGCTGAGCCAAGAAGCTTAAACACTGGCAAGCTATAGCCCATCCTCAAACATGCACAGGAATATATATTTTTTTAAAGTTAAAAAAAAAAGGACTGCTATTTGATAAAACCTTCTTTGAAAAAAAAAATTCCTGTGATAAAGAAATAATCCAAATAATTCCTTCAGGAATTCTAAGACTGAAACTAGAATCAGACAGTGCTCAGGAGAATGTGTTTTGACATTTATGAAAATGTTGAATGTTTATCTCTTGGTACATTTTAGGGATAAAAGCATTCTCCTAAACAAAGGTTAAAGTCTATTATTTATATACATTTAAATATATTGTTCTATATGGGAAAGTTGCAGATCTCCTTCAAACTGAAGTGCTACAATTTCCAGATTAGAAGAACAAGAAATACTTAAGTGATTCAAAACATGATGAAAGTCAAGAGGTGTTGCCTATTTCAGATGAAGAATCAGGGCGAATATTATTTTCTCCAGCACATTCACCAAAGCATGCAATTTACACTGCTCACTCTCCATCATTAAGTCTAGCAATTACATCAGCTTCTTGAGCAAATGCTCCTAGTATGGTCTGGCTTCTCAAACAATTGTGGACTATAAAATATAAGGAATGATGAAGGGCAGCAGTGAAGGGGTTATTTTTTCCTACGCTATTCATGCAAAGAAGGTAATTTTCTGTACAAAGAAGCCTTGGAATCAGTTGTTTATAATCAGACATAAAACCTGGATAAAAGACAGTTTATAGCGTTCTGTCATACATTATGGATTTCCAATTCTTTTTCTTTTACTGTTCTTTTGTAATGCTGTTTAGAGTTCACATCAGAAAACCACGGTGGTGTTCAGTGTTGACTTGAGTGGCATTTTACTCTAAGTGTGGCCATTTTTCTGTCCAGTTTAAATTCTGAAATCGAGTTCAGAAAGAACAGCACTGGGTGAGCCAGAGCAGCTGTGCTGCTTGACAGTCATTGCCTCTGCCTTGCAGTTCCCCCCAGACCTCTCCCTGCTACAAGTCTCAGCCCCTCAGGACACCTCTCCACAAGACTCTGCTTCACCTGTGCATTTGCTGTCATCTTTGCTGCTTTTGATGATGCACATAATTTCTTAAATAAATCTAACACTGAATTTGTAATTGGAATAATGTATCACTAACACTCCACAGGGGAGGATTTGCATAGGTGTTTTATGCAAATATCTGAAGGTGTTTAAGCCTTCAAAACACTCACACATTTGAGGTGGTTGTTTTTCACCTAATGAAGATTCTCTGCTGGACTATTTGGAGATCAGCTACAGGCACCTTTGTTTACAGAGCAATTTAATTAATACAGTTACTACATCAGGGCAAAGAGGTGAAGTTCTTTATCTGTCCCAAAGGGATACAAAAGTCTGCTGGTGTCAAATGGTGTGACATGGTTGAAAAACAAGGCAAATTTGTTGAGAAAGTCCCTAAGGTTTGTGAACCTCCCAAATGAAACTCCAGCAACTTTTCAGTGAACTTGTGCTTTTCCCTTATTTGTCCCTTTAAGCAAGGTGAAATCAGCCACTTTGAATCCTTGCAAACTACGACTATGTGAATAAATGAGTTTAAAGTTCACCTACTGTAGTTAAGAATATTCCAGGTCAACGTAAAAAAACCCAAGCAAACCACAACACATCAAAAAGAGCAATTAGCCAATCCTGACCCACCCCAAGCCCTGTTTTATTTCAGTTCCATGCACTGTATTAACACCAATACAAATTTTGAAATACAAGGCCTGATGAACATGGAAACTTCAGTGCTCTCCATGGGACTAATGACATCTACGTCAACCCCTTAGTTCAAATGCTCTCTTAAGGCTGTGGAGCAAGGATTTAAGCACTGGTCTTCTGCTTCCCAGCCAAGTCCCCAAGCTCTCTGGCTACAGTTTACTCTGGAGAAGGACTCTCAATGGGTCTGGTCAAAGTTGCTCCAAGAAGCAGCTAGGATAAGCAGGTGTAGTAATGACTGCACTGTATGACAGTAAGCACACCCAATCTGGAGAGTGATATCTTGATTACAGCCCCTGTTCCACTGACTAATCCTTTACAGATAGTTAGAGCAATTAGTAAACAAACAAAGTAATAAGATAACGTGTCAAGGGTTAGGGCTGGGTGACCCCTAATCCAGTGACAAATGATACCAGGAGAATTTACTGTGAGTATTTATAGCTCAGTCTGATACATCTCACAAAATTAGAGAAAACGGTATTGATTGCTGATTCATTCAGGGCTTTATTCCATGCACCAAACACAAAACCAATGCTAGACACCAAGAACCCATTAATGGTGCTTTTGTTAAGGCTCTTTGCCATTGCTGCAGTGTAGCTTATTTGTAGTGTGAGGGTAATGCTTACCTGACATACACTCAGTTAATCAGTAGCTGGAAATGCAGTGTTGCACTTCCTTCTCTCCTCCCTCTTTGAATACTGGTGCTTCTTAAGAATGGAGAGTAACCTTTGGAGAACATGGTGATAAAGTGCAGAAAAATACTCTGCTCCAAGGAAAATGACTGTGTGAGCACCCTTCAATTCCAGCAATGCTACTTGACAGGCCAGTAACACTTCTAACAATTTCAATCCAAAAAAATCTCATTAGCTTCTCTGACAAATTATCAGCTAGGTTCACATTTCTTTTGGCTTCACAATACAATTAAGGTGGGAGGAGACCTCCAGGACAGTCCAAGAAACATTCTTTTTAAAGAGGCACATGGGAGTAATTCTGGCTCTAAAAAAATCCCTTAATATGCAAAAAAAAAAAAAAAAGAGAAATATTTCCATAATGCTGCAAGCCACACCAGTGTCTAGGGTTAAGGGAAATTCATTTGGAACAATACGAATTGTAGGCAGCCTTCCAAAGTCACATATAAAACATCTGACACATATCTGGGCCAAAAGACCCTGTGTTCTTTTAAATGAAGGAAGTCCAACCTTGTTTTAGCTGAGCATAGAGGAAAAACAAGACAAATTAGGTGCTGATGCTGAAAACTCAATAAATACCCTCATTTGTTTATTTATGAAACAAAATGGCATCTAAAATACAACTCCATTACCATTATGCTGAGGATGTGGAAAACATTTTTTTAGTGCTTTGTCCAATGTAAATGAAGTTTTACCTGCTTCTGTCATTATCTAACATAAAGGGCTTTCATCTGCAGTGAGGGCAACACAAGGAACAGCTGCCTTGCAGCTTGTGGTATTTGCTAGCACTGAAACCTCTCACAAGAGCCCTTTATAAGAGCCAAAGGAGCTCATAATAAATACAGAATAGCAAACTCCTTTCATAAATAAGTGAATGAATAAGTGAATGACTTATGATAAATACAAAATATTTGAATACTTAATGCTTACCCTGAAAGCAATTCCAATAGAAATATTTTATTTTGCTGCCACAGTTCATGCTTATCTCAAACAATCAAAAGGAGATTAGCATGGTTGGAGACTAGAACCACTTTCCACAGGTCCTTCCTGATCTCTAAATATATTGTTTATGGTAATTGCAAAACCAAGAGTATTCTTGTTTCCTTTTTGTTTGACTGACTGCTTTTCAAATTGTGAGTGGGCATATCTTAATACCACAATGATTTTGGAGATAGTTTTACTGTCCAAGTTTCTGGCTAGTTTTACTGTCATTTGACCCTGAAAGCAGTTAGCTCTCCTAGAGAAATAATATGCCTTTTTTTGCATTTAATATTTTAAAAGTGATTTCAATGTTAATAATTAATGTCAGACTACATTTAATTTCTATCAGTGAGAGCATATGCTGCAGTCTGTTTCATTTCCACTGGGCACTGTGGTCTTTTGTTATTAAAGCAATACAGTAGCAGTGTGAGTCTGTACAAATGTTAATTTGTCATCATTTTCTGGTAGAATAGTATTTACAGTATTTAGGAGTGAATGTATGTGATCAGCCTTTTGTAGCCACCTGGCAGTTGTACCTGATTGTCTTGCTGTCATGGTTTATGCTCACCAAGGCCTGGTTCTCTCAGTGCTGATATGGCAAGAGGTCTAAGACAGCTGCCACCACACTGCCAGTGTGATGGGTGTGTCACATTCACTGCTCACAATCACCCCAGCAACTTCCACAGAGTTTGTTCTTCCTGACAACTCAGAGCATAAAGACAGCCTTTGGGCAAGCCAAGAGTTCCAGCATCTTTAGTTAATGATGGTCATCACTGGTTTGTAAAAGAAACACTTTGAGAGGTATCGAAGCAGTACATGGGGGGAAAGAAGGTGAAGGAAGAGAGATCATTCAAAGAAAGTCACAGAGAGCTGGGGCAAATAGCCATACTACATCATGCATTGGCTTTCCTCTGCTCCCTCCCTCTTCTGAAACCCAATGGAACTGAAAACAGTATGTACTGTTGAAAAGTTGACACAGGAAAAATAAAATAAAAAAAAGTAAAAACCCCAACCTGCACAGATAAAGCTACCAGAAAAAAATGATTAAAAAACCATACAGCTTTTAGAAACACTTAGCAATTTTAATATAGCATAAAAGAAACTGCCAAAGCACATTTCAAAGAGCATAAAAGAGAAAAAAGAACTCATCTAGCACTATCATAAGAAGTGAAACAAAAATGTTCATTCTAACAGCCAAATTTATACTTTTACAAAAGAGAGATGAAAGGACACATTCAGATGGTTCTTAGAATAAGCTATTTCAGTGTATATAGAATGCATCTGAAAATGAGTGTCTCTGCAACTGAAAGGGATAGAACATAGGAGATGTCTGAAGAGCCACTTAGCCTATTCCCCTGCTTTGAGACTGGACCGATCGCAATCAAAGTGATGCCTGGGGAATGCTGGGCTAGCCTGTTCCTGAAGGTCTTGGTGAAGACTTTTGTCTCAAGGAAGCAGTAATGAAGATCTCACCAACTCCTTTCAAGCCTACTCCAGTGTTACATTACTCTTTGCCTCTCAAAGTTTTTGCCAAACACAAAACTTGTGTTGTGTTTGCTGTGTTTTAAGCCCTTGAGGAAAAACTTCTTTCCTGTGAGGATGATGGAGCACTGGGTCCACCCCTAGGTCCGGAGAGCCTACACTGCAGACACACCAGTGGCAGCATCAGACATGAACCTGGTTCTGGCTAATGGAGTATCTTCTTATGTACTAATACATGGTTCATCTCCTGTCACTTGTATTTCAAGACACAGCCTTCAAACGAATCACCTTGCTCACACATCCAGCAAGGCAGAGGGAGTGTCAAAATGAGGTGTGGGAAAGCAGTTTCACAGCATTATTACACAGAGCATGTCACCTTTCCAGACTGCTTTGTATGCAACTACATCAAACACCATAAAACAAATCAGTAATTCCTATCTCTAAGAAAAAATGTATCTCTAATCCAACATTTACCTCTATAAAGGATAAGACTGCAACTACACAACTGTGAAGTCAACGTGCCATAAATCACTACCAGAGCTTTCCCTTTTTAAAGAATAGTTTTATATGAATTAAGAGAAATGCAGACTTAATGGGTGAATCATACTTATCTATTGATTTAAAATAATTTCAAGTATGTCAGAGATCCTTGATTATCTATGGTAAGGTAAAATTTGACATCATATGCTGTACAGAGTCATCTAATATTGATAGAAGGCTTGAAATACTTAGGCTTAAGTGAAAGGTGAGATGAGTGGTTGAATTATCTGAAGTCAGATGTCATGCTCAAGTTTGTTATGGGTTTTGAAGTGCTCTGCATGCTGAGGAACACACCCTCCTCTGCAGCCTCCTCTTTGCTTCAAATAACTAGGAGAAACTTAAACTAATTAGCAGAGGTGAGCTTCCGTCTCTGCTCCAAGGATAACATTGTGCTGCTTCTACCCTTATGTTATGCTTCACTTCCAAGACCAAGGACAGGTGTGTTGGACTTACTGTCCTTGGATTATAGGCTGACAAGGCCATGGGAAAACTTGCACTTTTCTAACACAGTGGTAAGGAGTACAAAGCTTTCCCAATTAGCAGCAGTAGCTTCTATTCAACACAGTCTATCAGCAAAATCCATGGCATGGAGTCCTGTAAAGCATGACTCAACACATTTAATCTTGCTTTTGTAACAGTCAACAATACTTTGACTGGTAATTAGGTGAGGTTTTATTAAATATGTACACTGGAAAATTAAGTCTTGAATTTAATGTCTTCCATAAAAGTACGTTTTTAATGCTCCCTCCTTTCTTACAGATTGAATTTTTATCAGCTAAAGCAAATAACGTGGAGCTGAGTGAAATTAGTGTGCTGCTCATGAAGAGCATCTGATCTGAAACAGTTTCCAAAGATGTCTCGACATCAATTGATTTAAATACACAATCCACAAATTCACTTAGATTGACTCTTTTATATCTCCATCTACGCTGCAAAAGTTACAAACATCTCCAGACACTTTGACATTTTCTTAATCCCAAATGACAAAAACCACAGAAAGACAAAACTGCAATGCCAGCATTCCTCTTTTACTCGTCATACTCAGAACCACCATGTTAAAGGTAAAAAAAATAAAAATCTGTATATGGAACACTCATAAAAAGCTCAAGTCTGTGCTTTTGCCTGAGCTGTGATGAGAGTTTGGTCCTACAGATATGTACCCTCCAAAGAAATGGCTCAGTCCCTATGTCCAGTATTTAAAGGAAACTTCTAGCATGCCGATTTCAGCTGTTTTAACAGAATATATGAAGTTTCCACAACAAAGCTATGCAGAGATTTAAAAACCAAGGACATGTTAAATTATATCCTGAAGTGATTAGGAAATGACTATGTTCTGTGCCCTTTACTCTAGACCAGCATTAAGCCATTAATCTAGTTCTGGAGATGGCTGGCTGGGATATGAGGCACTTCTCCATTTTGCACTTAGAATAGATTTCCCAGTGAGGCCTGCACCATACCTTTATTAAACCACATTCAGTAGGTAAACAATTTATTCTTCATTGCTGGCTGTCACGCTGCTGCAATCATAATGAGATAGAGATCCATTTAGTAAATGGAGGGTGTGATAGAAAGAATACAAACTTTGATAATGTAAATTTTAAGGGTGACATTGGCATACTGATAGCTTCACAACCTTAGAGGCATATGAACAGTATTTACCAAAACCAAAACCTTACACATGCTGGGGTTTTGTCTCTGTTTTCTTGTATAGATCTGTAGGAAACAGCTAAATCAAACTCTTTACAATACTTAATGCATTTCAGTGTGAAAAGAAGATAAAGCAATAAATAAGGAGCAAGACCTTCTGCAGAAAGCTTGTGCACCCAGTTAAAGGAGGACGGCATCCTGACAGCTATTAGATCTAGGACACTAAATGAAACCACCAGCTCCAGAGACCTCAGCAGTTCTGATGGCCAGAAACTGGAAAGAAGCATCAGGATAGTATTACTTCATAGTTGCCCTACTTCATACTCTTTATTTAAGGCGTTTCAGAGGAGATAGAGCCTCAGTTAAAGCAAACACAGCCAACTCTATGTAGCCTGGAAGAGATGAAAACTTCATTCCCTCTTAGTCTGCTCTCTTCTCTGTATATTACATTCACTTTAAAATTGCAAGGGAAAAAAAGAACGTGCAAGAGTAGATGATGTGAACTAAATCCCACTGTATTACAAGAACAAGTCTAATTCTTTTTCAGATCAATGCTATCATGTACATGGAACAGAACAGGCACTCCCGGCACATACTGAGACATATTCCATTTTTCCAGGGGTATTCTGTCTGAGAGATACACTATAATTAAGTTAATACAAATACACTGCAAGGCCTCTAAGAAATAAGTATCTTTCATCCTATACAGCAGCCAGAACTTTCAAAAGCCTTTTCAAGCTTTTTCCACAAACCATGTTTTCCATACTTTTTGGATGATGGAATAGTGCATGGGGGAGGTAGATACTCTTCTGTGTCCAATCTCAAGTGCAAGTTTTCCCCACAGGTAATATCTATGAAAACTATCTAGGGTTTTGGGGACTGTTTTGCTTCCCCCTTAAACATGCAAGATAAACTCTATTCTTTCACAGCTGGTAGCTGAGTCCCAGCAGATCTCTATCTGCATGTAGCATGACCATTTTTAAGCCAAATATGAATCACCAGCAGGAGGACAAGACAATAGTCTGAAGCACACATTCTAGGTAGTTGAACTATAGAACAATCTCTATTCAGTAATTTGGCTATTTCTGGAAGAAATGAACTACATGAGCAGCAGGTGTGTATGCTAATTGAATGACTTTGTGCTTTAATTAAGCAGTATTTCCCCATACAGTAATTACATATGTTGTTTACTCAACTTTTTAAAAGACCATTAAAAAAAAAAAGTAATCTATTTCTTTCCCTGGCTAAAAAGAAAAAAAATCTCTAGAACTTTAAAGAAAACTGAACCCCACAACAGTAGCAAACACACTTATCCAGTCCCATCCATATGCAGCAAACACTTGCTAGCTACAATCCAGGAAGGAGCTTCTCTAACAGATGGTGTTATTTGAACTACCAGCAAAAACTTTGTGGGTTTTTTTTCCCCTCAGATAATGCCAGTGATTCTACTGAGTGTAATATGTGATGAGCAATTTTACATTGACTGCCATGGCTGTCAGAAAATGATTGTTACCCAGTAGACACTGTAAAGTACCATTTGAAATAGAGACTACAGAGCCTGAAGACAGATTTAAAGAGACACTGACTTCCTAAGTTTAAGCAACAAATATAGGATTTTCCTTAAGGGATTTACAACCTGTAGACCCCCCTGACTACCATGAATCACTCTGAAGATGGTCAGATAACAGATGAGATCTGCTGCTGCACAACTGGCCTTGCTTCTGTCCTGAGTCCTTCCACGTTTCCTCCACAGAACACAATACACTCTCTGCAGGACACACTGCTATAAATTCCACCTTACAGAGAATATATAAAGAGAATAATGCACACTAAGCAATGTTTAATAGAAGGAATATTAGGCAGCTTTTTTACATCCTTTTTGGTGCAAAATTATACAAACCCAGATTCCACTGCATCTATCCTGAATGTACCTCCACTACAGAGGCATATGTCCCATAAAATAAAGATGGGAAATCACCCTACATTACAGGAGTGATGTGTCAAGTACATGTCACATAGCTATTAAACTGAAAATCGAACTCACAGGAAAAGCTGAGGATGTTTTCAAGAGCTAAAAAACTCATTTTCAGTTGCTTCTCTTGTGCAGGCATAACTAACTTGTAATATTTCAATAAGGAAATTTAATGTTCTCTCTGTCCATTGTCCACATGAGATTTGTGATTTTCTGTCAGTGTAGCACTTCTGCTTCATCCTGGAAAAGCTATTTCAGCAACTTTCTCAGAAATGAAGAGTATATATAGATCAAGGTATGTAAGAACAGCTAGCAACTACATCTTACAGTCCAGATGCTGGTCTGTCTGTAATCTTAAAAATGAAAAAGTAAATAATACATTCAAAGCACCTGTTTTGTTGTGAAACAGTCAGAGATCAGGAAAATGGACCAAGAAGTGGTTTGGCTTTTTTCTCCCTTAGAGCAAAGACCTGATTTTAGAAGCACACTTGCAATAGCCATCTAGTTTGAATCTAACTTACCCAATGGCTTTCCCAGTTCCTCAAACTAGCAAAATAGCCAAAAAGAAAACCCATCTCAAGATAGAATAGGTATTATATTGGCAGGAATTGGGACAAGGGGTATTTTTGCTAGAATTAATCAGAGCCATGACAGAGTCTCTCTGTATCTACACAGATGCCAATGCATTTGAAGTCTGTCTTCTCTTTACAGCTTCGTCATGTGTTACTATTGCTTCTGGTTTACTTGCTCTGTGCATTTGAATCTTAACTTGAAACACTCGGAGCACAAGAGATTTCCATATCAAACCTACTGAAAGCACAATGAACTTCCCAGGAGGTTTTCAGTCCAAGGAGTCTATAAATCAACAGCAGGGAGAAAAAATGGCCACTTTGGAAAATAATACGTTTTAGAAAGACCCCAACAATATACTATTCAAGACATTAGCTAAAGAGAAGATACACTACTCAGAGACAATAACCACAACCAAATATCTGTGGTCCAGCTGTGTAAGAGATGGAATATGAGTTCTGAGAAGAATATTACTTCTAGGTTTATCATATGCTTCATCAGTAAAGTCAAGCAAAATTGCTTGAACATTATCTCATGTTCCTTTCTCCTTTTCTTTTTCTACTTGACATTCATATATTTTTACAGCTAATTTTCCTGTCAATGTGTCTCAAAGTTTCAGATTTTAGCTCAATAATACTTCATTTAGAATTTTATAAACTAAGTGATCCTCATATTCCTTAACTGACACTGACTGCCAAAAGATGCAGAGTATCAATCAGGAGGAAGCCAGGCACAATTTACAACCTCTGACCACACTGAATTTCTCAGAAAAAATAGCTCAGCAAGAAATGAATTCTGCCTACCATCAACTATTGTTCTGCATGAGCTCTACAGTCTAGTTACATAGAAGATTTAACAGGATCATAACAAGAACTCCTTTTGCCTTTATCATCTCCAACTGAGGAGGGTTAGTTTGCTAAATTACTCAGCCTTGGCACAGGCTAATTTCAGTCTGAGAGTTGATAAGTGAAAGAACAAAACAACACAGGCCTTCCATTCCAGCTGAAATGAGTTTACTCTCAACAGAAATGTTATTTCTGTTGAAACGTGAAACATACAAGCAAGTATCACGCACTTTTGCTTGTTCCTTTTATTTTTAGCCTCACAGAGCAATGTCATCAACTCTCAAAGGGATTTAGCTAGGTGACATTTGAAGAAAATATATGACACTGGCTTTTTTTTTCTTCTGAAACTGAGACAAAACTATGTAAGACTACTAAGATTGTAAAACGATTTTTAAAAAATTTTGAGAACTTACAGAAATACTCTGGGTTTTATTCCAGTATCAGTTTCAAAAACATTAAAGAATATGCCAGAAAGCAATTTTAGTCTTTAATATGGAAGGACTCTCATCTTACTACAGTCTTGATACACACCCAGAAACGACGAGACATAGGAAATAAACACAAATTGACTTCCAAACAGAAATTTACTGGAAAAGCTACAGAATAGTGAAGTATGTCACTGAACATGCACCCGAAGTGGTAGCTGCTCAGAAAATGCTTCTATGTGCAAGTTACCTAATATCCTACCCTCCTAAGATTAACAGTTTTGCTTCCATACTACAAAAGAAAGATGTAAATCTGACAGGACTCACTGTGCAGTTGCTGTTGAAAAACACCAAATTCAATTCCTCTCCCCCCCCATTTACTTGGAATATATTTCTGACAAGTTTAGCAGCTAATCCTCCTCCTCTTATTTCTTACCAAGTCACTTAAAGATTACAAACGGATACATTATTACACACACTGATGAAAATATTCAGAATTTCGATGCTGTGCTGCTCAGGAAGAAATTCACTGTACACAGATTGGGGTTTTATTATCCCCCGAGACCAAATTTACAAAGCCCAATGAAGCCACTAAGAAATATATAAGCTTGCTGATGGTAGATTTTTTTTACTTCATGAAACTTAATTCCTTCCTCTTGCCATTTGTATGGCATACACTACACTGGTTTTGCCAGAAAAAACAATTTCTTGAAGCACACAGGGTTTGTCACACTAGCCTTATGGATCTCCTTGCAACCATATTTGGAGAACATTATCTTATCTGTCCTAAAATAACAGCAGAATTTATTGGGGGAAGAAGGTTTGAAAAACCTTTCTAGCAGAAATAGATAGATTCCAGCTGAAGACCTTTAGTATTACTCAGATTTTTGGAATCAGACAGGTGCAATTTCATTTACTGAGTGTCTTCTCTGTGTTTTGCAGCAGGATAACATCAAGAACAAAATGAAACTGATTTATAATGTAATGCATGTGGAAACAAAATGCATTTAGAAAACTGATTTTATGATTCCAGCCCAGCTAAATTCAGAAACATCAAGACATGCCAGTGAGAACTGATTGCTGTGGTACATGGCAATATTTGCTGATAAAAATCTACCACGGGGACTGTGTAACTTCTTTTGGCTGACTTTTATGTGCATGCTCAGTTTCAAGATCTGCAAAGAAACCCAGAGTGAGGAAAAACTCATTTGAGAATATCTTGTCCCTCATAGGAGCTGAAAACAAATTATCTTAACAAACCTTTGAAACATGGTCTAGCAGAAACACAATTGATGTCTATCTCTGGCAATACTGTTTTGGGTCACTACATTTACAGAAGGTCACTGAAAACAATTAATGATGTTCTACTGGACAAACTAAGGTGGGCAGAACAAATACCATCCCACATAACTCTTGAACATGAAAGCTAGTGTCTTTCACAAACCTTTTGGGAACTGCATCAAAGACAAGGACAACAAGAAATGTGAGAAAATGAGATACAGGGAATAATAGTCCTTGTCATCCCTCTTTCTTGCTAGCTCCAAGAGGGATAACAAAGGGTTCCCTACGGCCTGCTCCATCCTAAAGGATCAGCACACAGGGCACAATGCTCTCAACTCCACGGCCATGTAAGAGGCATCCAGCCAAAGCACACCTTCCACATGCCTGTGTGTAAGACATGAGCAACATAAAATGGTTTTAGTGTTGTTAAACCCTGTTACAAACGTAGAGGCCAAGGCATTATGCACAACAAAGCAAAAAAACTACAATGGCAAAAAGACTTGTACAACAAAGAAAAGAAAGAAAGAAAAGCAAGAAAAAAGGCAAAACAAAGGAAGTGATCATATATTAAAAATCTATTCGACCAAATACAGCAGCACTCTAGCAACACACAGTGGTTTGAGCAGAATTTTAAATACTGAGTTGTCAAACAGAAGTCAAGAGCTTAAATGGTTTGCTGGACAGGCAGCTAAATAAACCAGGAGTATTATTTCATTTAAAAACAGATTTGTTCCACAAGGCCTTCCTGTGATATATTCTAGATCATGAGTCCGTAGAAGTCAGCATTGATTTTCCTATCAAACACCACCAAGTGAGAAAATATGCAGTGAAATGACAGGGATCATCCACATGATTCATGAGTTATGCACTGATTTCAGTTATTTATAGACTACTTCACTGTTTTTTCTGGAATGACTTTGTTCCAAGTCCTCACTGCAGGCCACCCAACTGGTATGAACACCATGACAAATAAATTCAGTCTAAATCACTGCTAAACTGGCAGAAGTCATGCCTGAGTACAGAAAGCACCATCATTTCATCAACAAACTTCCTCCCATACTTTAATGATATCCTTCTGTAATTTTCTACCCTGCTTCCATAAAACATAAGACTTCTGATTCCTCTATGCTGAGCATAGCAGATGATGGGCTGACAAGTGTTCACCCTCTGAAAACTCCATTAAAAAAGCATTAAGATTGTGACACAGAACAATAAAAGCAATGGAGAGCTCAGTTCCTGGAGAAATATACCATATGTCCTCTCACACTAACCCAACACAACAGATTATGCAGCTGGGGTGCTTAGTAATACTGAGCTGTTGAAAAATGTAGATATGCAAGGACAGATTGGGAAGCCAGAGGTTAAAATGGGATTACTCAAATATTTGTTACAATTATGTGTCAGATGTATGTATAAAGCAGATTAATCTGTGGTCTACTTCAAATGAAAAGTAGAAATCTTGTCTTTAGTAGAATTCAAATTAAATGTAGAGTGAGACAATGCTTAACCCTATTATTGCACTGAGGAATAGACTTTTTTGTTCTTAATTTTCCTTTTCTCTGTACTTCCCTGCCTACCCTTTATCTGCTTCCCTGAAAAGAATATATACACAGCAAAGCATTCAAGTGCCAGTGCAGGCACTGGTGGAGCTGCGAGAAACTCCAGAAGACAATGACTCCTCAAGATGCTGACTGACTTCTCTGAAAAACTGCATCACTCCTGAAAAATGCCAACAGCAGCAACAGCCATTAGCAATCTCCATCCTTCATCAAAATTCTGCCTTCCTGTGGCCTGCTTGCTGAGACCAGCAGCTTGGGACTGTGCTTACAGCAAGCTTTTGAGAAAAACTGATCAGAAATTTGGGCTCCAACAGTCACAGTCTGAATTTCTCCTCCTTTTAGCATAATCAGTTAGCAAAGCTAGGAAAATATGTATTGTAAACAAATCTTGCAATGAATGCAGTCCTCCTGTTGGTCTTGGAGATGGTTTTAAATCTATTTCTTAATCTTAAATTGCTAAAACACCAGAAAAGGAATGGCTAGGCTAATGATTTGCTTCTGTTCCTGCTGTGTGCAAGGATTGTTCACCTCCAAATGAAACAAATAGGAAACAAGCTGATTTACTGAAGTAGCAATAGATGGGGCTGAAAAGCATCAGTGAAACTCATTGTCACTGACCTCACTGGGCTTGCAGCAGGCCGTTAGAAAACCTCTGCTCTGTAAACACTGAAAGAAAGGTCCTTAAGCCTCACACAGAGCTCAGGAGGAAAAACCACAAACCCAAACAGTGCTAGTAAATCAAGCAACCTCACCACATCGAAGTCCTATTCAAATAACCTTCACCTATCACTGCTTTTCACATGGATGAAACAAAGACTGGGGCTAGTATTTTCTCACCGCTGACATTTTGTTCTCAAAAATGCTTTTAAAATATCCCCTTACTATATAAAATTACAAACCAGGAACATTAAAAAAATATACAGTATGTGGATTGATTTGTACTTGTCACATTAAGTGATGTAAATTACAGACTGATGGTTCTGTAAGACAGAAATTACAACATCTCTCAAAGTACATTTCATGTCTAGATCCCAAAGTGTCCCACCAGCCCCTGGCACTTCTCCAGCACACAGCACTGTGGCTTCTCTAAGGCTTTGCAGCAGTCAGGTCATTCAGAGAGAAGGCAACGAGAAGAATCCATGAGCCAGAAAGCATGCGCTAGAAGAAAAGGCTGGAAAATCCATCATAACAGTTTTCAACTATGCAAAAGGTTGCTGTCAAGGGAAAGGGATAAGACTATCCTTCACAGCATAGGACAAGAAGGGTTAAACTGTAGCAAGGGCAATTTAGTTTAGACATCAGGGGAATTTTTCTAGCTGTTGAGATGGTTCAGCACTGAAATCAATTGCCAAGGGAGAGAAAAATCTCAGTCACAGGAGGGTGTTAAGAACAGGCTAGCTAATTAACTGTCAGGTATGGTTTAGGTATAATTGCTCCTGCTGGGGCAGGGGGATGAACTACCTGACCTCCTGAGGCTCCATGCAGCTCTAGGTGCACTGATCAAAGGATCTCCAGAGTATCAGAATAATCTCTGTCCCTCATAAATTATATATAGGCAGAAGATAAAAAACCCAAAGAAGCCTAGAAGTTAATTACAGATGCTTAAAACATCTAATAGTATGTTGCTGCTATCTCAATAATTACAGAATTAAATCCATAATATTATCTCAGTAATAGTAATATACTATCAACAATTTAATCTTATACAACTATGGATATTTGAGTCTTCTATTGCAATGTATGGCACAGACTCATCTTTATATTCAGTACAATGTAGAGTATTCAAACCTTGCCTTCACAATACATTGGGATCTTATTTTTGTAGAAAACCTAGCAGGATCTGTCTTGTACATGCACAAAGTCCATGTGTGTATCTGTAACTGCATGGAAGTGCAGAGGGAAAGAAGATGGTAGAAGACAGTTCTTTGTAACACTCTATTCTGCTAATTGCATCTAAAAACCATGTAGCAGTAATGTGGTACCTCAGGGAGCTATGTTCTGACCCCAAGCACTTCTGAAGAGCTTCAGCTTTGTTTCCAAGTGTCAGATAGAAAGAAATATTCTTGCAGGATACTTCTTTCACTACTGCAGTATTCTACATAAATGAAAAATTCAAATGCATGTGATTGAGACTAATTTGACATGATCCCTTTCTCTACGCCATCTGTAATTAGCATTGCTGTCATGCTGCTACATGCATTTTTTTTCCTACAGAAAACTGTTCAAATCTGAATTTCTTTCATTCCTCATAGCTAAATGGTTAAAAGGCAAAAAGAAATTAGCTCCTTTTCTTTAGGAAACTCCATTCTTTTTTGTTAATTTGAACTGCAAAGGAAAAAAATTTAATACAACCTGTTTTAAAAAAACTCATTAAACTGAAATACCCCAGAAGTGTCAATCTTTCTATGAAAACCTGGAAAATATTCCTAAGAATTCTGCTCATAATCCTGTAGTTAATTCTATGACTGAAGGGGGCTGTATAAGTTTGACACAAATCAGCATAAGTGTTGGAAGAACTGCCTAAACTGACTTTGTAATTATAAAACATTCAATATAAGCAATAAAGTTGCACAAAAATCATTTATACCACTGGGTACAATGAACTGTAATCTTATGCCATGATGCAATATTTTCTCAAAAAAATGGAAAAGTCCTTTAGTTCTGTCTAGAAAATGACTTTCACTAATGAAGGAAAACTCACTTCCCTGAGAGGCTATGGAGCCAGCCTCCCAGGAGGACCCAGACCCTTGGCTACAACCCAGGGGATGTGGCAGGAATGTCTTTCTACCCAGAGAACTCCGAAGTGCAGAGCTATCCAGATTTCACAGGACTCAAATGAAAGACATCTTGTAATTCCACCAGCTACTTTTTCATTTCTCACATTATATGCCATACTGGGTAGCAGCAGTTCATATTTGTTTTTATAGTTTCCATTTAGTCCTTTAATATTATAGTGATCATGCTGGTTCCAAAATGTTCTTGCTGGTTTGTTTTTTTTTCCACTAGTTTTTAATTGGAAAATACTGGTAAATTAGTCATTTGAGTAAAGTAAAGCTCTTTTTGTTTTGCTCTTTAAAATATAATGAAGCATAAATACATCAACATATATACATTGTGAAATATCTGAAACTTATAGAGCAAAATACTAGTAATAAAAAGTTCCAGTCAAGCCTGAGAATTTAATACAATAACAAGGGAAAACTGAAATAAAATCTAGCTAAATCCCAAAACACTGTAATCTTTACTACACGCATGGCTATCTAGTGCCTGGCTCTTTCTTGTGCTCTCCTTTCCATTTGAGACTCTGGGTACCAACATAGAATATCTGACAAGCTCTGGGTGCTGTTTTCCTTTTTATTGTATCACTCTGTTCTGTATTTTTAATTTGTTAAAACTACACAATTTTATTCTTGTATTACAGCAGCAATTCTTCTGAAGGGTACTGATTCCTCAGTGAATACCAAGCATGAAACAGGCTGCAGCAGAATATTTGTCACTGAAATCCCCACAGCCTTTTATTTATCTGAGAAAGCTTTTTGGTAAATATTTAAAAGAACAATAGATGAAGACATGTTGGATATTGGCTCCTCATGCTGTAAGCCAGATATTTTTTATTTCAAATTAAATATTTGTTTTATGATTTCAATGAAGTACCTTCAAAAGTAGCTCTTCTTTCCTAGGCTGTTTTAAAGAAAAAATGTAAATAGTTATTTATCTCTAGCATTTCACTGAAAAGCTGTTGCCAACACAGCAGTATCAGTTAAAGATGGAACCAGCAGCCTCCATGTCCACAGTGAAGTTCATTAACTGCCCATGAATACACAACTATCTCAGCACATGCAGTCTCACACTATCCCACAGTGAGTCACAACCACTGAGCAACTTCTAAAAACTGTCAGGCTATGCTTCCTATCATCCATCTATGGCACTATGTCTCCTGCAGGAATCAAACTTCCCTGCTGAGCATTCCTCTGTAAACTAAGCCTTCAGCACGTCCACAGGGATGTTTCTTATCAAGTTCACAACCACTCTACCCAACATATGCTCTTTCAGCTCATACCTTCAGAATGGTGGTTTTGATCATTTTCTTCTTCCCAGGTTCCTGAGCAGATCTTCAGCTCCTCCTGGATCTGTCACCTTTGTTGCCTTGTCACACAGTTAGGGGCTCTAAGCACTGGCAATGAGGACACACATTCTCTAATCTCCATTTAGCTCTACAAATATTTATTCCTCCATCCTTGCTGTGCCACCAAGGCTATGCACAGCCTATTAGTGTTTCCTTTAGGAGAAAATATGAAGCTGGGTGTCTACTTTGTTAATCCAGATGAAGCACTGAACAAACACATACTGAGGGGCAGTACTTCACCAGTGGCTAAGACCATTCTCTCTGAGGGAGTATGACTGCAGGATGGGGCTGCAGTATATCCACTGCCTCTGCCCTAGGCTATCTGCCTGGAGTCAAAGGCTGAGGACTTACTTCAAAATGAAATCAGCATTTTATGAAGCTCTCAGTGAAGAAAATATTAATAAAAATAATAAACATATCAATACAGTGGACTTGGACACAAAGAAACAGTCTTTGACCAAACTGCTGCTGCTTAATAGTCGATAGACCAGCAGCTGCTGTAGTTGCAAGATGCTTATTTAAAATACAGAACACAGACTACCCATATGAAATTTGTGAAGTTGGACAAGAATTTGCTGAAGTGTGTTATAAATTTAGCAATTAAGTTAACTTTCAGCTAGCTTATTATAGACTCAAAACCAACTAAGAGTTTTGATTCCATAAATCCCCTTTACGAAGTTCCTGCCTTTCCCACTCATTCCAGCTCTTAATCTGCACTTCAATGCACTCCAACTATGCTGAGACAATTTATTACAGGCATATGCTATAAATCAGATAAAGGATAACTGAATTGATGGGAGCAGATGCCGTATTCTTCACAGACTGGTAGATGGATAAGTCCAAACTAAATACATTAAGGGAGCTCTCAGAGAGTTGGGTGTGCACTGTTGTGTCTCCCTTTCTAGAATGCTGAGAAGCAGCCACACACTATCCAAAGAAACTGTAAGTATCAGACAAGCCAGGAACATCTCTGGGCTCCAAACTGTGAACCATACTGCTGAGATGGGTAAAGAAAACAGTAAATGGATGGGTAGTAGAGTCTTGCATCTATGTGAGCTGAGCAGGTATCTGAGACAAAAATGAATTTGTGAATTACAAAGCCAGATTATCAATTTTAGAACATGTTAACTGCATAATGGCTTTTCCACACAAGGAACAATGCTGAAAATTTTAGGAATCAATATTTACTTGATTTATATAGATCACATCAGGGTAATATTCTAGCATACTTCAAGATAAAGTGAATAGTAAACTACAATTGGTTGTAAGATCCACTTAAAATGATTTAACAGATACTCAGTCCACGAAGTTTTGCAGAATGTGCCTCTAACCCACCTACAATGGGTAAAAAAGACAAACCACTCTCTAAATCCCCCTTTGGGAGACCAGGAAAGATCACAGGCATTGCCAGGTCCCAAGGACCTGACATAACAAGTGTTTGTCAGATGAAGTTTCCAGATGCTCCTAGGAAACAGACCATTCCCCAGACTTCAGAACAAGAGGAAAACTCCAAGTGGTCCCTGCCAAAGATGATGTGAGAGAAACACAGCAAGCACAAAAAACAGTTACCTTCTGGAAACAGACCTATGAAGAATTTTGCACCAGCAAGGATACTAAACATTACAATGTTTCAGATGCAGCTAAGATCAGAAAAGCCTCAAAGTTCCTGCATCACCTACTCACTGCAATTGAAGAAACAATTTTATTACTGACACTAATTGATTGTCATACATATTTGCATTCTGATTTCATTTCTTAGCCATATTATGACAAGTTTGAGTCTCCCAATTTTAGACTGAGAACATCTGAAACCTTGGTGTGTGAAGTCTGCCCCATAATCTGTCAGATCTTTTGATTCCTGACCTGTAGTGCACCACAGCCAAGGAACACATCACTACTGATATTTATTTCACAATTCTTCAGACTGTTCTCTCTCAGAATTAATGCTCTTCATTGTGACATAATTCTCTCCAACCACCTTAGATTTCAGTGTGCACAACCAAGATGAAAATCCACATTCTAGCACTTTCATTCAGTAGGGATGTACTCTTATCACTCCTATCTATGGCTATTTCACAGAATTAGATACCAAACCACTTACACTCACTTCATCAGCAGTCACTTCTATTTGAAAGCACTGATAAAATGCATCGATGATATCCATCCTGCTTCTGCAAAGCTTCGGGTTGGTTCTGGCTTTGTTTTTCTTTTCTAAACCTCACACATTCTTTCCCTGCTCTGGTGCCCGCAGCAGCAGCACCACCACCTCATCTTCCTCTCCCTCCCTTATCCTTCTCTCCCCCCACAGTGCTCACAGAGCTGGTCCTCACACTTTTTCTTCTCATTTCTCTCCTTTCTAGCATTTCCATCTTTCTTATACCCCGTCACGGTTGAGGGGCTGGGCTGTGCCCACCACAGAGCTGCCGGAACCAGCTCGAACTAGATGGATCTGTCTCTTCCCACTGAAACTGTCCCTGCCCCAGCCATCTCCTCTCATCCTGAGGCATCCATTTCCCAAGGTAGTTTTGTAAGTTCCCAGCTCTGGGACCAAGGTGCTGCCAGTGCAGGTTGCTCAATTCTTCCTCGGACCCATGAAAGCACAGCCCTGTGTGCTCCAGCTAAAGCACTAACCACAGGCCACCTCGGAAAGGCTGGAGGTGTGCTGCTGTGGAGGTCCACAGCCCTCTGCAATGTCTTTGTCATGGCAAAGGCCTGCACCAGGAGCACTTAGAGAAAGGCCAGGCTGCAGCTGAAACACCTGTAGTAATCACACCTGCCAGAACATTCCAAAAGAAAGCCCAGAGAAATGCTGAACAGAAAATGAAAGAAGTTTGCTAGGGAATCTCTCTACCATTGACTCTATCGTTATGGCACGGGGTCTTTCTTCCAGGCCTGCTCCCATTTCAGCAACCTCTAGTGCTGTAACTGACCACCCTAAGCCCCTCTGAGCACATCAAAACAAATTTGCTATCTTCTCTGAGCTCTGGATGCATGTGTGCCTCCTGCTTTTCTCGACAGTGATCCTTTCTCTTACAGTGCGATCGACTTCTCTCTTGCTGAGACAGCAAGTTGCCCTTTACATGCACAATCCTGTCCAGAGTCCAGCAAACATCCCTCAAGGAAGGATGCTCACTGCTGGGGAAGGAGTGCTCCTATTCCATCCTCTCTGCTTTCAGTAGCCAGTAGTCTTTTATTTACATGTGTTATGTATAACCACATTGACCAAATACCAGATTCTAAAATGCAAATATTATCTCCATTTGAATGGATTTGCATCTATCCTCAATTAAATGAAAACAGTAAGCAATGATATTTAAGAATGAAGCTTAATGAAAAATGCTTCTGCTTGCTTAACTGATCTTTTTTTCCCTAAAAAGTGTTACCAAGGATATAGTGTATGCAATAGTTAAATAATTAACTGTTCTAAGACAATTTTCTGCTTAGAAGACCATGCATTATATGTAACAGTGTTCTGTTTTGCTTAGAGGTGAAAAAATACATCTATGGGAAGAAACATCTTAAAAAGAGCAAGCTGACGTAACTGGTACCATCTGTATGGATCCTGCAGCCTCATAAAGAGTTTTACTGAAAAGAAATAGTCATGAAATGTTATTCTAGGATTTATTTTTTTTTTAAGTCTGATTCAACTGGGCAACATCCCCAGCTTTTATAGACCAGTGCTGCTCCACAGACATCAACGGAAACATACTGGCTCTATTCCTAAAGTTAAAGAAGTGATAAATCCAAGAACCTACAAGAGACAAGACAAATTGTCTTTAGGTCTATTATTTTATAAGTAGATGTCTGTAAAACCAAAGTTACTCAGGACAAAGTGTTCGAAGAGAAAAACTCTTAATTGTTGAAGTCCTTTTAAAAAATCCCTTCATAAAAATAGTAAGTGTTTTTTTAAAACTACAGCACAGTAACATTTCTTAAACACGGATTATCTGGCTCTTCTGGCATAAATGTTTGTGTGCTAGAAGTCAACCTTCTGAAGGGCTCAGGGAGGAGCCCTAAGCCCTGCTGGGACTAGACAAGCAAGACAGAAAGAGTCACAGTGTCCCTGCAGAATAACCCAACAGAAGGTGTGAAGGGCACTCAAAGGGCATTCTCCAACACAAAACCCAGCTCCCCAAAACGGGATCTAGATGAAACAAGACTCTTTTCTGGCTTGTTAGATCACATCAGACAATTGCTTCTACAATTGAGCTACTTCACCCAGCATCATTACTCTTGTTGCTCTCCCTTTCCTTATTGGAATGCTGTTCTGGGATGCCAGTGCTCTCAGGTACAGAAATGGTCACAAAGCTTACTCTGACATCCAGCCTTAATGTAGTCAACAACAGTTTGAAGCCTTTTCTACTTTCACCAGCACTAGCTTTCAGTTTAAAAGGTTCTTTTCTCAGCCTGTAATCATATCACTTCTTAAGCTAATGAGGTCTAACCGCACATTATCACATCTTTGGTCATGTTTGACAGGGCTCCTAGGATTCATTTACATCTTTTAGTTTTCTATCTCATTAGTGACTCACGGTCATCATGCAATAGGACTCATTCATTTGAATTCTGCTCCTCCTCCTCCATCACTTCTAAATTCCACCTGAAATTATTTCTATTCTCTAAATTAACAACCTTGAATAGCACACCATTGAGCTACTTCCTATTTCAATTATTCTAGTCATTCCATTTTACTAATTTTCTTCTCAGAACAGGTTTGCAGCACAATCTTACTCCCCATGACAGTCATTCATGAAACTGTGACAAAACGTTGGTTAACCAGAAGGTAAACCTGTGATTAATTTGGTTTTGGTTTCTGTTTATGTGTGAGTTTTTACCTCCAACAGGGGCTCAGACTGTGATCTAAGTCACAATCAAATACAATTGCAAATTCTTGATGGGTCAGAAATGTTTTTTTATTCACTTAAAAATGGCAGGACAACATGAGGAATCTTAAATCTGCAGGGAGATTTGGAAGAATCAAGAAAAGCAGCAATCAAAAATACATGTTCAAAGTTAAAGTGCCACCTAGGCCTTAATTATAACATTATTACCTTGATGCTACACTTGGTTGGGTAGTGTCATAAAGCTATGTTTCAAGTCTTGGGAGCAGCAATGCTAGACTCCGACTGTTCTACAGGGTGACTTTACACCTGAAATGTACAGAGGCTTTCTAACTTTTACTTAGCATTCTGTACTTGAACAGAATTTAAAAGGTCATCTTTCCAACTTCTCTGTGAAAAGACTGATCATGCCGGGACTTGGGGCATCCTGGAACAAAACATGAGCAACTTAACGTTGACAAGTTCATTTATCTTTTGATAAATTTACCAATGGAAATGTTAACAATAAAGGTGTTTGATCATTGAAAGGAAGTCCTTATGTTTTGCTTTTCAGCCAGGATGAATTTGGTTCATACCAAGTGACAGTAAAGAATTTAAATGTCAGTGGGGATTTCCAATTTTAGCTGTGAAAAATACAGAGTTAGATCACTTAGGAATCTGAAAACAGCATTTCTTCCTTGGCTGTTCTTGCTTTGGAAAGAAAATGATGAACCCTTGCCAAGTTCATTGCAGCACCCAAGTTATACCAGTTCCATGACTGACATCACTGATCATAATACCAAATGATTTTATGATTTGAAGTTACTTGAGTAACTCCTCTTCACTCCACTACTGGACTTGTTCTGTAGTATGAAGTGTCATTATTCCAGGGTCATGTAAGAGATGTTTCTCAAAACTTAAGATAAAAAGCATTTCCTAAACCATTAGCTGGATGTGATCCCAATAAGATTCATGACCATAAGAGCACAAGGGGTGATGGCTGTAAACTGAATGAGGGAGACTTACACAAGGTAGAAGGAAGAGATGTTTTACATTGAGGGTGGTGAGACACTGGCCCGGGTTGCCCAGAGAGGTGGCAGATGCCCCATCCCTGGATTCATTCCAGGTCAGGTTGTCTGGGGCTGTGAGCAACCTCATCTAGTTAAAGATGTCCCTGTTGACTATAGGGGGGGTAAACTAGGTGACCTGTAAAGGTCCCTTCCAAACCAAACTAGTCTATTATTCTATGAATCTCTAGTTGTTTACTGCTGATTAAGAACAAAACCCCCACAAACAATAAAGTAAAATAACATGAATTTACACTGTAGATTCCCAGGTTAGAGTAACTGCTTTTTATCTGTAGATTGCCTGTAGACTGTCTTTAACTCTTTAAAATGCTCCTATAAACAATGTGGCGTTTTTCTTCTTAATTGTATTTCTTTCTCTTTTCTGGTGCATATATGAGTTTGTTTGCAAAATGAATGCCTGTCACGAGCAACATAAATGCTAAGCAGGTTTGGAACTACTCAAAAAGAGCCTATATTGATGAAGAAAAAGAAATATCCATTCCATTGGCAAGTTAGACTTTCTGAAGAAACTGGAATATTGAGCTGTCTGACTAGCAGAAAGGAAGATGGATGACTCTTCTTGAATTAGATGCTTGAAACTTACTTCTGCTCAGAAGAATATAATCAATTTGGGAAGCCTAACTGTGGGAATGCTTTATCGTAAATAGTAGATTGCATTTAAACTTTATGTGAGTGTTTTAAAGGTGTATTACAGCTTAACCTTCAAAATGAATAACAGTTTATTTGTGCAGTTACTCACTGAAATGGGCTGAGATACCCACTTTAAGAAATATTCTGCCCTGTCCTTTAGTCCTGCTTTTTGTATTCATTACTAATTCTGTTTATTACTCATTCTGTTTGTTCCTCTTTAGGTTCAAAGACACCAGATTCTTTACCTTGCATTGGCATCTGAAGGGCATGTGGGCAAACATGAGCTCAGATCATTCTCTTCAGGTAAGAAGCTACATATGGTCTCTCCCAAGCAAGCTCTTGGTTTAGCTTCTGACCTTGCTCTGTTCATATACAACCTTCTGGAAGGAAGCAGAGTACTCCAGCAAGCATCTTTAAAGGTCATACCCTGGGAGAAGGGGCTCTATGCTATAATGGAATAATTAATTAACTCTCCAGGTGATGACTCCTGAAGGCTGAGAAACATTTCCACTCTTCATAAATTAAATTTATTAAGACCTGGAACTAAGCCTTTTCAGCAAGGAAACCTGTCTCCAGGATACCAGCCAGGAAAGAAGGAGTTTCAACAATAGAGTTACAAGTAGCCCATCACACACGGCAGCATCTGGAGCTTTTTATTGTTTTTCAGCTAAGATATTAACACTGGCCAGAACATGATATACATGAACCACAGATACTGCTGTTAACTCTCACTGTGTTTTCTGGAGGAACTTGCACTCTTCTGCAAGCATCCAATGTGAACACTTCAACACAGTTTATATTCAGTACTCAGGTCCTGAATTTAATTCGTATACAATCTATGTCTTATTTGCTAACAAGATTAATTATTGGAAATAAATTTGTATAGTTGCTCTTACATGGGCACAGGTACACGCTTCCCTTTTGAACCTGGCATGTATGCATCTATCTGCTTCAGAACTTGGGCCTTAGTTCTTTGTAAAATAAAGAAACACCAGATATCTAGATCAGAAGCATCAACTTTCTTACAGGGCAACAAATACTAGGTTACTGAAACTTACTAAATATTTTCTACATTTTTATTTTATGTTTAAAGAGCTCTATGCTCTATGTATAAGGCATAACTAAATTATTTCAAATTAAGTTATGTTTTATACATATGAACCTAGCACTGATGTCATAAAACCCTAGAAATGACAGGAATAGAAGTCATGCAGGAGAAAAATGAAGACAGAAGGTAAGCCAGACAAGTTTTCAAGGACTGTTTTTGTTTACTAAATGTACTGAAATACTTCATTAAATAATACAGCAGTGACTTATGAATTTCTGTAATAGTACAGTGTGGTGGAATTTCTAGGGCTGCTAAAAGTTAAAGTACTAATTCATTTTTAAAATATGATCCATTTGAACTAAAATGCCATGCAAAAATAATGCTGCAATTTACCTATAGACCTGATTCAATACAATTCAAATGAAGGGGACCAAGTTGAACTAAAATCCAATTTGGGGATATGCTTCTTATGAAATATACTAATAGATAAGGAATTGCTTGTGGGTCACAAAGTGGACAAGACTCAGCAGTGCCATTTCAAGGAAGAAAAGCCCCATGCAGACTTAGATGTCTAACAAGATTACAGACTGCTAAACACATGTAATTCTGTTCTGTTGCACTCAGCAAGGAGAGCTTGAGGAGCTCTGCACCCAGTCTGGGGCACCACTCTTTGAGAAAGATGTACATTAGCAAAGCACAGAAGGTGTGACAGGCAAAAATAGGTGGAAAGAAATGGCACTGCCCAGCCTACAGACTAGGAAGGGAAACACTATTTTCAAATATATGAAAGGTCACTCTAAAGAAGACAGAAATAGTCTCCTCTTCTTACTTGTAGTTGATACAAGAGACCATGGCTTGAAATGATAGTAAGGAAGGTTCAAGCTGCACATTAGCATATAGCCCATGGGGAGACCTTTAATGACAGGCTAGAAAAACAACTGTCAACACTATTTTAAGAAGTTGTCTTCTCTGTCCTTTCCCATCCTACAGCTCTGAGCTAAGGAGCAAGGTTAAGCTATGATAAATGATACCACTGCCTCAATGCTGTTAATGTGAATTTGATAGGCATGTAAGTGAAAAATAACATTAGCTGGTTGCAGTACAGAACTGTAACATGTAATGTGCATTTTCTAAAACATATTTTTGAAACAATCACGAAAAATACAATGATAAGCAGTTAAAGTGTAAAAAATCTGGCAGGCTGCATAAAGATCTCTTCTGGAAAGTGGTAAGAATTTTCCCCAAATGAAACACAATTGTACTACCCAACTCTTTGCATCCAGATGAACTCTGTCTTAATTATCTTTTCTATTTTGATAGACCAACACTTTTGATTTTTTAAAACATTTTTCTAATGCAAGGTCATCTTGCTCTTTTTCCAAATCACAACCATGGCTTAAAAGAAGCTTTTAACTCACTCCTAAAAATTATAAACCATGTAGAGATTTATTCTTAGGAACAATGCTGTATTTACAGTGAAAATTAATCCTCCTCTTCTGTTGAACAGCCAGTAATGTTCTACACAGCATTCACCATCTATAGAGCAACCACAGGCTACTTCCCACTGAAGGTGCTGGCAAGGTGCAGAATTTCACCACATTCCCATGTCCAGTTCATGGGGTTTTTGTTGGAAAAGGCCCTCTGGACACCAGTCCCATTTGCTTTGTGTGCTGGGCACATGACAGCACTGGAAGGCAGCATGGAAGCTGCTATTGCACACACTGGGTGCTTAAGCCTGGCCTCTAAAGAGGCAAGGTGAGAAGAACTGGCTGAACAGAATTCTCTGAAAGTTTCACAGGCAAAAAAGACTTTCTCACACCTTTTTAAAACCAGCAGGGATACTCCAGGAGATAATTATGGCACACATGCAAGCCATTCTTTCAAGCTGGCAGTCTGCAGCTGGGTAACTGCAGAGCCCATTCACACCAGTGCTCTCCAAGACAGCAAGTCTGGCCCTTTACATATTTAATGTGAATATTTCAAGTAAGCCACATAGTGAGTGTGAGCTGACTGGAGTGGAGATGGAGGTGATAACATTCATCATTACAGAAGTGTTGCAGTGTGGTAGTGGGGAAAGAAAAGGGGGAAGATGAAATGACATCCCTAGAAAGCCTGCTGGGGCTGTATAACTGTATGACATTACTGTATTAGAAAAATGCCTGAAATGAGTTATGGAACTAATTAAGGAAATATAAAAGCCATGGATAAAAAGTTCCTTGTTAAGTATAATTGATAGCACAAATCTAATTTGAAAGGTTAACAAGCTCTTGAAAATTGTTGAATCAAGTACAGACTGATGTTTTTAATATAATTATATACAGCTAGCAGATGGTATAGTCCTTTTATTATATTGCCAGCTATTAGAATTTCATTTTTAAAGCAAATACTGAATTATACTAAAGGTATGTATGGTTATTCTAAAAGATGTCAGTTTTCCAATATCTGTCTGATCAAATGCATAATCTTTACCACTTATAAAAACCTGATAGACAAGATTTAAATAAGAAATTTGGAGTATTTCACTGTTCCCTTCCAATACAACTTTATTTTAAACCTTCATAGACTCACAGAATGGTTTGGGTTGGAAGGGACCTTAAGGATTATCTAGATCCAACCCCTCCTGCCATGGACCAGGACACCTTCCACTAGGTGCAACCTAGTTGAGCAACCTTCCAGGTTGCTCCAGGCCCCATTCAACCTGACCTTAAATGTTTCCAGCGATGGGGCATCCACAGCTTTTCTGGCCAACCTCTTCCAGTGTCTTTTCTCAGAACTTCTTAAATGTAACCATGCTGTCCTGATGTATATCTATAAAGACCTGCTCTCCACTTGCTCCTGGGACCATGGCCATGCTCAGCACAAGCCCTTCCCTTCCCTGTCCCCTTTCTGCATTCCATCCCCCACAAGCCTGCTGTCTCCTCTGCCAAAACCCTGCTGGTTGGCTCCCCAGTGGGCAGCCAGGCCCCTCCAGCTCCCCATCTCTGACCTCTTAATCTAGGTCAGGTCACTGCTCGCACCAGATAGTCCACAATTCCTCCACTGCTCACTTGTCATGACTTCAAGCAAAGGCTTCAACTTCCCCACATGCTCTGTGGTACAGAAGAAGAGTTCCCAGATAAGCTCCTGTAAAACCAAGTTCTCCTCTCTGACTATCTTGAAAATTACTTTTTATTCAGCACTCACCAAACCAGAATCTCACGGGGCAATTGTTAGGCAGTTTGACTGTGGCCTGTTATGCTTACTGGGTTATTATCTCATTCTTACACTCTCCAGTCTGCCAGTCTGTATCTGATTGTTACCTTATACATCTTCTGAAACTCTCCAGAGTAAGTAGTAAAGTGTTTTCAAAACAGAATCTTCATCTAAGACTCAGACTTCTGGCTCCTATTGTGCTACTTCTAGTACTGAATAACACAGTCTACAGTCTTCTTATACATCAAACCACAACTGTGTAGAGATCAGTATTCACAGATGGAGTATTACAGTAACAGAATATTTTTCTCATTACAGACAATCTGATTTACTAAGAAGGGGATTGCTCTCATTTATTGTTAAAGGTGTCAGACAAAACAGGTTTAGTCCAAACAGAATTTGGAATTTACAGCAAGCAATATTCAGTTGAAGTCCTTACAAAATTAAGAAGCAGGACATGAATCACATCCTCTGCATCTCACCTAAAAGTAGACATCTAAGATAAGCATCTACTTTTTAAGATCCCTTTATAATCACAGAGGCTAACTACCAGACATCATGCCATGCATTCATCAGCCTAACAGCTACTGAAGAGATTATAAGTTACACTGTTAAATTAGAGAATGATGGATCCTACACAAACTTAAGAGCAGCCTTACTAAGTTAGAGCAAATATTTGCCTAGTCTCTAAGTCTGCTGCCCAAACTCATTACTAGCCATTGTCTTGGGAAGGGAACCAGGGATGGCAGAAAGCAGCACTTCCCCACATACTCTCATTTCAAATCCTGCAGTCTAATCCTCATCCCTAACAATAACCAAAAGCTCTGTTGGCAGAGCATGTGAAGAATGCAGAGATGGCTGTTGTGGAGGCCATAAAAACAGATAGCCTGAGCTTGATGGCTCTTGCAATAATCCTGCTGTATCACTGCTTTGGTATAGGAGATGCAGTATGGGAAATGCTCCTTCTGTGAGCTAAGAGTAAATAACTGACCTGGACAAGCTTCAGACATCCTGCAGTTTCAACTTAATAAATTCACTGGACTCTTGACTACAGTGAAATAAATAAAACATTACACTTTCTCACTTGCAGCTTTCCTCAAAACCATCACAAAACAACTATCAGGTCACTTGAAGGAAACTAAACATCATCTAAAACTTCATAGGTGTTAACCAACTGACTATAGTCCAAAAGCTGCAACAACAACAGATTACACTGTACTGGTTCCCACTCCTGTAGCCATTGTCAAAAGACTGGATTTATGCAGGCCTTTCTGTCCTCGTCACAGTCTTTGACACAAGAATGAAGCATTGCAATTTTAGAGCCTTGTGTGCTCATTGAAAGATAGCAATAACAATATTCTTTTGACCTCTCCAATGTTCTATGATTTTACAGAATAGTCCTTCTTATTCTTGCTTTTATATTCTCAGCACTGATGGAAAAAGTGATGAAATGGCCAACAAAATAAAATACACACTTGTTAAGAGATTAAAGTAGTGAGCCTGATTACTGTCTCTCAAACAGCAGACAGGGCCTAATGATTTTTGTTTCATTTTTGCTCATGTCTGTTGTAGCTTTCTTGCAGAGTAACAACACTACACAACAAGCCCCCACAGAAACTAAAGAACATACCAAACCAGTACTTTTCAACCTGAAGAGTAGGCATATCTGAATTGATTCCATGTCCTTTACCAAATGCCTAGCAAGCCATGTGTGCTTCTGTCTCCTTCTGTGAAGAAACATGGGGGAAAAAATGAAGTCTAAGGCAAAAGCCACATTGTCTAATGGGAATAAAGCACTGAAATGGCAATTGCCACTATCAGAAGAATAACAGAGATGAAAGGATTAAATGTGCTCACACTGTGATGACCAGATCATCTCCATTCCAGAACATTTGAAAGCATACAGAGATGAAGTATAAGTGAAATAGGAGAGGGCCTCTATCAAACGGAGATGAAGCACTGCCTGCCCAAAAAGGATCTCAAACAGTACTTGTAGTTCAGAGAGAAGGCAAAAAGTGAGCCAGGCAACAGCAGATACATTAGCTTTATCTCAGTGATACTTAAGGCTCTTGAATACATTCTGTAGGAAAGCATAATGGAGAGGGTGGAAGTAAACAGACCAGTGAGATTCAGTGGGACAGGCTGGAATGGAAACAGGCAGCTTGTTGTGGTATAGCAACTCTGTATGGCTTTGGCTTGCAATTAAGGTAAAGGCAACCTCTTCAATGAGACCTTAAAAATAATACCATTGAGAAAAAGGCCCTAAGCCCAATAACATGGAGATGAGGTACATCCATAAAACATATAAGGAACTAGCCAAGAGGGAAAATGGAGAGAGAGAATGATACAAAATGCAAAGTTAGGCATTTACTGACAAATCACAGGAACTCTTGTGAAATGCTGGGAGCTTAGCACCTGCAAATTGCAAGAAAACAAAGCACAGTGGTGAGACCTTCTCTAGAACACAGCTGCAGAGCTGCTTCCCAGATCTCTGTCAGGACCAGACCCAGAGCAAGCAGGAGAGTGATTAGAGAATCTCCCCCCAGATGAAATGAAAAAAGACTGAAGGAATTTATTGCCTAGCCCAGCAAAATGCCAGCTGCAAAGAAATACATCTGCGTTCAATATCCACAGTGGGAAGGTGAAAGAAGTTCAAGCACAGTGCTAGCAAAGGACAGATGGGTTTAAACAGGCAGAAGATGATGCTTGTAGGGACAGGTGAACCCCTCCAGACCAATGCTTTCTGTTCATGAGCACTTCACAATAATCATTTCATCATAAATGCCTCTCTTGATGATCAGCGTACTGAAATTTGTCTTGCACTGAAGGCAACGTGTGTCAATTTGGTAACCAAAGCATATATTACACTGCAATAGTAGGTTTCTACATATTGGGAGGAGTGGGGACTTTTATCTTTATCATCAGAGGGAGGAAAAAAACCCCTCTGAGCTGATAAGCAAAATGGGAGTCATAGAAGCACAGGGTAATTCAGCTCAGAAGGGACTTGAGAAGGTTGCTAGTCCACCCTCCTGCTCATGGCAGGGTCAGCAGCACGAGGTTGTGGCTTTATCTACCCTGGTCTTGAAATCTCCAAGGACAGTGGCTATACCACACCTGCTCCACTGATGTAAGGATTTCATAGGGATAAAGTTTTTCCTTAGAGCCAGCTGGAACAGACCAAACTGAACTGATCAGCTATTCTGATACAGAATACATATTCTGATACAGACAGACAGGCCCGTTAGCTTGCTACCAGCTAGCTATGCTCTAAATTGTCTCGTCAGATTCTTTCTAACCCTGTGATTCAACCTCTGAGCACACAAAGCACAAAACAAGAAGCTCGAGAATGCTTGCCACAGTTTTCTTGTGGTAATCCATGCTATGGCAGAAGTGAGGGAACAGACAATGTGTGCCTCAAGAGACAACGAGAAAATGATTTGTTACACTGAGTAAAGCTCCTCACTTTATTAAATCCTGACACCTCTTTAGGAATTGCTCAAACACAAACTCATTTAATTCCTGTGCACACACTCTGTCCCACATACCTTCCAGAATCCTCAAGGACAGTCCCCATTTCAAGAAGCTCAATAGAGAATGAGCCATCAGTTAGAGGCAGGATAAGAGAGGCAGGATGTAAGTTAATTCAGCTCACTGTAGGCAGCATGACAGAAATGGGCCTTTAAGATGGACATCAACGTGCACAGTCCTCAGAGGAAAGTTCGTGGAGGTTATACCATGCTAGAGAGCCAGCAGAGTGGTTCAGCAGATGAAATGACATTACCTTTCCCTGGTGGCTTCTCTGAAGAACAAATTTCATCTGACCCAGTACAAGAATACTTGGAAAAAACAAAACAAAACACAAACACATTTAAGCAAAGGGACGACAGCAGAGGTTGTGGTTTGTTTTTTTTTTCTCTTGGCCTGGAAATGTATCCTGAAAAAGAACCCAGCTAGTACTTGCTCTGTATGGACTATGAAGCTCAACAGAGCAGGCAGGTTGTGTGGGTGCACGTGAGTGTTTACAGGCTCTTTTAAATGTTCATAGGCAGGTTAGCATGGCTATACCCCCTAGAAGAAATACTCTGTATTAGTATCAGCTAAATAGTTGAGCGTTCAAGTAACTTTCTTGATTTTCATGAACTAGTTCTAATCACTGTTAACCATTTGTAAAACATCCCTGTGATCTTCATGAATATTATTGCTCTAAAAACTACTGAACACTTGTTGAATGTCCCAGCTGCCTGTAGTTTTGATAGATCAATACAATGAAGAAAAATAAATTTCACAGAAGATTCTTTTTTCCTTTACAGGAATAAACATCCTACACTATTTCACAGTGTTTCAAGTGTCTCCTGAAGAACTACAGAATCCCTCCATTTCCATTAGAACACCAGATGCAGACCCAGCCCCACCTGAAGGGAATAATTTCTGTTTGTGGCATGTATCTTTAGTAAACACACCGTTCCAGCAAGGCATACTTCAACACAATGAAATTAAGATTAACTCATGAACATTACTGTCCATTCTTTTTGCATTAGTTAGTAGTTCCACAGGAACTCATCGATATATTTTAGCTTTAATGGAACCCCCTCAGATATCCTTTGATCCTGAAATGAATAATTTCTCTGATGAGTACTTCAGTTAATTGTATTTCTCTTATTTTACTGTTGATCCTGCTGGTGCTTTAAAGGAGCCACTGCTTTTGTTTACTCTTATTTTAGCTTTTTGTTTCTTCAATTACCTCATCTGAAATTTTGTTTTGTAGATCAATTTCTCCTTTCAAGTGCTGATTAAGAGCAAACACTCCAACAAAGCATAAACACAAACAACAGAAGTTTCCCATTCTGATGCCCAGAAGCTGATCTTCCTTTTACTAGGAGCAATTTTTGATGTTTTCAGGTACTGAACACATGACTTGTTTTAACAGACGTGGACTTTGAGTTAGCATGTTTTATCAGAGTCTGCTTTACAATGACAAGCATGTAGAGATGTGGTGATCCTCTGGAGAAGCATTATCTCCAAAGACTATACCTTCTGGGGATGGTGACTTGCTGCTTTTGACTGGCACAATCAGCCCTTATGATGTGCAATGCTGGAACCCCAACTCTGGAAACAGTCCCTTTTCTTTCCCAGAATAATTGTTTATGAAACCTGTAATCGCTGGTGACACCAGTGGGGCTGACTGAGTGTCCACCATAACCCTACAATACATGTGGCTGTTGGAGGGCATTAGCATTTCCTCACTTTCAGTACTCAGTAGCAATTTCTCCCATTGCTTTTGACATATTCTTTTACTGAATTACTGATTTGTACTGAGCAGAGCTAAAAGAATTGCACATGTTCGACAGTATTTCTTTCAAGCCAATAAAGCCTGAAGTTTTTGTTAAAATTGTCCAATTCTCTAACCCTTAAGAATCTGTAATTATTTCCTCTTTCCATCCCATCCCTCATGTTTTAAAACTTGCAAATCAATGTATCAAAGGTTGAAGAACTGGCTCTTTGTGAGGGGAATTTCCAACCAATCATTTCCAAATATTAAGAAGAGAGGCTTTTAGACATGAAAGGCACAAAGCCTGGAGAATAAGCCTTTAGAATAAGTCTGATTTGGATAGGTGACAGTGCCTAATAGCAAACACACCTTGGAGTCTATACTGGAGACACTTTCAAAAGTAGCTGAAATGTCTGTCTTCTCCAAAGATGTTGTTTGTTTGATAGTAGCTCTAGTTACAGAGACTCAAAGCATCTACACCATGGGCAGCCTTGATACTCCAGCTGCCCAGATCTTTCCATAGGACGTGGAGGAATCAAATCCCCAAACCCAATGGAAAATATCTGCAAAGATGACATAACTGGTTTGGGTTTTTTTAGGATCCTTAATTGGACAAGACTTGTCTTCTTCATTATCTTTGTTTAAAGAAGCATTTTGACCTGTATTTTGAGGACTCTTATCTCAAGTCAGACCTTCAGCTGCCCACAATAAATAACAAACCCACTTGACTTACCAGGTAAATAAACCACACAGCCTATCCAGGATTGCAGCGTACCTTTCTGCATTTGCTAATTACCAGGTTCGAGGAGCTTAATTATAAAACACTCTGTAACAGATTAGCACTTATGTCACAGCTGTTCCTTAGAGAGCAGCCTAGTTCCCAAGCCTCCTTGATGCTGTAAACCACAACAGAAAAATCCTTGTATGGTCAAGATACACAAACCAGTGAACACCTGCCTTGGGAGTAGTTTAGGTGAGGGAGGCCATTGGATCCCTGGGCATCCTGCAGCGCTTCCCAAAGACCTGCTGATGGCTGACACAACTTTCCTCCATGTTCAGGACTCTGAGCCACATCTTGGGGAGATACGTAGCACTTCAACAGAATCTATTTCAAGTGCTTTCTGCTCATCAGACCTAATCTTTCACGTGTTGGAACAGATGTATTTAAATAATTTTGGTTTCCAGCTGGGTGTCTCTGTACTGGGACATAAAGAAAAAGATAACAATATGGTTTTATACAAACAAAAGCACAGAGATTATGAAACTAAAGGCTTCCTCACAGAAAGGAAACAAGATGCACTTTTCTGACTTGGGTTCAGATGCTGGTGCTGCTGATGACATGCTAGGGCAGAAGGCAGTAGTGATCCTGTGCAGGAACTCAGTTTTGAAGTTGCTGGTAGTAGTGATAACTTGAAAAAATTGGGATTTTAATTGTTTAGTTTATGCATTCATAAAATGAAAGCTAGGAACATTATAAATGAAAAACCTGGTCAAAAGATATTTCAGTTCACAGTATTAAAATGTAGCATCAAGGCTTCATACTCTTCTGGTATGAACAATTCAGCAAACACAACAAAATAACAACTATTATTATATGCTGACAAGCCATAAATCTGCATTATTTCTCCTCAAAAATGATTTTCAACTGAAGCATGCTACCTGTGTGTGTGTTCCAAAGGCAAAACACATTGGTAATCAGATGAGCATATGTCATCTTTGCTTCTCTAGGCCTCCTGTACCCTATGTCCTCCCTGAATTGAATCTTGTCGTTCCTTACACATCTACAGTACCTATCATGACCTGATTATAATGAGAACTTTTAATTCCACTATGTCTCACAGCAGTGTTGCTGCCACTGAGCTGCTTTTCTCCTCCCTGCTTCAGTTTGCTTTGAACACGTTCATGCAGCCATCAGGCTGGGACTGATTGGGACTGAAGGTTTGGTTAGGGACATTACAACCTTGGCTCTGTTCTGCTAAGAAAATTGCTGCAAAGGAATAGGAAAGTATATGAACTAAAGTAATGGAAGGTGAGAAAGGTAACCATGCTGACAGCAGAGCAATAATTGCAACAGTAATAGCTGGCAGATCAAGAACTCAAGCAGAAAACATACTGGCACAAAGTTGTACACAGTTTCCAGAAAAGAAAAGAAAAAGGGCAGTGGACAACATCAAGGCTCAGCCCATTTCAAAACTAACACTCCTCCAGCTGTCTGACAGCTGCCTGCTCAGTGGAAACTTATGAAATGTTGTGAGGCTATTAAGGCTTAGCCCCAGATACACGCTGCAGGTGGTAGCCAATGAAGAACACCTTCCTATTCTTGTATGTAGTCCACTTAATGACTCTCTTATGACCCATAAGGATGCTTGAAAAAGCAACCCCCTGTGTGATGGTCACATCCAGAATGCCCTCAGAGCTTCCTCACTGGCCTCTGAGCATCAAAGGAATCCAAGGATTGATGGATTTTTTTTAATGTACCTACCACCTACAGGCTTCCATTGCTATGGAAAAATTCAGCTTCTGCCCATCAAAAGCATAAGGAAAAGGAAATAAATAATCCTTCAAGAAGTCCAGAAATTGAGATGGAAAAATCTTGCTGCATAGCTGAGTCATTCCTATTTTCTCTTTGAAACAAACAAGTAGTAGTATATTACATCAAACAGAAACTTTTCTTCTCCTGTTTGATTAATTTTTTCCCTGCTTACTGAGGGAAAACAGACACAAGTGAAAAGTGAATGCAAAGGAACAAAAAACAGAATAGTGAGAAACATGAGCAGAGAAAATTCCTGAGACAGAGCTGTGAAGCACTTTCACAGAGCACCACTTTTACTCAGTAGAGAGGAATTTGATTTCACTACATTACAGACCATCCATTCAATGTAGTCATTCTGATCTATCTTTATTTTCCTGACTGTATTTCTTATTTCACTGTTGCATTCTTCCCATACCAACCAGTCCAGGACAAAGCACTTACATTAAATGACAAAATTAATGGCTAGTGCCACTCCTCCCACCAGCTATAAGACAACTAAAATTCTTTGAAACCAAGCAAGAACAAACTGTACTTGATTCCACAACATGACCAGCATCACAGGGGACCAGAGAAAGCCCTCACCCCATTGCTGGCCAGAGAAGGAAAAAAAGTTATTACATGAGATCAACTAGTCAGGGCAAGGAAGTCCAGCAGAAGACAGTGTCTTGATTTGGGTTAAGGGATGGGATGGATCACCCCATGGAATTCGCTCATTCTCTCCATTAGGAGTCCAGTGAGAGCTGCTGATTAGCTAAGCACAACTTTCAGACAATTGGAAATTGGTATTGAATTTTGCTAATCTTCTTGAAAGACAGAAACATTTCTATTGATAAGTTCTGAGCCATTTCAAGCCAACTATGTAACTTGTTTGCATATTACTCAGCAAAGCAGTATATCTTAGATAAAAAACAAGGCCACAAGCAAGATGTGGATAAATCACAAGAAAGAATGAATGGCAATCAGGGGATGTATCTTCAGATTCAACAGTTTCTCTTAATCATTTTTATTCAGCTGGCAGTATCAAGATGAATACCTGTTCTCCCTTAATGCTCTCCTCTTGAGAATAGTGGCACTATGCAGACTGCCAGCCAAAATAATACATTTGTAAGTTGAGAAGACTTGAAGAGTCTAGAAAAACAACAGCAACAAATTCTGAGGAATAACAACCACTGACTGGAAAAAAAGCTAATCAGACAGCCTCAATGTCAGCCATAAAAAAATAAATAAACCTTGACTTACTCAGGTATAAATGCCTAAGAATGGCATATATCAGCCCTGCCATTTAGATTGTTGTTCCTTTTGTTATACTTTCCAGAAAAGCTTTTATTTACCCATATTGCCAGGGATTCCTTTCTTTAAAAAATATTCTGGAGGGGAGTAAGTATTGAGATTAGTACTCTAAACCAGAATATGCTCTGGGAGCACTCTATGTGCACACACATTCTTTGTAGGCACAGACCTGTACTATCATGTGGACATGTCTAAAAGAAGATAATGAGTTCTTACCCATCTGTCTATCACCTCATGCTCATGAAATTAAAAGTCTTCCCAAGCAGGACCAAGGTAAAATGAAGAAATCCATTCCACTGCCAATCATATAATTTCTCTGCAGTAAGAACATTTCAGATGTCCAACTGGTTCTGTGGTTGACCAACCCTTACGCAGAGCTTAAACGCAGAGCACAACACAAAACCACACTCGGTGTGCTCAAAACATCACCTCAGTTGATTTCCTCTCCACCCCATTCACAAGCTCCTATCAAACAGCATCACAAAAGTGCCCAAAAGAGTCTTGGAGCTGTACAGCAGCTTAGCCTACATGTCAACACAGCACTTCTAGTCTCGTTCAGGCTACATGCTCTTTTATCTAGTCAGCTCAAACCTACTGGCTGGGATCACTTCCTTTAATTTCCCTTCTCTTAATATCTCTTTTTGGCCTATTTAAGTGAAAAACCATGCTGACAAAGCAGAATATTTCCAAGGCATTTTAAAGCCTTCCAAAAGATCTATGTAGGTCTATTAACATCATTACATTCCCTCTGGATTTCTTCAAATATACTTTATATTTGTTGTCCTCTAGACTTTTTGCTGCTGTGACTGTAGCAGAGAGCACAAACAGACTGCAGTCTGTGTCTAGAGCTCTGAATACATTTTACCTTCTTTTGGGTGAAGATAAGCCCTTCTCTGTGCACTCAGTGGACTTGTTGCCTAATTCAGTGGCAGAGTCAGATGTTACTAAGCATTGAAACACCTAATTACCTTTGAGACTCTGGACCTTTCTTACTGCAGCCCACAGGTAAGAGAGTATTGGAAACTATGAAGAAATGTTCTCCTTGAGAGTCAAAGTTTCTTAAGCATTAAGTTATAAGCTGCCTTCTAAAAGTCTTAAAAAATTCAAACTGCTTAAAGGCAATGTTATTCTTTTTTCTGATAATACCAGAAATAATCCATTAATTGGTCTTTCACATAAATCTCTGTCATTCTGGGGAGAAGGGCACAACTCAGCCATGCCAGACATTTCTGTTAGTGCTTTGGAGCCAAGCAGGTTAAGAGCTAGACCACAGAATATCCAGTTCATCTTATTTGAGAAGACCTTCCTATACTTCTGCACTGCCTACACCATGACGGGCATAGGACCCCACACCTACATGCAGGACCTGGTAACTATACAGAAGCTTGTTGTGTGTATACAAGTGGGAATTCATTAAGCTACTTTGTATCTCATGTAAAAACATAGGTCAATAGTCAGACTGTTCCTTCAGTTCCTCAATCACATGTTTAAAACCTAAAATTAATAATGACTCAATAGCAGAACTAGAATAAAATATTCCAAATGCTTGCTCTTACCACTTCATCACAAGTAAAATGCTTTTACCGTAATTGTTATCATTAGCAGAGAGAAAAGCAAGAATATAAACAATGCTGAGCTTGGTATGCAAGGGATGGCACATCCATGGCTCAGAGGAGTCTGCATCTGCACACTTGTTCTTAAAATTGGAGCCAACAGCTATTCCACACATGGGAATGAACCAAGTGGGAAATGCAAAGATCTGGCAAGCAGTGTGTAACCGTGACAGCAGCCTCAACAGCCTTCATGGAAGATGAAGAGATACTCTTCTACACACATTATGGGTTCAATCCACATTTTTTCCCTTTAAAAGATGCAGCATTGTACTTCCTTGATCAAAATGAGTAATTAGGAAGAATTTATATTATGCATATTTTCCCCTTCAAATTGTGAAAATATGCCTTAAATTATTTATTATTCTTGCTAAGAAGTCCATGTCATGACTACGTTTGATGTCAGGTTTTGTCTCTCTAGTTCAGTGAAGTGACTGTAAAATCTCTGGCATCTAGAATTCACTCTTTCTACAAACTGCAGAATGTCAACTTAGAAAATCAGCTCCTGAATGGCCACTGAATGACCAAATCTTCTGAACAAGGGAAGTTCTTGCAGAAAATGACCTGCTGCATACACAGAGCATGATTCCAAAAAAGAACATTTTTGTATCTTTTCAGCCATAATTTGAATTTTAAAATCATCTTTTGCAACTGTTTTCCATCCTACTCTTCACTCCCTCCTTTTGTCCTGAATAAGTGAGAAAGATCAAAGTCAGATTTGCTGGCTCACTAGCACGTTATGTTCAATTTTCCTCTGTCACATTCACATAAGTAACAGCAGATGTTGCTAGAACATTCATGAGTTTAGTTCTGAAGTGTGCAGCCAGACATTTGTCAGGCTAATTTGATTTCCTGAGGACTGCAAGGAGAGTTCTGCTGGATAGTTCCCCATCTGTGACACTGAGTCACTCTTGCCAAATTCACTTGAAGCCTCCAATGAAGATGTTCTCCTTTGGATTTTTGCTTAAGGCTACTTTTTATTAGTTTTCTTCAAGAAGTCTTTATACTGTTTTTATTCCCTGCTATCACTACTATAAAGATGGGGACGATCAGGTCTAGGAGAATGGTGAAAAGATGCCTAGTCCCACAAGATGATCATAATCTTTGCTATCCTAGTGTTTAACAAACGCCTACTAGAGCCAGCAGGAAAGAAACATATAAATTTCACTGAAAGGACCTGGTAATCTTCCATAGCTGAAGAAACAGTCCAATCTAGATAATTTTAGACAGGTCAGGTGCAACCTTTCTTTTAGGCTAAATACCTGCAAACCATTTTCCAAGAGCCTTCTGAAAACAGCAAGTTACATAAAAGATTAACACATATTTTGCAATGCCTTAGAAAACCTTCAGTTTTCCAATGGCCTTTATTACCTTTACTCATTCTGTATTTGAATTTGTAAATAAAACTAAAGTCAAATAATGTCTTACTGCTGAATATTACCTTTGAATAAAGTATGCCCAGGTTTTGCATAGGTCTGGAAATAGAAATAGGCAAATTATGACATTAAATGGGTTAATGCAATATTTCAAAACCAAAGGAAGGTTTTCTGACACTTTCTACAGAAGGAATTAGGAAGTGATTTCTGCAGCCAAAAAAGTGAAATACGATAATAAGGAGCAAAAGCCATTTTCCTCTCTTTTGTGTAGGGATCGTTTCTAAGTGTTAAAGCTTGGAGAAGCGATGTGCTCAGCTAGTGTCAGTGAGCCGGTGCAATGCCCAGCTGCGCAGCCCCGGGCACCCAGGCAGGGCAAATATCGTGCCTGGCAGGCTCCCCTCTCCTCTCGCTCTGCGCCGTGCGCTTGAAGGTGTCTCTAACGTAACCTGCACAGAGAGACTCCGAAAAGCCAGCGGCAGGGATAACCCTTATTCCCGGGCTTGTTCAGTGAGGCTGCATCCGTTCCCGGCCGTGTTCACCAGCTCACCACGCGAACCGCCCTTGGCGGCATAAACCGCTCACTCCGTGCTCCTGCCCAGGGCAAGCCCTCACGGCCCGCGCAGGAGGAATGGCAGTGTGGGAGCGCCCCCTGCTGACCCTCCGCTGCCGGGCAGGCCCCAGCACCACTCCGCGGCGCTGACCGCAGGCCTGCCCTGCCCGCTTCTCTAATCATACAGAGCTTTAGAAAGGGGGTGAACTTCCTGCGTGAATGGATGAGCTTTGCTCTGTCTAGCTGACAATCACTGCCTCTCCATACAGGGAAGTTAATTTTAACAGTACTTGCAGCAGTGTTGATTTTCTGACCAGATCACCCTCCCCATCATGGCCCAGCTGGCCCCTAGCTAACCTGCTTGTCCTCCAGCTGCAGTGGGTGCAGGAAGGAAGAGCCATGCTTCCCTTCCTTCACTTGCAGAATTACAGAGGGCACGGAAACGTAGTACAGTTGAAATGTTATTGTTTATAGAAATCAAGCTTTCTCTGAGTATCTACACTGGTTTTATAGGCCAAATTCTTAGGAAAAAATTGTATCTTATGATCCATTCCAAAATGCAAAATTCAGGTCTCAGATTAAACCTCTGAAATTTAATGCAAAAACACCTAAACCATTTCAAGATGTGAAAATCTTGGGCCTGAGTTTCTCTTGTTTCTATTACATGGATGAGGAAGCATGACTGTTGTGTAAGAGGAAGGTAAGTCATCTTCACAAATATCTCCAAAGGCCATTTAGCTCTATCAGCTCGGGGAAATGAGCTATTTAGCATAGTTTAGTGACAGAGTTTTTATTTCAAGGTTGAATAATGGCTTAAAGAAGAAAAACAAAAGGAGCTTTGAAATTTTTCCTAACCTGCAGCTTCACTAAACATGAAAACGAACTGCTGAATTCTGGGGAAGTGACCTATTTCTCAACACTTCACAAACCTTAAAGCTGTGCAAATGACATTGACAAAAACATGACCCATGTTTTCTAAGCTTTCTTTGCACAATATGGTGAAAACCAAGTCGAATATAAACACTACCACTGGGAGAAGACTTAGAAGTCCCTAGACAAAACGTACTTCTTATAAATTTTTTCTTGCTTTTATCTCTTCTGTTATAACCTCTCCACAAACTGGATTACGAGGAAAGAACTGATTCCCACTTAGTCAAAATACATCTGTGTGATGAGAGCTCCATTATAATTTCAAAATCGATTAGGATTTTTTTCTGAAATTCATCTCCAACCAAAATTTTTGATTTGCCACTGCCATCACCAGCAGAGAAAGTATTTTGGCTACACTACAAATGGATGATACACTGAACATTTTACAAGGCCTTTTGGAAGCACAGCTCACTGCACACACCAAAGCAGTCAGATTATCTAGTGCTTTCTTGAAACAGTCCACACACTTCCACTCCTAGGGAGTTACTAAAAAACTAACCCAAACAATTCTCTAAACTACTCTTCGTCTTTTTGTCAATGTTCTGTCAAAACCAGCCATCGACATGGACAGAATCAGACTGTCAATGAAAAATTAGCTATTTTTCCTCACAGCAAATAACAAGGCTTTCTCCAGTTCAGGCTTAGTACTAGCCATGATCTCCAGCAGCTCCAGTTCTCTAAAGCTGTCCAAAGATTTTTTTTATTTTTTTTTTTACTTTAAGATAAATAGCAAATACAATCTTCCTGCTCTAATTGCCATTTCATTCTTTGTTCCCATCTCCAATAATGATATTGCCCTTCCCAGGGCTGATTCATACAAAGAGAAATATTGAAGCTGGCATCTTAGTCAAAATACAGTGGAAAATAACTGCAACCAAGGCAAGCTTGAAGTCATTGCTCAGAGCTGGGCAGGATTCCTGCAACTACAGCATGCTAGGAGCCAAGACAGGCTGACAGCTTTGTGCAGTTCCTTGGTTCTTGAAACAGAAAGAAGGTCTCTCTGCAGAGGTTAGGGGAGTTCAGGTTTTACTAATACTGAGCAGGTAAATGTAGCAAGAGACTCAGAGCAAGAGCCAAGCCAAAACTCCTTTCCAGTTGTCTCTTCCCCCCCTCCTTTTCCTCCTCTCCAAACACCCACTGCTGTTTTGCTCATGTGTAATCTTCTCTGCTACCCATAAAGGCTAGTGCAGAAATTGGCAAACTGATCTTCCAGAAGCCATACATACACTCCCTCACAGGAATGGGAGAAAGATTCAGTATGGAATAGCCAAAAGAATAGTCAATAATAAAACCTGAGAACTATAGATTCTCTCCAAGAAAACTAAAATGAGAGGGAAAAAAGAATCTTTTTTTTTCCTGTTAGAAAAACAACTTTCCATGCACAGGGCAGAGCAGGAGTAACATGCCTATTAGGCAGGCAGAGGCACTCACCTCTTAATGAAAAACTATCACTGAAAATTGTATATTCTATCCTGGAAAGCCAACTTGTAACAGAAAACCAAACCTATATTTTGTAGTTTTTATTACAACTCTATGTCATATTAGGATTTTCTCATTTTACTGATAAAGATTTTGTTCATGTTTCTGTAAATTGCAGAATGATACCACCAAGCTGACAATGGTGCAACTCAAAGCTACCTCCTAGCACGTACTGATATTTCTAGGGCAGAACATAAGAAGTAAGATTAATGAAACACAGCAACAAGAAACTGGGTAACTTCCCAGGAATTTTGTTTTGCAAAATTCTTTTCAGGTCATTTTTCATATATATCCACTCCAGCCAGTTCTGCTTTTGTTTGTATAAAAATTGGTAGTAGACCGAAACTACATGAAGATTAAGAGTAAGTGTTGGTTACAGATAAGAGTGCAACAATGCTTCAGAAGAGATAGCAAGTCTTTGGAGTTGCTAAGGAAGTAGAATATAAGTAAAACCAAAACACAGCAATCCTCAGCACCACCTACCAAGCTTTTCTTGTTGTTGTTTTTTGTTTGCTTGGTTGGTTTGGGTTTTTTTTTGCTTCTCCCCCTGCAGTGTACACAGAAAAAAACACAAGAACAAATCAGCAGAGCTCTCCTTTGAAACAACCTGGATACATTAACTCTTTAGAGCCAGGCACTGCATCAAAATGTTTCTGGCAAAAAAGCTGTGATCTAAGGTACAGAGACTCTTCAAAAGCCATCAGCTGTGTATGAAAATAAGTGATTAAGAATTCAAAAGACGTCTTCCTTAGGAATGTGTGGAGAAAACACATTTAATAGAAGGATTCTCATTTTTTTCACAAGCCCATTCAAGGTTTTTGAATTGTTAATCTGTTTAAGAATATTTTTTTTACTATCTTCTTGGCAAAATATGTCTCCATCAAACCATAAATGCAACTATTCACACATAAAGGTAAAATATGCATGTAGAACTGTCTCAAAAGTGCAGGCTGCTTTCCAAACTGGACAGATTCTGCTCATTTACAACTGAAGAAGGGGAATCACTCATTTTGGCACTTGGTCGGCATGTGCTAGAAAAACAAATTACATTTTTCATCTCTGTCAATGGCTGCCTTTCAGAGTCACCTCAAAAGCCTGAAATCCCCAGCTGAGTGTTCCCTGGATTACTCTCATATCCATCACTCTTCATCCTCCCTAAGTCTGACTGTGTTTCAAGCAATATAAGGTCAACCTGACCTAAGAAGGAGAACTTACGGGAAGCCGACTGTTTCGGGAATCTCTTCCCAAGTGTACTTGAAGCATCCTTCTGTTGACCTGAAAAGGCATTAGATCAGGCCTTGAATACCTTAATTCCTGTAGATAAAACTTTGATCCTTCCCTTTAAAACAATAACTTTTTCAAACATTCCTCACTCCAGAGAAAAGCTATTTTACAGTACCTTTCTTCTTTCACTTTGATTAGAAACTTCATCTCATTCGCTGCTCAGGTTCACAAAACCATCATGCACACCATGGAAACCTGCCCTGCCCTTGCCCCATCCCCCCAGCAGATCATTTCTTACTAGCTTTGTAGCTTATCACCTCTAGTTAGATAATCATCATCTTACTTTAACTGCCAAGCAGCATTCAGGCCTCTCTAGGAGCTTGCTTTGATTTCTGATATTCCCATTTTATCAGCACTTACATTTTACACATCACAATCCATCAGTAACATGGCAAATTTTCTTTTCTCCCTATTGTAGTTTTTTGGCTGTGATTTCATTATCTTTAGATTGCATTAAAGAAGCAGCACTGAATCTTCCTGTGCATTTGGGTTTTTTTGACATGTGTGAAAAAATCTTGCTTCTCTTTTTATAGGAGAAATGAATTTAATATTTCACCTTTTTTTTTTCTTCCCCAAGCGTAGCTTTTACCAAGTGCTTTCTTAGGTGAATCATAACACCATGGAATAATCAAATTCCATTTACTTCTATAAACTATACAGAGAAAAATTGCAAGCATATGGTAAATATTATGAGGCATAGAACCATATTTTCACTTCAATATTTTTTAAAAGACAAGTGAAAAGAAGTGGCATCTAATTCAATAGTAGCTGACACTGTATTCATCTCCCCTCAGATGTGCAGTTGGCACATTAGTTACTTGAGCAATTTTCCTCAATAACCTTTTAGAGATTCCACATTATCCAATATGATTCTATTATGCCATGACTCCCAGTTAATGATTATTCTTCCAAATTTCACTTCCGGAGAAATAAAATGTATGAATGAAGTGACTACTGCCTAAAATAAAGTTCCCTTCCTAATATTGTAGGGTTGTTCTGATACTGACCATGATCAAACTGTCGATGAATTAATCTGATTACTTTGAATTCATTAACCAGATCCTGCTTATGTTATAGTCACCAGTCACAAAGAGAAAAGCATCGCTCAAAGGTACCCACACAATTCTGATGCCTGGACAAACCAAAGGGTTACTTCCCAAATGTTGGTTACCTTGTAGAACACTACATTTGTTGTTCAGTGTGATACGAGCCAGGAAAACCAAGGAGGCCTGAAAAACTGTTTTCCAAAGTATCAGCTCCAGCACAGCTAGTTCAACAAATAATCTGATTTGAGGATGCAACTTCTATTTCCTAATACCAGCAGGGGATTTGAAGCATATATCTAGTGACCATACACACACTCATTTACTGATAGAGAATGAGATGGGACAGAAATAAGGAATCTGTTGCCAAAGAAGGATGGTAAGGTCAGAAAAAAGCAACAGAAACATCTCAAACAAAGAAGAAAGTTGTTCACCTTAGAGAAGAAGCTCAGATCTGTTTTCTGGAGGCAACTCTCACAGGATTGAGGTGATTCTTGTATTTTTTGATGGCTCTCTTTCACTTAAAGAGTTTTAAAATAGTTTCTCTAGAATTTCTGCAATTGTAAACTTGCTGGAGACTGCTGAACACCAGGGAGAGAAACTCTCCTAACCTTTCCAGCAGAACTTGAGCTGTACAGCTCCATTTTCAGCATCCATGATAAAGATGTTAACTTTTCTTCACAAACAATGCATTCATGTGAACAAAGCCCATGACAATCTCCCACTCCAAAGCACAAGTGGCAATGCCAGATTCCCACCAGAGAAGCTCCTCATGTCAGCTCTGCTTAGGCAGAGAATTTCACTCTCCAATGAAAATATATACAATTTCTAGCCTAGTCTGGCTCAACAGGAGATCCCTGGGATCTTCTCTGCAGTAAAAATACCCTGCCAGTAAAAATGTCTATCTAATGCCAGCTTTACCAACAGCACATTTTTGCAGACAGAAATAAGACCAAACAGAGGTGAGGCACTGGAGACTTTCACTGAGAAAAATGTTATGATGTTCCTTCTGTAATAGAAACAACTTCCTTAGGATTCTTCTCAACTGGACTAAAAGAAAGGAAGGAAAAAAACCCCTCTGTTTCTAATGACTCTCAAAAAAACTGAATAACATAGTTCAGAGGCATTCAGTTGGAAAGCTATCTGTGTAAAAACACGTATTTCAAAGCCTGGAGAAGACAGTCAACCTTTAAACAGAAAAGAGTTCACAATATTAACATAGCAGGACTAGTGCTCTGCCTGTAATAATGCTAATCCTTGCTTTGCTAGCTCTTAAACACCAAAGAAGTTAAATTACAAGGATAACTGATTCCTTAGTTTCTGTATTTAAATACAGAACTGAAAAATCAGTCTACTAACCAAGTCAGTGAGCATTAGCTTAAGGTCAATATACACACTGCTGTGTATGGCAAGATACGCATCTGGGGTTTATTACTTGTCAGTTTGTGCCTAGTTCAGGTGTTTATATTTCAACTATACTAGTGGCATTAAGGTGATCAGATCAAAGAAACTCGTTAATGATTACGCATTAAGATTAAAAAGTAACAGAAATAATTATTCCATTAGTTACTTTAACTTCAATTGTTATCATCATATGTTTTAAAATAAAAGTTATCTGTGGCTTTCTTCATTGCTGAAATATTGCATATACATGCATATATATAGTCAAATCTCCCCCCAAAGTTGGAGCTGATCTTGTATAGCCTCTAGCTTGAAAGAGGTGGGAAACAAGAAAACTTGTCTCATCTATTGGAACAGTGCATTTGAGAACAAACCTGTTGTTTTTTGTGTTGTAAATACAAAAAAACTATGAAAAAAATTTCCATTTAATTATCCTACTACCACAGCAAGAAACCAAGACCCCTTCTGACTAAATTACAGTGGAAGTATTACAAATTTCGAAGTACGACTGCATAAATTACAGTGTGCTAGATCTAAAGCCCAGTAGTCCATGAAAATTAACAATCCCAACTTGAAACTAGGGAGTATGTACTAAACCTGCCCCCTAAACTAATGATGTGCAAATTACATGACACTGTAAATTACTTTCCACTGATGAAACAAGATGCCCAAGTTTCTGAATCAGAAGTAGAAAATCACCAAAGAAGGGCAGGCTTTCAGTTTGGCACCTTGAAAGTGACTGAAGAGAGTGTTCTAATATACAGAACAGCGTAATTGATAGCAATGAGTAATAAAAAAACAACGACAAAGACTACTGATGTTTTTCTGCAGTAAATTCCTATTTGTAATGATCATGAAGTTATAAAACAGACAGTGTTCCTATGCTGCAACATCAAAATGTTGGGCCCCAGGTCATATTAATGAGGAGAATGTATTCTCTCACTCTCGAGATCAGTTTGAAAGAAATCTTAGCCTTACTTTAAGCCAAATTAATTTCTAGTTCTTTCACTGCTCCTTCCTTTTATCAAAATCAGGAGAAAAAAAAATCATACAATAGTACAGTCAAAGAGACAACAAAAATGACATTGATTTTTCCAGCTTCCTATCAGCAGGCTGATTAAAAGAAAAAAAAAAAATAAAATCTGTTTATCAACATCTCCACAAAACTCATGTTACAGCTTGAAAGTAAAAGTACTTCTGCTTCATGAGACCCTAGCCAAAGCAATTTCCAAACCATTTGGTTCTAATTTCACAGCTTCAGGCAACAGGAGCTCAAGTGCCCAGAGATTCTGTTTGCTCTTCTCCCTTGGACAAGGAACACTCCAACACCTCACCTGTGCTCTTAGTGTTCAGCCTGGCTTGTGTGGAGGCCACTCTGCCTACAATTCTCTTGGCTCGTGGAGTGTATTTCCAGGGCAAACAAGCATTTTCTCCTCAGAAGTGGATTTCTTTTCTGAAATATAGCATCTCAGGTTCCTCTTTCCAAAGCTCCACAGACTAATTAAGGGCCTAGGTGTAACACTTCAAGACAGTAAGTGCAAACTTGGGAATTAAGGTGTTTAGACAACTTCTTACACTCCTTGCAGGGTCAGTGGGTAGGTACCGTGGGTGGACTACTGTGTGCAAAAAGAATTTCTGTTCCCAGGCACAAATTCAGTAGACATGGTTCTTTGGGAGCCACAGGAGAGAAAAGTCCTGTGGGATTTCTAAGGGCTCAGCAGCACTTTTCCAGACATACAGCAGCTTGTTTACTGGCAGCAGCAGAATGAACAGCTGGCTTGTGCTCCACTTCTCCTGCTGCCCTTCACAACCTACTGTACCTCCTTCATTCTGACAACACAGACAAGTATGGGTTGGTTTTAACTTGGAGAAAAAGGAAGGGCTCTGCTGAGGATGCCTGACATGAAGAGAATTTTCTTTTCAGTATCTCAGTTATAACATAAATTTGAATCTATAACACGAGTCTGTTACAGAAAAGAAAGTCCTCTCTATTTTAATAAACTCCCCCCAAAAAGCAAGGAAAGAGTTAAAATTCAAGCAATAAGAAAGAAATTACAAAGTAGTTGGAGAGCTAAGCAATGGTGCTACCTTTGAGACATCTGGAGGCAAGGAGAACCTCCTTGGGTGTTTTGCCAGGAGTGGAATAGCCTTAGGCAAATGCTGATTACTCCCAGGAAGGAGGACAGATTCAGCTCTGCTACTGAGAGGAAGTGGACATACATCTTGCCTACAAAGCTGGGAAGTGTGTGCAGCTTTATCTAGTCCCTCCTGATTTTATAACCTGGCACAATGAAGGATCTTCTGCAACTTTGTTAAAGCTTTTACCTCCCACAAAACGCAGATCAAGGAATCTCTTATGCTTAGCCATAGGGACAATTCCAGCAGCATAAAAACAATGTGAAATGTTTAAAACCTTATTAACAGATTGTCTTTATTGCAAAACTCATGAAAATACATGAAGCGGGCAGCTCTTGGAGCTGAATAACTACAGACAAAAACCTCTGCCTGTTTTGCAGTAGCGTTCAGAGCTAGCTAGTGTAATTACAGTAGTCTCCAGTTCTGTTCTTATCTTTGCTCTGTGGCTAGAGGAAAAAGGAAACTAAATCTGAACTACACCAAGTTAAAATGAGGAATAAAGAAAGAGCAGAACTGTCATGCAATTGTTAGAAAAAGAAAAGGATTTTGGTGAAGGATGTACTTCATGCACTGATTTCTTTTGTGAAAGACATTTTTCTACATAGCAGGAAAACAGCACACTTGGCTTGATAGTACCTGATCCTGCTTGTCCCCTAAACTACGATTTTGAGCAGTAAGGGACTTTTTTATCATTCACGTTCAGACTTTGAGAGTAACAGAAGTTCTACTCCATTGCTGAAATACCAAAAAGACATGAAATGCAGTGCAAAGCGGTTTTTTGGAGCCTAACCTGCTGCTTTTTGTGAGTTCTCTCAAGTGACTGTAGAATCATGCATATGATATAGCCAAACATGAGGCAGTATAATCATAAACAAGAAAAAAGGAAAATAGTACATCAGAAGACCCCAAAATCTATACACCAGTGACTATGGTGGTGCTGTAATCAAAAGTTGGTGGAGGTGGTCCTAACAGCTGGAATGTGTAAGTCAGTGGTTAATTCAGAACTATCACCAAAGAAACAGGGACTCAAAGCAGCATTAATCTTAGTCTCACAGACACAGAGGGACACAGGCAGTAACACTGGCTGAAAAAGCAATGTAAAAGCCATCAGCAGACAGGAGAGGACAGCAGGGCAGGTCACCAGTACAGCGACGTAGCTGGTTCAAAGGGATGTTTATTTGGAGCCTCTGAGAGGTGAAGTGATGGCAAACAAAAGCCTTGGAATAAAAACAACTTTCAAGGGAGCCTCCTGACCATGTACCGGTGAGCTCAATCTGTCAGGGCTGGACAGCAGGGGCTTGCAAAGCCCCCTTCAAGGTCAGGGAATGGCTGGAGCTGGTTATTAATGGGCATCAGTGGAAGCTTGTGATTTTTGTGAAGAAACAGAAAAAAGTGAAACATGCAGATGTTGAAGGAAGGTGGACAACACAGGAATGGCTGCCTGGAAAGCCTCCTCTTGCAAGGCAGCAACTGCTGTAAGGAGATTATATGGGGATACAGCAGGCATGTGAAGACTTATCTAAACTAAAGTGCTCTCTAGAATCAACACACCTGTACCTTTGACATAAAAGATGTAAGAGATACCTGCCTGAGATCTTGATCCCTTTAAAGCAGAGATCTAGAGATTCAAAGGGACACAATTCCCCCTCCCAACTGTTGATCAGTGAAATGAAACGTTGCCAACCCATTCCTGTGATTTGCAAGGGCATTTAAAAAACAGGATCCTCACAAAAAGGCTGGTACCAGAAAGTTAACAGTGACCTGACAGACAACAGAGAAGAATCAAATTTTGCTGAAAACAAAGAGACAGCAGAACAGATCCATGGGCAGCCAGAACGAAGCAAGCCCAAAGCCAAAAGGCCATTGGGTATCACAGGAGTGGCCCCAATGCTTTTACTGCTTTAAAGACTAGGCCAAGGACCAAGCCAAAACATACAAGAAGTCTTCGACCTGGCTGATAAAACTGAGGATTGAGCAGCAAGAAGTCAAAATTTGGCAAGTTGAACCATGATTTAATACACAGTTAAGTAGCAAAGAGCATAAGGAAACACTGCAACAGTTTGCTACAAAAAAAAAGTCAGACTATTTGGAGCTGTTAAATAACCAAACAAAAAAAGCAAACCCAAAGCGTGGGATGGGATCTGGCTGCCTAATACAGACACCAAGCACTACTCTGGATGCGCTGGAGTATTCCTCACCCAATATCCATCTGCCACCCAAGAAGGAATCAGCTTCCCATAGGTCCTGACTCATAACTGCCAGATGCACATGGAAGTCTTATACCCTAGGGCATCTCATGCCCTGGAAGTCTGCCCAAAAGAAAGTTTAATCTCTGTGACAAAATATCTGTTTCTGGTTCATGATGATTGATCTTTCACAGTGATGACCTAGAAAGTGATAAAACCTTTTAGCCTCTCCTTTTTCAGCTGTTAGAGTAGGAAGACATTTCTGTGTCATTTTTTAACACCTTCTGAGCACTTTAGGGACTGGGCATGCCACTTAAGAGAGCCAGGAAGCCTTTTCTTTTCTGTGCTATGTAAAATCTATTTTTTCAGCCCTTTGTAGCATTTAAGTTCAGCAGTGGCAGAACCGCATGATATGGATCACAGCCCTGTGACATTACCAAAATCCTCACTCATAGCTGCCAGACCGCCTCAGTTGGCACATGCTCAGAGTCACTCTGATCTTGATGTAGGAAAGATTTCTGGACTTGGTCAAAAACACACTGAGAGTTTTTGCTTTCTCTTGTATAACAAGAAGTAATTTACCTGCCCAAAGGATCTGGCATATCTTACCGTATCAATTCCTTAGCAATGCAAGGACCCTCAGGCTCTGGTAACACTTCTGGTCTTTCCTTGGGATAGCTTCTAACCTCTAACCTTATTTTTTCCATTTTTTTAAAATCTTTAAAAACTTTAACTGAAGTCTTTGTGTCTGTTACAAAGCACAAAGTCATAAAATATAACCTGAGTCAGACCACATGCTCCAGCTACAGTCCTGTGAAGCACCAAGAAGTTCCTAACTTCTATCACCAAGCCATTGTGGGGACAGTTCCATAGCATTCAATTTCTTATTGGCGCCAGTGCCCACCAGGCATAATGAGGTGACTTTCTCTGAAGAAAAAAGTTAAATTAAGTGTGTGTATTTTCTTAGGAATCAAGATTAATATACATTACTGATTTGGTGTACTTTGCAGATTAAGGTATTTTTAATGTCTTAAAAAGTTTAAACCAAAGTGCTGTGTACTGAATGACTTATGCAAATATTGCATTAGAATTTAGTTTCTAAGCCATTCAAACATAAAAGAGTAAAATATTATTATGCTACTTCTGTTGCCATCTTCATTCCTTAAAAGAATTAAATACAAAAGCATTTCTTGTCAACCAAGCTTCTGGGCACCTAAGTTGCTGTTACTGATGTGCACACTTACAGGTACCACAACTCCTGTGTGCTTAGACAGACTAATCATGGTGACAGGGACCAGCAGCACAGGCTCACCTCCTGGGGAACAGTGGGATCCAAAGAGCAGCAGCAGTCATTCCTGTGACTGTTTAGCCTGGGTTCTGCAAGTCACAAAGATGTCTCTAACATCAAGAGAAACTGCAGGGGCAGAGGACAGACCAAGGTTATTAAGCCATTTCACTTTACTCCAAGTTTATCCACATACTAAAAGTAAATCCCACAGATGTCTTTTACAGGCTGAAACACAAAAACCTAATAGATAAAGAACTTCTCTTTCAACTGACAGTTCAGATAATTATTCTTTTCAAAATCTGAAATGTCATTTATGTCCTTGCTCAAAATAGCTCTCAGTGTATTGCACTTAAACCAATCTCTTCACTGCAGTACCTTGCAGCCCACAACCAAATCTGAATTTTCTCAATCCAGGACATAGTCCAACTTTGATGGATGTTCAACAATCCTCTCTCACACAAATAACCATGAGATATGGAGCCAAGGTGTAAAGGGGTTTTGCACAGAAAAAAAAACCCAGCAATAACTATATTTATGTGGTTTTAATACAGACCATAATAAATACCAACAGATTCCACACTTGTAAATATAACAGCAAAGCTACATTAAACCTGCAAACTGGAAACACAGTACTTTAGCTGCAGCCAATCCTTCCCAAAATGGAAAAGATTTTAGGAGGTAGATGTAGCAGAGATTTAGACAGACCTCTTTGCCTCTCTGCTGGAAAGAAGGAATGTAGTATCTAAAAAAGACCCTGAAATGTTGGAAAAAATTATGAAAAAAAAACAGTCCTTCATGGGGAAATTGTTTTTCTCTCAGTGAAAAACACAACCTGTTCATAGCACCAGTGATCATATAAGCCTGTCAGTGGATAAACTCTCAGCTCAGTCAGGATGATGAATTCTTGCCTTTCTTGTCTTTCTCAGTAAACAATCTGAAATTCCAATTACTAGACACCCAGGTAGGAAGAAGCAGGGGCAGCTCTTCAGAGCCCTGCTGAGCCCTCACCCCTGTGGTCAGTGCTCACCAAGCATATCTCCACCACAGATGAGGCACTGCCTGCTGCTGCTTTGCCACAGCCTTGACTGTTGATGGTCTCTCAGTCACCATCTTGTCACGAGTTTTACTGTATTTCTTGAGAAAACAAATTTACAGTGGCAGTAAAGGAGCAAGGAAACCTTTCACACAGGATTCCTCCATGTTTTATTAATATAAGCTGAGCTGTCGCTACTGTTTAACTTAACTAAAACATCACTTTGCTATGGTGAAGTTAAAGACAGAATGATACCACCATTACTAATAAAGCTAATGGAATGACAGTGTAGCACAGTGCCTGGGAAAAGAGAGACTCTGTTGACAAAGTAGAGAGAAGTAAGAGCAAAAAAGGCATCAAATACACTGAGGTTGTAAGAAATGAAAAGGGAATTTAATGACTGTATGACAAACAGAGCCTACATATATTCAAATATGATTTAAGTGTGTCACTCCCCTTAGGAGGAACAGCCTATCTAGATGTATCTTTCTGTAAGTTCTTATGGCAGGAAACAAGGAGAGCAAACAACTACAACCCACGTCCTGCTCCCCAGCCCACCAGCAACAGGGCAGCCAATCCACACAGACTGCTCAAGCTCCTGCAAGTAACTTAAGTCATTGTGGTTTAACAAAAGGTTCCTTGCAGTGAGACACCTGCATGGAATACAGAAGCGGGTGCAACTCTGATAGCCTGAAATACAGCATCACTGCATTGAGGGAGCACTGGCCAAGACCCTGCAGAGGAGGTGTCCTGTCACTGGCTGCACACGACCCCTGTGGGGCCCACGCCTTGGCCAGCAGTGCAGTGACGGCCAGCAGAGCCCTACCCTCAGTCCCATACTCCATCCCTTATGCTGGAATCCAGCTGCCAGCATGATTTGACAGCTTCCTCCAGCCCTAAAGATTGAGCAAGTGAAACTAGCCACAGTGGTCACTGAGGAGCCAAGAAAATCAAGGACTTGGAGTAGTTTGCTTCATCAAACTAAATCCCACTTGAAAAATAAGCAACCAACCGCTTTGGGAGAAGGCCTGGTTGAGGTTCAGCACACAGAGTGGGAGAAACAAAAAGCTTGAGGAAAGGTTGTCGTGGCAACATCATATTTAAAGATAAAAATCACTTTCCAAAGGTCGATGACAGAGATCGGGGAAAAAATGTAGGTATTTGTAATATCTTCACAGCAGGAAGCACTGCCTTTTGTCAGCTACCCAAATTACTCTGGGACTGTGTCTTTAAACTGCTGCTGGCATAGTCACTGATTTTAAGTGTTTTAAATTATGTGATTTCCTCTACAAATAATCTCATCAGAGTTGGGTCTGGTGAGCTGAGCAAGAAAAGCCATGGAATGCCAACAGCCTGTCAGGCTAGGAGCACACCCAGTGCAGGACAGAAAGGCAATGTCAGATTACTCCATGCTGGATCCCACCAGGTATCTGCTCAATCTATCCAGGTTCTTCCTTTCAGCAGTAATCTTCTTAGGTCAGAAATTCCAATTGTTAATCATCTTTAGCAAACTGCTTTGGTGCTAAAACATTCTACTTCCAATTTCATCACTACAGACAATGCCCAATTTTTGTGTACTGTCAGATAATGAGAACACTACTAGACTGCAATGTCCCAGGTTATTTACCTGGTTTCCATCTAAGAGGAAAGTTAAAGGTGAGGGGAAAAAATAGAAGTAAACCCTACCTTTCTCTGCATTTTTTCTCTATTTTTTTCACCAATGGAAAAGTTGCACTTAGCCTAAAAGTCTACATGAACCCAATTCCAGAAGAAGAGAAGAAAAAAGGCTTACAAAGTTTTCCTCTGCCATTTCAATCTCCCTTATCAAATACTTCAGGATTTCCCCCACCCCCCCCTTTTTTTTAATATCCAAGATGCCACAGTCACACACATGAAGATACAGTGGCGGCTTGAACAACACCCAAACATCTTCCCCAACTTGACACACTTCTCTGTGACCTCAGTCAAGTCAGAGTTCTTTCATTAGCTGGCACCCATCCACAATCCTGTTTTCTAGCCAACAGGTGCTCACTCATCTGGCACTGTAAGGAGTGCCACCCTTACTAAACTGCACCATGCTGTCCTGAGCTAATAATAATTTACTGATTACCATTTCTCTCTAGATCATTAGCTCTAAGCCAAGTACCTTAAGACACTCCCAACTTTTTGTAACTTGACAGCTTCAACCACTTCTATGGCGCTGGCACCTTCTATATCCACACAGTGCTTTATCACTGTTCTGTTAGTCTCCTGAATAGCCTCTTGAGGCAAGTACTGCTGAAATTTGAAGAACTGTAGTAAATTGGTGGAGAAGATTGATTTAAACACAGACAATGTCTTCATCAGACCTTTCAGTTTGTGAATAATAGACGTTCTTTAATTCCCCTCCTACCAATCATTCTTCATGCCACTCTGGAGGGGTTCATTGTTTCCAGGCTCAGCTGAGCACAGACAGGTGGTTTCTTCATCAGTCAGTCAAGCCCACTTCCAAAAGCAACCTTTATACCAATTTCACCATTTTGACTTGAATGCCCTTTTTATTAACTATCCCTTTTTGAGTCCTGACTTTTAGCAGTACTATGCTAACAGATGGTACAACCCTTCCCTCGACAACAAGAAGTCTAACACTGTTACAAAGGTAGTCTCTCCTTAGCAGGAACAGGTGGGCACACCAGAAGGATGCAACAATTACATTTAACTGGTTGGCAATAAAGGATGATCCCAAATCCCTGCTGCTAATGCAGTTTAAGTCTCAGCTACAGCAAGCATGAGAAGTAGTACAAAAAAGAAAAAAGCCAAATTCAACACCCCTGTGTGCTTGAGGCCCGGAAGAGAAAGAGACACTGCTGCTGCAGCTGCTGTTGTGATTCTGCAGGCACAGGCAATATGCTGTTCTCATGTACACATTGGATTGTAGAAGAGCTGCAAGGTCACAGCTTCTGATGGACTGGCCCTTGCAGTGAAGCAAAATAGCAAAGTTATGTGGAAGGAAGGATTTGGGACTGGAGTTTGTCAAGCTTTCAGCTGTTTAATGTTGCAGACGTGCTTCAAGGGACCCTCAAAAGACTCTAACCAAGCTACAAAGTAATGGGACTTCAGTATCTTGCCTGCAGAACTGCAAAAGGCATCCAGACCTCAGCATGAAACATACTCTGATCCAACCCTTTACATCCACAGAACAGCTGCCATTTCCCCACCACTCTTTCCTCCAGGTTCACTGAAGCAGATCAGAAGAGCCTGCATCAGCCCCATGCTGCACTGCCCTGCCCTGGGATAGTGTTACCTCCTGGCATAGACAAATGAACAGCCTCTCCCACACAAACCAACTCCTCAGTTTATCCCTCTGGACCAGGCATTGCTTTCTGGGATGCACTCTGAAGTTCAGCTCAAGGCAAGGATCACACTTCATTAGGAGAGAGGGATTTTGCACAAAGCTTGGCTGAGGGGAGCAAACAGGCACGAACTGAAGCACTGGTTACAAAGTGCAGAGAAATGCTGCTAAATTGATATGGAAGAAATGACTGGAGTCTGTGCACACTCAGAAGTGAAGTATTGGAATTATGTTTTAAAAGACCTGTACCAAAATACTCTTACATTTATTGAATAAAAGCAACCATCATGGAAAAAAAAAATCTATTTTCCTGCTTTCTGTAAGACAAGTACAAGCATTCTCTGTTTTCTGGAGTCCCAGAATGACATGTACTGCACTGTCCCTGGGTCTGATGGCACTTGTCCTCACTCCAGCTCAAAAAGTACCAATGGAATTGAGTGACTCTGCTCCAGTGCCTTACCCAAACACTTTAGTGTATCATTTTCAGTAGCTGCTGAAGTAGGCAGTTCTTGGTCATTTTATTTCAGGTTACTAGGGCTCACTTGTGCTTTGCAATGCAATTTATGTAATTCTCTTCATTTCTAAGCTACAGGAATATACTTTGTTCCTGGGACATGGCAGCAAATTAGCTTTCTTAACCTAGGTGTAGTTTTCCATGACCTCTCAAGAGTGTCTCTCCTGAAGAAAGCTCTAGGGAAACAGCCTGTTGTGTTTAAGTAATGGAGATTGACAAAAAATGCTAGGTTTGCTGTGGCTTTGAGCAGCTGAACCTTTACCAGGGTGGCACTGGGGTACTGAGGAGCCAGGAGATGCTGCAGAGATGAATAGGGAGAGAATGTCTGCCATGAGAAGCCTGTGTGGGAGGGAGGTTTTTAACCCTGAGCTTCTGGAAGAGTCTGGAGCCTGGAGGTCCACTGTCATCTCAGAACAGCTCAGGCTGTTGCTTCGAGCACAAGAAAAAAATAGTTATTTTCTTCATACACTTGGGCCAGTAGAATTCAATTTTGCCTCTACTGTTGAACAGCTTTATGCTTGCCCTGGAGGAGAAAACTTTGTTCAGAAACAAAACATGGTAAGAACTTGCAGAGGTTATTTAATTAGCTTTTTAAATACTGAGAAATAAAGAGTGTATGTTTTACAACTCTCTTGAGTAAAATTAACCTCTTGGAAAGTATATGTGCAAGCTATGATAGACTTTCAGTGTGTTCACAATCACAAGGTAAGAAATCTCATGGGGTCAGTGACTGTATTCTAATTCTAGAACATACAAGTCACACTTCAGAAACGTGGTTTAATTTTTCCTTTTTATGCTGCAGAAGTTTGCAGGAGGCTGTAATGTCAGATGGAGTTGCTAATGAATAAGCCATGATGGAGATGTGGCCATGCAAGTATTTTCTAGTGCAGTGCAGTTCTTTACTTTCAGTTCACAGATAGGGGCTGACATAAATTTGCTTACAATAGCCATTTTCCCCATCCCCTCAGTAAGCAGTCCCCAGATCCCCATGAATTTTCAGAAAGAGTTGAAAAAGGTTGTTAGGATATTGTGCCACAAAAACCCAAAGAACAAACAAGATGTGCACTAGTAGTATGCTTTGGTTTTGTTCCATTTTGCTGCTGCTTGGGCATTGCCTGTAGTCACAGTACTCCTGTTCTTTGAAAATGGCCCAAAGAGGTTAGTTGCAGCTACCCTGAGTATGTTTTGCTGCTTCCTTTTGCTCTGCTGAATAATCAGAAGTGCTAAAGGTCTATATACAGCATTTTTTAATGTATACTAATGGTATTTTCTGCTACTGAAGCTCTGTCAGCGTGTATATAAATGGAAGCTGTTGCTGCTTTGGCACAGGAAGAGATGTTTCTTTAATTAGTGGATTCTGTGCTTACATGAGTTCCAGAGAAGACTGGGAACAAATGCTGCCTCCCCTCATGCTGCCTCTTAAAATTGGTTGCAGTAACTGTTCAGGAGCCAAGTCAATACTTATTTTCTTTTTGCCTTGAACTATACCCTTACGAAGCTCCTTACTTACAATAAATCATCCAATAAAGCAAGAAAATATCCATAATCCTCGTTCTGTTTCCTAAGAAAGAGGAAAAGGTAGGACTGTTCTGCATCTACACCATAAAAAATAACTTACGTGCTGGCACTACTACCTTGATGTAAATTAGTGTGCATAGAAGGCCTATTTTCTGGCACTGCTTTCTGACTAATCCTTACTAAGCTTCCTCTCCACCAAAATGCAGTCTAGACATGGCTGGATTTTGCAGCAAGCAAGATCCTGTACTGTCCTAAGTACAAAGTCTCTGTAACAGTTTCTGATGGGGTACATGAGCTCTAGAAGAGTCCAAGCAGGAAAGGGGTTTACAGATTACTAAATCTGATAGGATAAAAATCAGCAGCACTATAGAAATAAAAAAGGAAAGAACTGAAGATAGGTGCGTGAGGGGAGCCTAGAGAATGCTGCAAAAGGAAAGTCCTGAAATTGAAGTGATACCTGGACAAATTCCTTTTAAAAAAGGGTCTTCCTTGCTTGATTTCTCATTTTAGGGCAGTCTGAGGATTTTACAGTCTGGTGATCTGTTGAGATAACAGATTTGTGCAAACTTGGGATGGATTTTGGACCTATAGCTCCTCTGAATTTAAGCGGAGTCTTAAGTAGGAACATAAGTCAATGTGATAGCTGCTGAATATTCCAATCTTTCAGGACATAGTTTCAAACGTCAGTTTCAAGTCACATACATGTGAATAGCTGAAACAAATTTATTCCAACAGAAGTCTCTCCTGGCCTCCCTGGTTTTGCCCATCTGGTAAAGTTTATTCAACCAAACCTGAAAGTGACAACACTTTTTTTGAGCATCTACTTTTATTGTTGCTTATTTTTTTGCTGGAATAAGCTGTCATATGTTTATATAACAGGCCACTCTGACCTCTACAATTTCTGTCAAAGTTCTCAATCAGTTTTCTTTCAATTGTTGCTTTACTACCATTTAGGAACTTCTTACTTCCATAAAGTCTCTGGTTTTGGTGCCCCACTGGCACCAACTGCTGACAGAGGTCCACAAGTGTCCTGATGTGCCCAATAAGCAAGACATTTTGTGACAAGTCCTCACGTCTTGACCTCACCTAGCAAATGATTTTTAGCAATGGAAAATGCAGTGCACTCCTCCAAGATGTACTCTGTTGTTTGAGGAGACAATGCAGGTGCACTAAAACCCATCTTGTGTACAAAGGATTTTGCAGTTATTCATTTGTGGTGCCAAGTAAAAGGGAGTGTTACAGTCATCATCAGAGCTTCAGCCTTGAACCCTTTTGTGCAGCCTGTGTGTTTTGTTTCAGTTGGTGGTACAGGAATGGTGCTGCTGCAGGAGCAGCTGTGTGATGCTTCAGATAAAGAGGTGGAAACGGCTGGTGGTCACCATCTCATTTCTAAAAATAAGAGATGGGAAACAAATTTGGCCCTGCAGCCTTGCTTAGTCTCTTTCCTCTTGTCTTGGAATGGCTAGGGGTCTGAGTTTGGTCACGGGAAAGTTTCCACTCTATTGGGGCAGAAAATTTCCTTAAAATTTGGCCCGGTGCTTCCCACTCCCCCATCCAATCAGCATGGTCTAGATCTGGGGTAGGTTCCTGAGCAGCATTCCCAGGAACCCTAACCCTGTTTTTAACTACCAGACAGACCAAGCAGATTAAACTGGACAGAATCACAAGTATGGTCACAAGTAAGAGGACAACCTCCCTAGTAGTTAGGGGTGACTCAAAGTTTTCACCAATGCTAGTACCTTTTGATTAGGAGAGAAAACACTTTTGTGCTTTGGGTGGGGAAGGCCCTCCCTCTGAGGCCATTGACCAGGACACAGGTTCAAGCAATTAGAGATCCTGTCTCTCTCTGCTTTTACTGGAAGGTCCTACATGCTTCCCATCATGCAGCATGGCTGAGGACAGGAGGATAAGATCAGGTAAGAATAATCCTTTTTGGGTAAAAACTCCATTAGCTCAGTAAACACCAAGAAATATGGTTCTTCAGTCAAATTAAGGCATTCTAGAGAAAATTTTTTTCATCTCCTACAGCCTTGTCCCTTTCTAACAGCTTCTCTTAAACTTTCTTCAAAACAACAAAGAATAAAATAGAAGCTTTTAGAGTGGAATGTGCTCTGCAGTCTAAGTACCGACTGCAACCAGGTTTGCTTTTTTTTTTCCTGGAATAATAATTCCATAAATCAGTGTCTAGAAAAGCATGTAAAGAACTTTGATAAGGATATGGTGCTCTTTGTACTGATACCAGTCAACATAATGTTTTAAAACATAATTTGTCTAATTTAGTATATGAAAAGATGACATTTATTCTGTTTATTATGAGGAATAAAAAGGAAATGAAAAGATCTCTGGAAAGATTTTTGGCCCTTTACAATTGCTTGTCTTTCTGCAAAGAGTTAAATAAACATAACAATAAAGCAGATGAAATTATACGCAGCTCTTATCTCAGGCATGATGGTCACATAGGTTTGGTTAGCAATGGACTTCTAGCTGTTTAATGATTTGGATTATGTCCGTCTTTTGTGGAAAAGAAATTGCTCAGTTTAAGTCCAGTTACAAATAACAAGAGAGTGTGAAATCATAGTTTTTTTTAGAAGGCTGCTGCACTGATTAGAATAAGATTCTGCTGTTAGCTTCACAGTAATCACACAGACAGCAGAACAGTGAAGATGTGTACTGCAACATGGTATTCCTTGCATTCCAAAATCTGTATGGCAATGGGAATGGTTTTATTACTTTGGAAAGGAAAGCAGAGCTTAAGGAGCAGAGCATCATGATATTAAACAAAGGACTCGTTACTAAACATCTTAGAAGGAATCCTGGCAGCTGAGGATGTGAGATTATGACTTAGAAGAGCTTTAGTAGTTAACCTGTTTGACTGCTGGCTAACTTATAACACAGTGAGTGGAAATGGTATGCCACATGAAGGAAATGTTTTCCCTTTGTGATTTAGGTCTTTGTTTTCCAGTACAAAGCATAATTCTTTAATAGCTTAGCACAGAACTATAGCAAGTGCTTTCTTGGGAATGTCGATGTCCCTCAACTCCTTTGTGGCATCAGCTTTTTGTGTGTGCCTCTGCCTGATTTACTGGGTTAGAAAAGAGTCATCTTCAGATTCAAACAAAAAGAAGCCATTTCTCCAGGGTAGGTATCAATTTTACCTGTCCACATTGATTCTGGGGCTCTCCTCATTTGAAACAGAAAGAAAACCCTATCCCATTCAGAAGCAACGTTGGTTTGGACTTGACGTGGGAATCACAAAAGGCTTTCAGAATCTTGCTAGGTTAACCCTGAAGCTAGAGCTTGGAGGAAATACATTATTTCGGTAGCTCAGAACAATTAAGGTACAGTCACACCATAAGTCTCGGGTAGCCTTGAAAACTGCTCCGTTGATGTGTTACAGTTTGTTATATACACAGGAAAAAATGGAGTTCAAATCATAACTGTGTTTCTCAGCCCTCTGGTCAGGGTAAGCTTCTCCAATGATCCTCCCTGCTTCCTCTCTTTTGAGCTTAGCTGTCCATGAAGGACATCCTTTGCTGTAGCTAGTTTGGTTTTAATGTAGGTAGTGGGAATTACTTCTACAAGTGTTCACATGATCCAGGAACATTTGATGATGGCTAAGAGCTAAGTTTTGTGAGAGCAGTAGGGTAAGCATCATGGTTTTTTTGTTGTTTTGGTTTTTTTTATGTCTATGTTGAAAACTTGGGAAGATTTGCATCTAACTATAGGAAGTAAAATTCAGGCAGAAAATGCAGTCTGCATCATACTGCAAAATTAGTTACTGAGAGTCATCTCTAATGATGGGGGAATACTTTTTGCATAATTGGATAGCTTTAGGCAAGGAGGAAAACCCTATAATCAGCTGGAGAAGATAAGCTGCTGTATCTGAGTCACTACAAAGTACTTTTGACTACTTGTCTGGCAGCAGGTGCTGCTAATGTTGAAAAAGGTCTGATGTTCAAAATTTTCAGGAATTATTTTCCCTATAAAATACCAAGAAAAAGACTAAATTATTTCCTTAATTCAAGGTCTGGGTTTTTTCCTTGTGATGGTAATATAAAAGCATCATAGCTCACCTTTGAGGTCACAATTGCCTCTTCTAACAGTGGTGGGTAAACGGACTTCTGTTCAGGTGTTCTCAAAATAACTGTCATAGTTACTCATATTGCTTGATTGTTAAGAATGCAACATACTGATTTTAGAGAGAGTGTTGGCCATTGAGAGCTGTCGGCTAACTTCTTTATTTCAGTGTACATTTCCCAGTAATTGTTTGCTTTGAAAAGACTTTATCACCACATCAGTGGTATTCTTCAGTCCTTGCAGTCTCTTAAGACTGAGGTTCTGTTTTAAGAATTCAAACCAACCCTTTAAAGGCAGTGCAAGAGCAAGGTAGGAATACTCATCAATTCAGAGCTTCCTATCAAGTTTTATATATACTGCTTCAAACATAAATCAGTTGGAAATGTATCATTCAGAAGTCATTGCCACTTAAAGGAATATATATCCTTTGTATGGGCTAGACATGAAAAGCCATGAAGGAAAAATACTGCCTTTGGAAAGCCTTGATTAGATCCATGAGCTTAAAGTACAATATGTTTTCTAAAATCTGTATGTATAACAATGAGTTTTACAAATACCTTCAGTCAGCCTTATGACAGACTTATCTTTAAAGTTTTAAGGTAGTCTGATAACAGAGACATGCTTCTAGAGCCATTTTTTTATCTGTGCCACTTGTTTTTTTCCTGTACAGTAGAGTGATAGCTGTACTTATTTTCTGTGAGGATTGTGTATATCATAGTTTACTTTTTGATTGTGTTGTGTGTGAATACAGTGAGATAAATAGAGGCTGTTAAGAAAAGCAAAAAAGACAGACAGTAGTGACCAGTTTTAATACACTGCTGGGTCCAGTGTTTAGAGAGTTAATGGAAAATAGAGGAGCATTGAGACATTCCTTTCTGGAATATACCACCGACCCTGCTTTTCTGCTGAGTGTGGAGTACACAAGATGAAACAAATTACTACTTCTATTATTAACATTTATCTATTTCTCTTACATCAGATGAGCAGTATAGAGATTTTACTAAAAGAGGTGAGCATCTGTTAAGTGTTTAGTTTGGAAAACCTGGTTTTAGTGCTGTTAAGATGAGAAAATAAGAAAAATTAGCACAAAGCTGCACAAGTTGTACCAATGCTAAACTTTGCATCTAACATTTGTTTAGAACTTAGGTTTGTATCAGAAATTAATAATTATAACATTAAAATCAGAAATTATTAGGTGCACTGGTAGGCCAGCTATGAAAAATTCAAAAATAGCTTCAGGCATAATAAGAAACTTGATTATACTGATGTAAAATATTTTACTATCGTTAAAAATTAATGTTCATTCCAAATGTTATTCAAGCTCCTCGAAAAAGATTAAAATCTTAATTTCAGAGTTATTGTTTTGTTTTGAACTGAAATGTTACTTAGATATTTTCAGAGCACTTGGCTGACCTCAGAAGAAAATACTGTACAGTGAGTATTATCAACCTTGAAGAGAAACACCAGAGTATGTACTAGCCTTTCTCCCTGTCCTCTGCACGTCCGAGTATGAAATTCTTGAATAGTCAGAAACGATTGCAAAGTAAGGATGCACAGATCCTTTTAAGTTTGGAGTTATCAGTACCATTGTTTTCAGATGAAATATACAAACTGTGTGTGCTAGAAATAGCTGAGAGATGCACAGGTTAGGATGACTGTCATGGGAACATTTTGTAATTCTTTGGAAGTTTATCCTACCTTTGCTGTACTTAACTTCCCTCATGTGCACTGGGAACGCTTGTTTAGTTTCCTGCCCCTCGTAGGAGCCATAAGAAGGGAACCGTGTGTAGCCAGGTGCCAGGGATAAGGAGGCAGCACCGAGAACTGGAACACTTTCGCGGGATCCTTTTGCATCGACGCACACACAACTACGCCATCTGCTTTTTGTTCAGTGTTTCTGCATTTGCCGTTCTACGCTGCCTTTTAAAGGCTGATGGAGCGAGAGCTGCCCACCGCCGGCAGCAGAGGTACCCAGCAGAATGGCGTTGGGGTAGTGCCTCGGTGGCACGGAAGGGGCACAGAAGGACCTTTGGTGGGGGTGACACCACTTCGGTTTAAAGCAAGGCAGTGGAAGTTGTGCTGGAGTTTTCCACTTACCTGGTGGTGGTTCCCGCCCGGCAGGCTGTGCCCTCAGGCAGGCAGACCGTTCCTGGGAAGCGACTGGGAAGGCGGCTGGAACGGACAGTCGCTAATTCATCCCCGGTCCTAACCTTTACTAGACAAAAATGAAAGTGTGTTTTCTCTCAGGCCATTAGTAACTTTCTATTTAGAAACGCAGTGTGATAAACAATCCCTGCTGTACGCTACTGGACCCCCTCTGCAGGCAAAACGCGGGGACTGAGAGATCCAGAAGGTTCTGAGAGAACCTGGTCAGGCTGGGGGCGGGACAGAACTGACTGCCTCTCGTGACAGCCAATCACGGGGCGTCTCTGGGAGTGTCGAGCCAATGGAAAGATGAGGCGCCAAACCCTCTCTGAGGGCCTGGAGAG
>VWZO01010872.1:5382-26387 GCA_013396975.1 Bucco capensis
CACTCAGCTTCGTGTCATCCGCACACTTGCTGAGGGTGCATTCGATATCTATGTCCAGGTGGTTAATGAAGATGTTGAAGAGCACAGGTCCCAAGACAGAGCCCTGAGGGACCCCACTCGTCACTGCTCTCCACCTGGACAAGAAGCCATTGACCACGACTCTCTGATAGCATCCTTCCAGCCAACTTCTTATCCATCGAACAGTCCACTCATCAAGTCCACATATCTCCAGGTTGGAGATGATGATGTCATGAGGAACCGTATCAAAGGCCTTACAAAAGTCCAAGTAGACGACATCAGTTGGTCTCCCCTCACCAACTGCTGCGATCACTCCATCATAGAAGGCCACCAGATTGGTCAGGCACGATCTGCCTTTAGTGAATCCGTGTTGACTACTTAGGATCACCTCTTTATCTTGTATGTGCCTTAATATCCCTTCCATTACTATTCGCTCCATGAAGTATAAAAATTGTTATTTATATAAATAATTCAGGTCACGTAACACCACTTCAAAACAAAAGCAAGCAAGTTTTTCCCAAACTCCCTCACAAAGTGTGCGAGTGCAAACCTAGCTGTCACCGTCACCTTCGCTTCAGCACAGTGTCCAAGCTGGCCTAAAAGACTGGAGATAAATGTTACTACTTACTAGTTGTGATAATTTGTGTTTCAGTATACATAAAAAAACTGGCTTCCTCCTCTCAGCTAACACAGAGAGGCTTGCACAAAGGAAAGTACAGACAGATTTAGTTTAGCTCCATTTACTGAAGAAAACTATCTGAAGTGGAGAAAAATCATTAGACGATGTGCCACCTTAATGCCTCCCAGTATATAATGCTGTTAGAAGTTAGTTTAAGCTCAGGTTAAAACCACAGCAACCAAAGAACTTTGTGATGTACTGGCTGGTAACACCAGAAAATAAGAATTACAAAACCCTGAACCCTGCTCCCCATCCTAAACTAACAGAACAGAAAAAAGTGAAGGCTTCTCCTCATCCTAATGGACCTGAACTAAGACAGCCATAGGCATTTTCCCTCTCCATTCTGACTCCAGGGCATTCTTCTCTGACACTGTTTCTTCTCATTCTCATGGAGAAAACCCAACAAGTTCTCATCCACATTGGCTAATTATGGAGAGTTGGCTGGTCTCAAGTGCTATGCTACTGAGTGATAATACAAGCAACAAATTTCTGAAGAAAACCAGCACTGTAGCAGTGCTCCCTCCTATTAGGGAAATAGCCTGTATTATACTGGGGAAGCTGGCAGTGGCAACACGGACTTTTGACAGAAAATAACAGAGCTCTTGCTGATAAGATTCACATCAATAAGCACTGAAGAGCTGATATTCATTTTTCTTCAATCTTAAACAGGGGAAGTTTTGACAAAGTAAGACCCACTTGTTAAAGACAGTGGTTGAGCTGCCAGATACAAGGTTTACATCCACTAAGTGTTTTGTTAGCAGAACGAGGGAAATGCAGCATTTATTGGGATTTCCTCTGGGCCACTGTCAAGGCATAGAACTTAAAAGCCCACCTATCCCATTTCTTCTTCTGCAGTTCCACTTCTAAGTCCTTGAATCCCTAGAAACAACTCTAGGCTTTTCAGTCTCTGTGGACTTCAGCTCATCTCACAAAAACAACTAGGTTTCTGCAGGCAGACAGTCCCACAGGAGGGATACTCATATTAACTACAAAACCTGACAAAAACTGAGTTAGTATTGGGTAACATTGGATAATTAAGAGTACTTCATTTAGCCCAGTGGCTTCAACAAAGCAAGGGTTGATGAAAGGAAAAGGACATAGGTTTCTGGGAGGGTTATGTTGGTTCTTGTGCAAATTATTCAGCAAAGCTTAAAGCTGCTGACCTGCATGCTTGATGTCCTTCATGCTCCCAAGTTCATGTGAAATGAACAGCTACCAACTTGAACTTTCCTTGTGAGTACCACTTTCCAGTGATGCAGTGCACACTGTGCCTTTGCTTCCCAAAAGTGACTTTCCATGGTCCATCTATAGAAAGGACTCTGCTTCTTCACTCCTTGTGATTGTGATTCACACTCATACTTTGCTAAGGGTGTTCTCTTTACTTCCTAAGCATTCTAAGCACTTTGCTCCCTCTTTAAAACAGATAACAAGACCACCACCTTCTTAAAACTGCCCATATTGTACCAAAACTGCTCCACACAGTTTGTAAGCGACAAATACTGACCTGCTACTGATCTTTTTCCTTCATATCAGCACTGAGGTATGAATAAGAACACCACCACAAGTATTAATGAACACTAAATACTGTCAGAACACATGAGATGGACAAAACAATATGGGAACTTTTTGGTAATTTAGTAAGAAGCAGGTTCACGAGATGCTAGATAATAATGTTCCAAGCGCCTGGAATATACAATTCCTACATAGGTATATTTCATCTGCTATCTATTTAGAATGTTAGCACTCTAGTCTTGAAATCCAAGAGAAAGGTGCTAAGTTTGTCTAGCAGGATATCCAAAGTTTATTTTTTCTCTTATTGGTCACAGCATCATGTTATTTCTGTATAGACTTGTGTTCATGGCATATTGCGAACCAGTGTACACACAGTGATATTCATATTTAGTGCAAGGTTTTCCAGTCACAGGATCACAGAATCAAGTCAATCAATGTCTAGCTATAGCTACCTTTGAATTCCCAAAGTGAAAAGCACTTCAAAACACAGAAGCAATCGTGTGAAAAGGTGACAAAAATCACAGCTCAAATATATACAATGTGAAGTTTGGACAAAACGTTTAACTTCTCAGGCTGAAGTAATATTATCACAATGTTTATCAGCCACAGCAATGAATTTATACAGCCTTCCCATTATTTTTTAAAACCCTCCTTTATGCACAGAACAGCATGCCATTTTAGCATGACAATATATGCACATTTGATAAGGCATCATAAAAAACAACTCTACCAGTGCGTATTCCTGTGATACTTGTCAAGCACTCTGCTTCTGACAGTATGGGTTATTTTGGGGAAAAGAAATGTTTATATAAAGTATATATAAACTTTATATAAAGTATTAAAATTAAAAAGAAAAACAGTAGTTTTGCCATGATATAGTGCAAAGACAAAATTAAAAGAGGCAGAAGTAGGCTGCTCTAAATTTTGAACTTTAAGCTGTGTCATAGTTGGCACATGGGGTGCTCTTGGCCAGCATCTTCAGCAATCCCCTGATGGATAGTGTGAGATGGATAGTGTGTGTGTGATGCTCCCTGCACCCACCAGCAGCTGCAGAAATCACACCTGAAGCCTGGGAGAAGGTGTATTTTGGGTGGCATTTGGAGGTCAAAGGAGGAGAGTAGAAGATGGCAAGGCAGTCCTGGACCCACAGTGGGGAAGGTAAAGGTAAATGGTCCATTCAGTGCAGTTCTGAGTCACTTCCATCCTCACAAGTTAAGAAAAAGAAAGTTGCAAAGAAGGAAAGACAGTTCAAAACACACTTGCAAAAGGGCATTTTAGAACTGCTTGCTGGTCTCAAAAATCATCTAGCAACTAGCATTTCACTTCAGGAATGAAAACGCTTTGCACAGGCAACCCTCCCCCTTACACTTTTCAGGCTGCTGCTTTTGGCTGAGGCTGCTGTTACAACAGGAAATAAAAATTATATTACTCAGGAAGGAAGCTAATGAGTTTCCCCTCCCCCAAATGCCATTAGACACTTCCTGAATAAAGGAGAAGCACATTAATATAAAGAACGGTGGTATGTAAGTAACCAGAAGCTGAGCATGCTGTATGATTACAGCTCCATACAGTTTCTGGATGGAGAAGGAATACCACATCAGCTACTCTAATGCACCACCATCATTACACTGCCTTATCGTGTCTGTGCCAGAGTGCTGTGTCCATTCTGCTTTTCAAAGACTCAAAAGCAGTGATGCTTTCATCACTTCCTCTGAGACAATATGCCAGGCGATAAAACAATTCCTTGTAAGGAGTGTTTTCCATGAACACACTTAGGAGTTACTCTACTCATTTGTTTTGAATTTATGGTTGCTTAATAAAACCCTGAACCTAGGCTTTTATTGTTTGGTTTGTTTTGCAGATTTTTGGATGTTCTTTAAACTGAGGGATTTCCTAACCTGGGAAACATCCAAAGCCTGAAAAATAAACAAAACACCAAATGCCAAATTTATGGAGGCTCAGTGACTGACCCTGCTGTGTTACTAACTTTTAGCATTATTCAGCTTTAAAAAATGCACTAACTTTTTCAGTCAGCAGAATGCAACTATTTTTTAGTTGATCTGTGTTATAGAAATGACATGAAGTCTTAAGTAAAAACCCATCAAGTTTTCCATGTAGTTTATCAGTATAATGTATTTTGGACTGCAGTTTGTTGAATTCATTCCTCACATGTTGCTTTGATTTTCAAATCAGTTTACTGTAAGTAATGTAAGAGGTGATTTTCCAGAAATGCAAGCAAGTACCGTATGAAGTGAATAAAATACAAAAGTTTTGCACCTGTTTAAAATCTTTGCAAGAGCAAATGTTCCCTGTAGAGGAGTACCCTTTCATTGATTGTATGACCACAAACTCATAAAGTATGTGAGTTTAGAGCTATTCAGCATGAGCTGGGCTTTTCTAACTACCTCAGCATGATGACCAGTGAAAGCTACAGGTGTGTTTCCAGGATAAATGCCCATGAGACATATGGCATTGCATGTCATCTACTGTGACCTCTTGGGTAGGCCCCATGTACAATAGCACCTTGTCCTTTCTTCTCCTTTTTCATCTCCACCATTTTCAAGGCAGCATCTACAATTCCCTTTTTTTTTTTCCCCTGCTTTTGCTTATTCTGTTCTTACTTCTGTTTCTTTCTCGTCAATAAATTCAAGGAATTGAAAGGAATGAAAAGAAAGCGAGGGAAGTAATTTATTGAAGATTTAATTTAGTTGCTGAGATTTAATATGAAGATAAAAAAATTAACTACACTTTAAAATTTAACTCTTACTGGTAAAAACAAATGATGATTAAAAATGCCCCTTCTGGTACATATGCATAGCAGCACATAGTCCTCATCAGAAAAAACCCCCATAAAGTTATTGAGGAGAGAGCAACTGCTTTCCATAGCTTCTCCCAGTATTTTTATTCTGTAACTTCTTGTGCCTCTAAACACTGGATCAGAATTATTTTACATCCCATTTAGCTAGTTTTAATTCCAAACAACACCTACAATGCAGAAAACAAAATAATTAAGAGCTTAACTTACATAATTTAAATTTTACACATCCTTTCCCTAGTGTTACAATACATGCATTATTTTATTGTACTTATATGATAAAATAGGGCCATTTCATAATCATACTAAGACATTTTAGAGTGTGTCTCACGCTGAGATCTTAACATTTCACCAGGAGCTGAGACACTTGGCTTTTCATCTTCCAAGGAAATTAAGACACGGCAATATGCCAACATGACATAGGGCCTGTTGAGTCTCAAGATTTAATTACAGGATCTTATTTTTTAAAAAGAAATCACATGAGTCCCTACACCATGTTCAAAACAACAAAAACCTGTCATTGAATCCATATTGATTCAACTTCTTTGCTACTGATATGGATAAACACTGTCATGGCTAGGCTTCGTGAACGAAGATCTGGGTGATAAATGCTGTATTATTGATGCTAATATACAATACTTAAAAGGCAAAAAAAGAAGAAAATCTTCCTTTCTAATTTGTTCACCCCTGCAAGAAGTACAACCATTATTTCCAGCCCAAACTAGCAGCCTTTGGCCACACTTCTGAGCTTACCTAAACAGTGTTTCGAACAACAAAACAGTTTGACATTTTTGATGAGAATACCTCCACAAAGTAGGAGGTAAAAGTGGACTGAATTCAACACTACTAGTCAGTTTTAACCAAGTTTTTTTCACAGTGACCCTACCTAAACTGGAGCCCTGCACACTACAATGCCTTCAGACACTGCAGCGTGGACAGAAATAAGCAATAAAATCACTCCTGACAAAATAAAAAGCACATACATGCATAAAACCTTTAATGTATCTTACTGTCAGAAATTAAAAGCTCGTGAATTTCAGCTAGTTAATTCCACAGAAAAGCAGAATAACCATGCAAGGACTTAAATGCTGTTTACAAAAAATTATTCTTCCCCGCCCCAAAAAAAAACAAACCCACCCTGACTGATTTTTTTGTTTGAAACACTCAAAACTCAAAATATTATATATTCTTACTCTGTGCACCAATATATCTGTTTAAGCTTATTTATTCACACAAAGCTTGTCATTAATCACCTGCCAAACATCTAAGTTTGCACCTTCTTACAAAACACCATCCACGTAGTACTCTGCTGCAGAGCTTGCTCTCAGGCAATCAAACATAAACTCTTAAGGCCCAAATATAAATTCTGCACCTTTGAATAAAGAAAAAATTGTAAGAATTTTAAAGATGAGGACCAATAATACCGAGAAAACATTATTCCAATTCTTTTTTCCCCCTCCCTGGAAAGAAAGGACTTCCTAATAATGAAGTAAGGAAGCAGTAATGACACTCACGCTCTTACATCATCACTGATTTTATGTGTCCTATCATGGTTTCTGTTGACAAAATTGCTCCAGTATGCTAAAAAAAATCAGAACTGCTTCAAAATCCATTTGAATTCAGTAAGATCTTTTGGTCTATTTTACTGACACTATCACTTAATATCCATATGAAGAGCAACTTTCTTTTCACCAAGAGAACTCTAAAGGGCTGGGCACAGAAATCTGCTTATCTTTAAGGTATTCACCATCTTTGAAATTAAGATGCAAATATTCAAAGAATGCCTCCCACACCAAGCCTAAAGATAGTAATGTTTCATTCCCATTGTATATTTAACTCCAGTGCTGGCACTTTTGGATTTCTGAGCCCACTGTTTTTATTTCAGAAGACAGAAAAAAAACTGCACAATGACTTCATCAAAAAACTCAGAAAATATTTTAACCCTATTTAAAACTATGTTCATTTTGCCCTCATACTTCTTACTCCATCTCAGTGGTAGACCTACCTCTTCTGCAATGCTTTAACTGATTTGTAAGGGATAAACAGAGCATTTATGCTACACTAAATCACTGCTTCAGATTCACAAGTTACAGCAAAAACCTCCTAAACTGAATTTCTAGACCTAGGACATCTAACAGACCTGAAAAACCGAGTAAAACTGAGCTTATCTGCAGTTAAGGCATTAGTTAATACAACTGAAACAAAAAATCCTAATATTTAAAAGTAATATGGGCTGTTTTTACAGGGTTGTATCAAAGGTAAACCCACTACAACACTATAGACAGTGGCATGTAATAGTAATGACTATTGCAGCTTTATAGCAATGGCTATTAAAACAATAGCTAACCAAGCTTTAAAAAAAACAAAGCAAATCAACATTATCATAAAAGTTAAATCAAAGCTTTTCTTGACATCTATTTTCAAAAACCTGTGAACTAAGCTTCCCTAAGAAGTCACCTTGTGTTTATATGGTTTCTAACAGCTATAACCTCACACATCCATTATGTATTTAAATAAATAACTGTTTCTTTGGTGCCGTAATAACAATGAGGAGTATCTTAATATAAATCAGTAGTCTGTATTTGCCAAAAAAAAAATAAAAATCTAGACCAAGCAGGATATAACTTCTCTGGGGACTAAGAAGGCCTTGTGTATAAACTGTCAACTCCTTCCTCTTCCCTGTGCAGCAGGAAAGGAAGTGTTAAGGGTGGGACATCACTTACATGTATTAAAAAAAAAAATGCTAGGGAACACAGACACGTCAGAAAAAAATACCTAAACCACAGACAGAAATAAATTTATTTTGCTCAGCAAGGAGTAAAAGAAAAGCTCAGTAATTACTTAGGTGCTGGCTGACATAGAAGGAGAGAGGTGGAGTAAATGCACGCACCATGTAAATATAAATCACAGAATCATAGAGTCATAAAATGATTTGGGTTGCAAGGGACCTCAAAGATCACCTACTTCCAATCTCCTTGCCATGAGCAGGGATGCCAATCACTAGACCAGGCTGCCCAGGGCCACATCCAAGCTGGCCTTCAACACTGCCAGGGATGAGCATCGACAACTCCTCTCGGCAACCTGTGCCAGTGCCTAACCACCATCACAGTAAATAATTTCCTCCCAGTATCTAATCTAAGGCTGGGTTAGACTAGTTTTCAGTTTAAATGGTTTTCAGTTTAAAACCACTACCCCTCATCCTACCACTACACTCCCTGATAAAGAGTTCATCTCCATCTTTCCTGTAGGATCCTTTACGTACTAGAAGGCTGCTACAAGGTCTCCTCGGAGTGTTGTCTTCTCCAGGCTGAACAATTCAACTTTTTCAGACTGTCCTCACAGGGTATGTGCTCTTGTCCCTGGATCATTTTTGTAGCTGTCCTCTGGACCCACTCAAGCAGGTCCTATGCTGAGGGCCTCAGAGCTGGATGCAGTACTCCAGGTGGGGGTCTCATATAGATATATATATCTGTGTGTGTATATAGATAGATAGATATATAGATATATATATACATGTGTGTGTATACAGCTAGACTTTTTGTACTGCCTGGTGACAAAGTGGGGAAAAAAAGCCCTCAAGATGAAGTTCTTCCTAACTAATGGAGCAACTTTAAAAGTCAAGACATTCCCAGCAGTTGATGGAAAAGAATACACTTACGGATATCCACAGCGCTTACTAAGTCTATGCCAGCTAAATCACATTTAATGGGATTTCAGTCAATTTCATTCAAAATTGGAAAAGGAACTTCTTACTCTAAAATTATTTAATTTATGACTTACAAATCAGTTACTGAGGTCACAAGTCTTATGCAGACAAAACTCACAAGAGAATAACTAATCCTATATTGAAGTTATTTATTTTCACTGAAATCAGTGAAAGAAATTAGAGCTTAAGAGATAATTTTAGAAAGGTCTACATTGTCTTCAAGAAATATTTTCAGTTCAGCAGGTTCATATCTTGGTATTAATTTCTTCTAGCTTTAACAAATGTTCATCTGTCTGTGGCAGATGTCCACAGGCCCCTATGCAGTAGTTCTTGCCTGTGGTGGTTTCGTAGCAAGTTCAGAGAGACTTCCTTTCACAACAGGTTTCTGAGTTTCAAGAGACCTTTAAAGATTTATTTGTTCCAAAGACATTTGCTTGAAGTCTTTGTTCATGGAAAGAATAGAATAAAATCAGTGTACCATGTATCTTTACACCACAAAAGGTACCTTCAGTTGGAGAGGCTGACACCTGTGGCCATTCCTAGCTTTGAGCACCATCAACCCTTAAGGGTTCTCTCTGCACAATCAATGAGGACATGAAGGTCTTTGTGAACTTTAAAAGATACAGCACACCCCACAGAGGAGTCTCCAGATTTTTGTTCAAGAAACTTGGAAGTAGCTACATTTGAGAGGATTAAGGGATAAACTGAAAGGATTATAATGAAAAGATAGAAAGACAAAGTGGTATTTTACCAAAATATGGCTCTGGTTGATCACCTCAGCAAATATCTTTTCTCTTCTTCTGAGAGAAGCAGTAAGCTAAGGGTGCCCTTCAACTGAGACCCACAGGAGAATAAATGAACACATTGTTATTCAGTCTACTTTAGAAGAGGTAGTCAGTGATAAAGTTATACTTAATCTTCACTGATTTCCATAAAAGCAGAGCACCATGAAACATGCTTATGGGCAGATAACTCACAGGGCAAAGTATCTCAAGGCAATTGTTACTACCTCAAAAAGAGGGCAGAAAAAAAATTGGGAAGCAGAAAATATGGCCAGTGCACATGAATACAGTAATCCCATGAACCTCTATGACACTCGTAAGAAGCTGGGTTCTTACTAAGCCAAATCCAAATCCTTTGCTCACAGCAGAAGTGACTACAGCAGGACCAGGTCCATCCAATTTTGAGTTTCTCCAAGAATGGATGTTCCACAGTTTCGCTGGGGAACCTGCTCTGGTTCTAGTCTGACTCCTGCCACACAAAACCATTCTTTTTTTTTCTGTGACTAAATGGAATTTCCTGCACTCCAATTTGTGCCCAAGTATATTAACTCATCTCAATTAGCAAGACCTTGTACTAATACGTGCTCAATATTCAGGTTACAATATCAATTCAACACTACACAATGAATCCTACACAAATGATTATCATCTTATGGAGAGGAGTGAAAATGTGCCCTACAGTACTTAGAGAATTTCCTTGGGTAATAGGTACAACTCAAGCAGAGTTTTGAAGGGATTTTTTTTTTTTTTTACCAAACTTTGAAAAGGGATAGATCAAGTAGACCCACGAGTAGAAAGTATGATTGTTGGCCTCACAAACACGTTCCAGGGCTGGCTGTCCAGCTTAGAAGTCTGAAACCAGAGTCAAAAACAAAGCTGAGGCTGTTTATTTGAGAAGATTATTTTTACATTGCCTCCTAAAAAGTCCGTTATTTTTGTATTTCTTTTTCAAAGGAACTCACTGAAACTCCACTCACTTCAAATTTTGAAGACTAGCAAGGTGACTGTTTCAAAAAACCAAAAAGCTGGGTATTTCAATGACCAGGAGGAACCTGGCCAGTTCATCAAACAAAGTGCAGAAATAATTTGTTTCTGCACATTCTTGCTTAAGGCAAAGCAAGAAGGCAGTATAGTGTGTGTTCCCACTAGCATGTCATTTTGGAAGCCATGTGCACATCCAAGTTCAGTACTCAAGCATGCAGTGCATATGGCCATAGAGCCACCATACTTGATTTATGACATGGCAGAAGAGAAAAGGATTGCACAAATCTCTAGAAAATGGTAGACAAGCTCATAGTCTAAACTTTTCAATGTTTAAGTCAACCTATCTGCCACTGCTGGCACTTTGTTAGCTGGAGTAGTGTATGTACCCCAGAAACACCTTATTCACTGTAAGATGTGCCTGTTACTATGGATGCTACTGTCCATTGTGGAACTAGACTCAAAAAAGTTCACTGAAGGAAGAACAACAGCTCAAGCTGAAATACTAAAAGAATAAATACTAAAATACCCATTTTTAAGAAGAATTCTACTGAGCAAAGTTCTAATTCAACAATGTTATTAAGTGTTATGAGGATTTAAATACAGAAGAAAGAAATCAGCTGGTGAATAAAAACATTTTCCATGAAAGTATCGTGGAGGTATGATGCTTACGTAAGTTTGAAAGTCAGATGAGATAAGAAGTTCTTAACCAATTCCAAAGACAGGAAGGTAGGAAGAACTCCCTGGAGGTATGAAATACAAAGGACAAAGTATAAGCATGCCCAAGATTATTACATCATCAATAGTGTCTCCATAACTAAACTTAATTCAGTAGTTTAATTTAAATGTATGTTGAAGTCACAGTATCCCAGTATGTCAGGGGTTGGAAGGGACCTGGAAAGATCATCTAGTGCAACCCCCCTGCCAGAGCAGGATCACCTAGACCAGCTCACACAGCAATGTGTCCAGGCAGCTCTGCANTTTAGTATTAACATGAGGAAGAACTTCCTTCCAGTGCAGGTGCCAGAGCACTGGCCCAGGCTGCCCAGGAGCATGTGGAGTCTCCTTGTCTGGAGCCATTGCAGAGCTGCCTGGACACATTGCTGTGTGAGCTGGTCTAGGTGATCCTGCTCTGCCAGGGGGGTTGCACTAGATGAGCTTTCTAGGGCCCTTCCAACCCCTGACATACTGGGATACTGTAACAGGTATGAAGTTATGCAAAACAAGCCCTAAAAATAGAATTAAAAAATATATTGTTTTTAGACTCTTTAAAAAATGAGCTTTCAATTATTATTTACTGCCTTTACTACTTGAATACTGAAAAAGCATGTGAAAGCACCTAACTCCCTGATAAATACCTAAGATGAGAGTCTTACCTGATGCTAAAATACTAGCTGTAATGAACAACTGTCAGCTTAAGTGCTGTGCTAATGGCTGTAAGGGAACAAGTACAAAAATCAGTGACAGCATGTATTATACCTAACAGGCATTTTTTCACTTGAACAGCCTTTATTAAAAGTATGTCTGCAATTCATATTTTCCATGATCAAATAAAACACTCAAGAACCTGAAATCATACAACTCTTAGCAATATCTGAAAAGCTTTCATAATGCTAAGGAACATCCAAGAAAAAATTAGATTTTACACAAAGGAATCTTGTACAACGACACTCTGCAGAGTCATTCTTGTATATGTGTTGTACACTTCCGGTAGCTGCAGAAATTATGTGTATTATCTGTAATTATCTGTAATGAGGGGGTATTTTATCAATGATTATCAATCTTCAATGGGTGGGTGTCAGGAGGATGGGACTGGTGTTTTCTCAGTGGTGCCCAGGGATAGGACAAGAGGTAACAGGCACAGACTTGAATGCAGGATGTTCCATCTACTTTGAGGATAGCAGAGCACTGGAACAGGCTACCCAGAGAGGTGGTGGAGTCTCTGTCTCTGGATACCTTCCAATCCCACCTGGACATCATCCTGTGCAACCTGCTCTGACAGGAGAGTTGGAGGTCCAACTCTTCAACTCTCTGGAGATCCAGAGGTCCCTTCCAACCCCTAACATTTTGTGATTCTGTGAAAACAAACTAGATGGAATTTCTCTTCTGTAATATAGCAAAGCAGCTTTCCACCTCTAAAGCAATGTATAAAATTACTGTGCAATTCCCTTGAAATGAGATTGCCTGCATATTTAATTTCATCATCCATCTATACATGTATGGGACATCTCATTAATAACAATGGGAATTTCACATCCACAGGGAAAATGGTAGGATTTCTTGTTCTATCTTTCCCCCTTCCTTCCTTCCAGTATCTGTGTATGCTCCCTTTGAAAGGAAACAATTCATAGGTCTCTATATTTAAGCAAAGATTAAACACAAAAATGGGTCATTAGTACTTTTTAAGTAAAGCCCAGGCTTACACAGTGCTTTAGGGCAACTGAAGCACCCAAAACTGCTTGATCTTAGCTGTTGTATTGAAAAGATTGATTAGAGGAGCACATAACTAGAATAAGGAAGATTTATCACTTTGTTTCCAAGCTAAATGATAGTCAGTGTAAAGGAATTGCCAACACTTAATCAATTCCTCTTAAGATTCAGGCCTTCCAATCTACCTATGTACTGCAGGCAGTTTAAATGGAGGCCCCAGGGCAAACAGTTTCAGGTTTTCTGACATTTAACATTCTGATGCAAGATAACCACTTCCCTTGTATTGGCTGTACTAATGGCCAAAACCACAGACTATTATGGTGATGATTGTGACCAAGAGAATTTGTCATGGAGACATTACATTTCTCATTAAGCAATGTCCTCCAAAACAACTTACAAGACCAACAAACTGTGATTCTCTAGCATAGTTAGAATTAAGGCACAGATTCACACAAATAAAGTCTACATAGTTATTTGACCAACTCTGAAATCAAAATACAGTTTAAAAAAACCAGATTTTGAGCAGTCTCATCAGGCATAGTATTTTGTTCAGGCACGAGTTTTCACGAAATTCAAATAAAGTTGCTTTTTATATTGCTCTTACACTAAATTTCGAAGAAAACAAAAGACTTCTACTTCTACTTAGGAATTTGCAGTAATGATGCATCCCTGCAAGGCTACCAGGTGAGTGCAGACAGAAGGGGTTACATCTATTTTGGCATTCATACACGGGTGCATTCTTTTATTATACAATACCAAAGAGTGACCTAATCACTGCTGAATAAAACAGCTTCTGCCCATCATTCCTAGCCTCAAAAATACAAAAGAAAACGTTGTCATGGAAACCAGTATATCCCAAAGGTATATTGCACTCTGCTAGATCCAAATTGTACTAGTATCCATATATCCCGTAACAGTAGGGACAACTTAAATTCTTTGCCACACCACACAATGAACACAGCTGCCATTTAACACAACTAAAACCAGCCTAGTTTTTTAATCAAATCGATAAGTAATGTTAAGAAATATATTTAGGTTATGGGTTTTGCTACTATGTAGAGTTATAAAATCTTAAAAACAAATACAAAGATGAATGGCAAATCACAGAGGACAGAGAACACCAACTAACTGAAAATCACAAACTGTTTCTTAAGAAGGATCTGGGTGTTCATGCTATTCTTTGGGTACCTTTCCAACTCATACCTAGACCTAAATGTGATATATTTACTACAGAGAATGACATACTTGCTGCACTAAGTTCAAAATCTTTAAACAAAAGAAAACAAAAGCTGAAGAGCTTTAACAGCAATCATGTTTCAGTAGAGAAAATTCCCTGTAAGGAGATGTTCTCCAGTAATTCTGTGTTTAAGACACAGGCTCAGAAAAGGAGGGTCTCTGTCCTCCCACAGCAATAGTGGTATTGGTTCATACTTGTGCACGAAATCACATACAGAAACATCTTAAAGTAGATTCAAATCACATTCATTCTCACTGGGCTATTATGAATACTGACATGTACTAAGCCTAAAATAGTCTCATATCTAAACAGTGGATTTGTTTTGACTGTACGTGTGGAACTAGTTGCTTTGCCCAGTATTACAAAATGATTCTGTAATCATGAATCTAGCTCAAAAAACATAGTGTTTGCTTTTCTGATGAGAAGAATCCTTCTGAATACTCCAATTATTTAAAAACAAAAAAAAAATTGGCCTTTTAATACTGTTCCTCTATAGTCTGAGATGAACCATCTTTGTATTCACCAGTTGGCAAAGAACTCAGTGCTCTTACAATGTCGTTAGGGTCCTTAAAACACCACTGAAGATTAATGAATTCAAAATGGCAAAACCTTGATCAAATCCTGCAATTTTAAGTCAAAAAGAAAGCTTTTATTCGTAGTTTAACAGGTACTGTGCAAAAGCCTCATGGTTGAGGTAAGGGTGGTAATTACAACCCAGAGAAATATAATCAGCTATCTGCAAGTGAAGTCTCAGTGGGAGGGTATTACCTGCCAACTGAAATAAAACAGCTACGCCCAAAATCTCATTTTTACTATTATTCTGCATTAAATGAGAGAGTACCTCTTGGACAGCACATGACATTCTACTTCAGAGCTATTCTTGCTCAGATACCTGACACTAAATGCACCACTGCAGCACAGAAAGAAAAGTCAGAAAGCATTCTGGATCCAGGTGAATCACTGCTGCACAGAAAAAACAGGCTAAAGAAAAGTAATTCCAACTTGACTACTGAATAGATAAAAAGAAGCTTCTCAAAGATTTTAATTACAGACTGTCTCAGGAATATTCATGCATCAATGCATGTATTAAGAACTTGGTGAAAATGGAAAACGTCTCCTTATTTGACTTCCAACTCAAGAAGACACAATCTCAAAAAACATTCCTTCCAAGGACCAGTTCTTCCAGCCTCAGCAAAGGAATAAAGAGCTATACAAAAATTACTGTTGAACAAGCAAGGCAAACCAAGAAGAGAGGCACAAGAAGACTCTAAGGTCCCAGTTAGAACCCTTTCTGACTTGCCAATGACCACATTAGCTAATGACACTTGGAGGCTCAGAAAAGTACACTTGAATTTGGGGAACTTCTGTATGCTATGATCCAATGTAAACCTCACATGAAAGCAGCCAAAATCCATGCAGAACTTTACAAGAAAACTTTTTGCTGGTAGATGAACACTGATGATGCAACTGAGAAGCACTGCAAGTCTCTGAAGTGCTGGATGGTAAGTAAAGCAGAGGACTCTGCAAAGCAATATACATTTGCCTTTGTATCCTGCTGCATTACATTTCTCACCCAACATCTCCTCTATCATACTCTCCCTACACTCCTCCCCTCTATTTACCATATTCCTCCTCTTTGCATCTTGCTGCTTCTCTGCTGGTTGTCCTTCAAGCTATACCACATGGATAGCTTCAAGCTGTCTGCAGCCAGGACTCCTCCTCTATTGCCCTCCCAAAGCTGTCTGGCAGTAAGTTCTCTCCCATCTCCCACACACTTATCATTTTTCTTCAGTCTTACTCCTCACTATGCAGCTTGCCAGGGGTCATCCAGCTGGTGAAGAACCACTGATTTATCTTGAATTGGTATAAATTAGCAATTTCCCCACACACACACATACCCCACGTTAAGCTGCAAGTATATGTGAAGATGAATTAGGAGAGTTTACTGGGGATAGACAAGTAAAGCCTTTAATCACATATAACACAGTTAAATGTAGGAAGACTATCTGAAGAAGAAACACAACCTGAGGTACTGAGTAGTTACTGTACAAAACACGTGTTTATTGGAGGGTCTTCCTCCTGGAATTTCTGGCAAGAATCCATTAATCATGCCAACACATGCCTGTGTTTGCAAATCGGGGGAAAAGACAGCATTTTATGTTTCTGAAATACGTATTAATCATTGTGAAATGTGTGGACAGATAACCTGGAAATGGATTTTTTTTTCCTTGAACAGACATATTAACATATTTTAATGTAATTTATTTTGATGATCTGTGCTGCATCTGGAGCTTCTCACAATGGTTCAAACATCCCTGCCAAAAATGATGTAAAGGGTGAAACCAATCTGATGTTCACAGTTTCCATGGTCACATAGAATTTTACCTTTCTAATAAAAAAAAAAGTTCCTAGGTAGTACAATTGTGAAGAAAATCCAAGCTCTCCAGGACATTCATATTTCCCTCTTACTCTCCTTGGAAATGTAGGCAATTAGTGCCAAAAGTTGTTTTGCTACACTGCCATTTATTTACTCAGAAACAAATAATCAGAAGATGGTAATGAAGCTCTTGCCAATCTGGGAATTAATTTGAACTCTCATTTCAAAACTTAGAATGTCCTATCTGGCTACCTGTCCTATCTGTGATTTTTTTCAGTGTTCTCCTCTTAGAAATCATCTTGAAGTGTCCTAATATTTTCAGGTTGCCTGTGATTTTGACAGGCCACCTTTTCAGAACTTCAGTTTCTGGTAACTCAATCTCAAGGTTACCTCCAGAAGGCTAGGGAGCTGCTGGAGAGANAGGTCAACAAAGGCTGGGAATGAGGGGAAGGTAGTGGCTTCCACCATGGGCAACCCAGTCCAAGGAACTGGGCTATGCTGACAAGCAAGAGTAAATCATCTTAAACACTGGGGATGTGGATACTCAAAAAACTGTCTAACTTTGGTGTCAAGCATCAGATAACAAGAAATACTGTCAGTCAAGAAAAAGTAACATATGGAAGGTGTTCACCAGACACAGACGCTCTCTAAAATTTTTAAAATAACTTCTCAAAATGAATAACTATAATGGTGGGTTTCCATTCCACAATTTCCTCCCTCTCTACAGCCTTTCAGGAAACCCCAAATGATGTTGTAAATCTAATGGCATACTTTGTGGGAATGGTCTTTAAATAACATTTTAGATGCTCTGTCCACTGTCAATAGCTGACTTCTGTGAGATAAAAATTTTCATATGTAGAATATATCATATCCAAGAAACCTCATCTTGTTTGCAATGCATTAAAGGTAACTAAAAAACCTCAATTTTCATACAGTCTGCAATTTCACAAGCCTGTCTTGGATCAACTTGAGAAAATTTTACTCAAGATTTCTACTGGGTTTTCTAAAGTCTGTGAAGTTGGGAATTTCCATCCTAGAGCTTGAGATACTGATCCAACAGAACATCATATATTTGTTCTTGCCAATCATCCAAACTGGATGTTCTTTGGGTTAAATTTCAATAAATTATATATTTTTCTCTTTTTTATTCACCACAATCTGCTTCTGTGTAATGGCTATTAAAATGACTATTGATAATCCACACTTTAAAGTTCTAAGTATTATTGAAAACAGCGTTCCAACTCAGGACTTCCCAGTAGTTACAAATTACTACAACCTTTTGTAAAAGGAAGAGATAGATAACCTTGTTTAGTTTTCCTGAATTTACACAGCCACAATTTGAGGCATGCAAAACCATTAATCACACATAGAAAACCTATTCCTTTATTAATAGTAAGACTTGAACACAATCAGCACATAGAACTCATTTCATGGATTATAACTCATTACAAGCTGCTTCCTTTTAAACTTCTACATGCACATTACTGGCCTAGCCATAACCCAGGAAGTGCTTTTCTTGTACCAAAACTGGACAGACCACCCCAGATATGTCTCACCAGAGCTGAATTGGGGAAGAAGGATAACCTTCCTTAACCTGCTGGCTACACATCCTTAGCTGCAGTTGGCTGCCTTTCCTGCACGAGTACACTGCTGGCTCACCATCAGCTTGACATCCACCAGGATCTCCAGGTCCAGCTTCCTAGCTGTTTGGTTCTTAGCTTGTATTTGGTGCCTGGGATGATTTCTCTTCAACCATCGTATCTGGTATATCATACCAGTAAAGACCAAAATGAAGAAGGCATTAAGTACTGTGCCCATTTGCAGGGCCTTTGTCACCAGAGTCCTGTCCAATATAGCACTGGGCCCATGTTTTCCAGTTTTTCTTTATGCTGCTGACTTCTAGAAGCCTTTGTTATTGCCCTTCATTCCCTAGATTTCATGTCAGCCTCTAAATGAAGTATTTCATTTGAAGAGAGCCATATTACATTTGCTCTTTCACAGTTTGGATGCAAAACTACTTCCCCCTGCACACAGTGGGCATTCATGGTGAATTAATTCCCACACTCACTGATACTTTCTTTAGAAAACAGCTGAGTTGAGGGGGGAGTATTATAACTAATCATTATTTATACTGGTGAAAAAGGTAGTGAAAGATGAGGACTTTCCTCTGGCGCATCCTCTGCCAGAAGAGAGAGAGGATGTACTTTAAAATTCTGTTTTCCTATCTGGTCTTACTCAGTCACTTTGAGCCTTTTTCTTATTCCGAAAGCCAATACAAAGTCAATACTAGTCAATACTCTGAACTATTTAAAGCATTTCTGGTCTTCAGGTGACTTTCCTCTGAAGTGCTCTTATGATTAGGTCATAGTTTGTGTTGATTCTGGGCCTCATCACACAATACTACATATCCTTTAGAAAGGGCCTAGGTTATTTTTGCACAGAGTTGTAATGCTCCCTACAGCCTGGACAGCCCAATGCCTAAATATGTTATGAAAATGTTGTGGAAAGCAGGGAGTGGAATGGGAAGAAAGTACAAAAAATCCATGTAGATAATGTAAAGGATGGCAACCTATTTTTTGTTTCACAGCACGAGCCTTCTGCTCTTTTACTGGCTGCTTTCTTATGAATGGCAGGCCATTTCTGACAGTTTTTGAAAATCTAAACATCTAAAATTGTCCTTTTTAAGGTGGCTTCCTCTACTTCAACACAACTAAAATTCACCGGCAATACCTTAAAAGTTTCTAATCCTCTGTAGTTTCCAGTGATCAGGCAAATGTTCTTATTACTGCCCTTGTAAAACTTTTACAATGACAGACTATTTTGGGTCAAAAAGGACCTTCAAAGGTCACCTAGTCCAACCCCCTGCAGTGAGCAACAAGATCAGATTGCTCATAGCCCCAGAAAACCTGACCTGGAATGTTTCCAGGGATGGGGCATCTACCACCTCTCTGGGCAACCTGTTCCAGTATTTCACCACCCTCATCTAATCTAAATCCACTCTTTTTTAGTTTAGTCCTCATAGGAGAGATGTTCCAACCCTGGATCATTTTCCTGCTCCAACAGGTTCATGCCCTTCTTGTGCTAGGGACTCCAGAGTTGGACAACACAAAACCTTCATTCATGAGAAATGTAGCATCTCTAAGTTTTATCTCATCTTTGCACTCCAAGGGGAAGAATTTTTATCAGTCGTACAATCTTACATATTTATTGCTTTGAGGCTTTATCTGTTTGAACCAGGATTCAAATTGTCCAAATGTTCAAAGTGGCTTACTTGTAAAATATAAAACAGCCAAATGAATTGACTAACAGACTGAAATATGAGGTGGGACATTCAGACTAACAGTAATTGCCAGGTATAAATAATTCTTACAGCATTGATCACCTTCCTAGCATATTGCTACTGCCACTGTCCAGAAAACTTTCATTTTGAAGAATGTGAAACAGTACAAAATGTGGATGCTGCAGACTTGTACTGTAAACTATTAAGGTTTGTAATAAAAGCAAAGATTTCTGTGGGGCAAGGAAAAGCATTGTATTGTATAGAACAGTACTGCAAGAGTGCAACTTAAAACAGGATGGATTTGGGAAGCACAGGCAAGAAGCATACACATCATAAAATGGAAAAGGAGAACCACTCACTTCTGTGCCTGGTAAAATTATGGAGAAGATAATTCTGGGAGCTATGGATAAGCATCTGACAGACAACACAGTCATCAGTCATAGCCAGCAGGGGTTTATGAAAGGGAATTCATGCTTAACAAACTTGATTTCCTTTTATGACAAGATTACCTATCTAGTTGACCAAGGGAGACCAGTTGATATCATCTTTTTTGGACTTCAGTAAAGCATTTGATACTGTCTCTCACAGCAACCTAATTGACAAAATATCAAGTATACAGCTTGGTAAGAAAAATCACATGATGGGTACACAACTGGCTGAGGAGTCGAGCTCAAAGAGTTGTGGTAAGTGGAGCTACTTTGGGCTGGTGATAGGTGATGAGTGGGGTCCCACAGCAATCCTTCTTAGGGCCAATACTGTTTAACACCTCTATAAATGACTTTGAGTGCAGTTTGGGGCACCACAAGACCCAAAATCTCTCTCAAAGGGGAAAAAGGGTCTTTGCTCAGGAGATTGCAGGACTAATCGACAGGGATTTAAACTAGGTACGATGAGGGAAGGGGATAATAGTATTAGCAGTCCTTCATGTGACAAGCTGCAGGGGGGGACACACCAGAGTTGGTGGGAAGGGGCACTAGTAAGAGTCTTCAGCCTGTTCCCCTGCAACAAGCAGCACAGTCAAAGGCTTATGCAATCAAGCCAGAGGCTCCTAAGGCAATAACAGTCAGCAGGGAAACACCTTAAGGGAATGAAGGGATGTTTCTCTGGAAAGGTGACGTCGCTGCCTGCCCAGCTGAAGTGCCTCTACACGAACGCACGCAGCATGGGCAACAAACAAGAGGAGATGGA
>VWZO01010872.1:26986-56552 GCA_013396975.1 Bucco capensis
ATGATCTAGTTGGGGATGTCCCTGCCCACTGCAGGGGGGCTGGACTAGATGAGCTCCAGACGTCCCTTCCAACCCAAACCAGTCAAGAATTCTATGATTCTATGATAAGTTGTTAAAAAGCATCCAGAGGAGGTTCACTAAGATGGTTAAGGTCTTGAAGGACAAGTGATATGAGGAAAGTCTGAAATCACTTCGTCTGTTCAGCCTGGAGAAGAGGAGACTGAGGGGAGACCTCATTGCGGTTTACAACTTCCTCACCAGGGAGGGAGAGGTGGGTGCTAACCTCTTCTCTCCGGTGAGCAGTGACAGGACCTGGGGGAATGGCATGAAGCTGTGCTGGGGGAAGTTCAAGTCAGATGTTAGGAATAGATTCCTTACCCAGAGAGTGGTGGAGCATTGCAACAGGCTTCCCAGAGAGGTAGTCACAGCACCAACTCTCATGGAGTTTAAGAAGCACTTGGACAATGCTCTCAGACACATAGTGTGACTTTGGGGTTGTCCTGTGCCTAAATAGGAGTTGGACTCAATCATCCTTGTGCATCCCTTCCAGCTTGGGATAGTCTGTGATTCTGTGAACCAGTCAAGAGACCAAAAAAGAGGGATCAAAACACACATTTCTTAAACATAAGCTGCAAAACAATTCTTTTCAATCAGTCTCACGGAAGAAGGCATTTATGGGCTAGTAGGCACAAAGAGCAAAACCTAGGGAAGACATTAAGTTAAATTAATTCATGCTACTCCTATACAGTTTCCTTTCTTTGACTGTGATACGGGGTAAAAATATTCAAAAGTATTGCACAACACTTAGTTAAAATTTCATTATTTTACACAAGTATTGAAATTAAACCTTCCTTGTGCTTTCATCCAACAAACAAAAGAACATGTTTAAAATCAAAATTCGGCATCTAAAACTTTTCTTAATGGGTTCTTTGTGGTTTTCCACACTGGTAGAGCAACAGCTGTTGCTGAATATTTTTAAACACAAGAGGATTTCTTCTAGTGATGCTGGATAAAATGGTCAAAATTTAGAGTGACAATAAATTACAGCTTGTTCCTGTTATATTAATGGCAATGTAACATGTTTCAGTGGTACTTAGAGACTGTCTTCTGGATTTAAAATTAATTACACCTGTGCTGTCTATCCCTGATTTATTCAAAGATGACAGCCCTGATGAGGTTCAAAACAAATCCTGAGTTAATAGTAAACTGTGTTTTTAAATGAAGGACATGTCTAGAGACAAAGTCTAATGACAGTAACATAAAAGTGACCCCAAATAATGCAATATTAAGTGACATAAATGCACTCAGCACATCAATGCTACAGCAACTCTCTTTACAACTGCTGTGAGCAAGGGTTATGTTCACTTCCATAATAAATGGTTACTCAAAAGAGTTATAATTTTGTTTCAAGATAAATATAGTAGTAATACTTCCCTTCAAGAATGATTACAGCAACAAGTAGGTCCTTGATATTTTTAATGACTTAGGGCTGGATGGTCTAATATTCAAGATGATTTCATAGCAAAGTCAGTGAATCTCTTTTTTGGAAGTGAAATCACGAGTGAACCTAGTCAGCCTGATTTCACCAGCGAGATGGCAAAGCAAGGGAATCAAGCCAGATATAACACATTTTGCATAGAATTAGAAATATCTGACTGATGCTCATCGAAACAGCATTCAGATGCTGTTACTTCTGCTCCCTTTAGATGTCCCTGGATTTAAATGGAAGGAAATATTCTCCAGCTTTGCTTTTAGCTAAGTGTAAGATTTTGACAAATACAAGTAATTCAAGGACTCTAAAAAAAAAATCCTTCTACTCTAAACTCAGTAAAATAGCTGTACTTTTAAAGGACTGCAAGAGAAAGTTTCAATCCTACAGATCCACAACAAGCTGATATTTTTACTAAGATGTGCTGCCTAAGCAGATGGAACATCACTGATTTATTTTAAAACATGAATCTTTAATGAAACCAAGGTATCCCACTACTTTTGGCACTCGCTGTCAAAGCTCAGATTTCTACAAATAGCTACACCATGTTCAGTTTTGGGTCCCTCACTACAAGAAAGACATTGAGGTGTTGGAGTGCATCCAAAGAACAGCAATGAAGCTGGAGAAGGGCCTAGAGCACAAGTCCTATGAGGAGCCACTGAGGGAACTGGAGTTGTTTAGACTGGAGACAAAAAGAGCCTGAGGGGACACCTTCTCAGCTCTCTAGAAATACCTGAAAGTCATAGGACAAGAAGAAATAGCCTCAAGTCATTGCAGGGGAGGCTCAGGTTGGATATTGGGCAAAATTTCTTCTTGTAAAGCACTGAAACAGGGTGCCCAGGAAAGTGGTGGAGTCACCATCCCTGGAGGTACTTGTGGTGACATGTGGTGCTAAGGGACATGGTTTAGTGGTGACTGGGCAGTGCTGGGTAACAGTTGGACTTGACCTGAAAGATCTTTCCCAACCTAAACAATTCTAGGAATTTACCTTGAGTTGCTGAAATGGTTGAGCTTTTAAACAATAGCATTGTTTTATATATTCCACATCAGAAGAAGAGGAACCAAACAGTCGTAACTCTGTAGAGCACAGGTAAAGGAACATCATAACTAAAACAGAATAATTTAGAGAGCTGGAGATTATAAGCAGGTGAAAGCAGGGAGTACTAATGCAAATATCTGCAGCCATCTTCATTAAGATCTGTCATTCTGACACAAAGCATTGCTTTATGACTTGTGTGTACAGATTTTCATTTAATCCAACTGTGATTTGTGATGCAAACCTTTGCATTTACACAGCCCAAACAAATTAATTTTAAAATGTACACATAAGCTATATATATATATATATATATATATGCAACACTCCCATACACACAGTTCAGTATGACATTGTACCATAGTTCTAGTAACACACACTACACTGAAAACTGGTAAAAACTGATTGCAAAGTCTTCAGAGGTAGAATTTTACTATCTTGATTTTTTTTTTTTAATGGGTAAGATAAACTGTAAAAAAGTCAAAGATGAAGAATTGGTTCAAAATTAATAAACAATTGAGATACTGGTTCCCCAAACTACTTCTTTAGCAAGCTTATCCAAAGTAAAAAGAATCACAAATTATTCTACTGCTGAGTGGCTCTCCCAAAGATAGTGGACAGATGACCACTTAAAGATCTACTGCTCCAGATTTGCCCAGTTAAAGAGTTCTGACAATCACATCATGTGAATAAAATCCCTTAAAATCAGGCAGGTTAGCCCAGAATCAGTAGTTTGATTAGTGTAAGGCAGCATGAGGGAATAGAAGAGCATGCAGCATACTAAACATAATTCTTTCAAGCTCTTACACGGAAGGAAATAATCTAAAAAAAAATAATTAAGGGCCAGGGATGTAGAAGAAATACTCTCTCTCCTCTCTCTGTGTCTGTACTACAAAGGTGAAAGTACAGTTTAGTCACCTTTATTCAGGAGACTTCTGTCACATAAATCTTCCTCAAAGGACATGAGTCATGGCTCTTCAAGTGAGGACCAATATATTGGTTTCTTACTGAGGACTGTTTTTCTTTATGATACATGCAGTAAGAAAGAAAACACTTAGTTTGACCTAAGAGTTACAAAAAATACTACACATCTGCACTGTATCTATCCAGCAATATACCTACAATAATATGCTTTATGAGCAGGCCATCCTAGCTTTCCTATTAACAAAAATATAGTAAAATAAAGAAATGCAATATCTAGTTGTACCTTCTTGCAGGCTAAAATATTACTGAGTCCAAACTGTATAATATGGATTTCCCTCCTTTATTTAGTTATTTATTCTAAGAAAAAAAAGGTGGTAGTAGTAGTAGTGAGAAGAAATATCCCCATTTTAAGATTACTATGACAAAGTAGTTTGGAAAAGACCTCTGACAGGTAATCTACTCCTACCTGCTGCTCAAAGCCAGTTTGACTAGAGCAGAGACTTGTCCAAAAAAGTTCTGAGTATCTCCAAAAAGAAAAAGATAGCACAATTTCTATGGTCAACTCGTGTCAGTGTTTTACCATAGTTGTTGTACAAAAAGAGTTTTCTTATTTTTATCTGGAATTTCCTATGTTCCAGTCACACCTTATTTAAGTCAATTCACATAGTAGAATCAATTTTTCAAATAGTTTGTCCATTTCACTTTCACTATTTGGACTACCTGAAAGGATATGAAATGTATTATCCTGTGCACTTTGTATTACTTTTTAAACCAGAGAAGAAAATTAATTGTTATAATAGAATATTAACTCAGTGAACACACTGTAGAATAAGTTGACCGGTAAGTGTATGGCAAAGAGACATCTGTGTACTGTGGAGAATTTGGGAAGCTTCATATATACTCTTACAACAAAAAAATGATTGAAATGCAGAAAACCAATTCCCTCTGCTTATTCATTATCATTCAGCATTTAAGGAAAAGCAGCTACTTTAGTAGCTAAAGCAGTATACTACTTTAGTAGTATAGTAAGTTGAATTTATCATCTCATTGCACTGGAAAGCAAAGAGCTAGGAAAAAAACATTTGTTAAGATTTACAGCTCCAAATTAAATAATTAACAAATATGATTTCCTAAGGAAGCTTACTTCTTTTCTTTTACAAAATCTGAAGAAACAGAATTACTTATTAAAGTACACGGAAGAAAAAAAAACAGATTTGAACTACGCAGAAGTTGCACAAGTTAAAAACAAAAAAAAATCCAGAAAAACCAGAAATTTCCAATGGTTATGTTCCCAAGAAGCTTTAATACTCTGTAATGACTCCTCTTGTCCTACCATATGTCAATTTTGGCAGCCGTTCCCTGACAACTATTGTCAGTACAGCTGATCTGACACTGGGATCTCTCTAGCCATTGCACCTCCCACAGTCTGAAAGCATTAAGTGGAATTTTCCTTTTATCATCTTCAAAGGCACATTTATAGCTTTTCGTTTCTACATCATTAAATGAAAGGAACTGATTAAGTGGTCTGACATGAAAATATATCATAAAGGAAAAGCTTCAAAACCCTGTCTTACTACAGTTGTTGAAGGACTTCATTACATAAGCACAGGAGTGTAAGAATTCAGTACTAAATTCTTGCAAATTCTGGCCTCACAGATGTATAGTGGAAGTTTTGAAATCAGCCTGGCTAAGAGTTCATCTCTTGATGTTGCAAGATGTTTCACTTTGAGTGAAAATCTTGGAGGTGGATATTATAAAACAGATTAAGAGTTAACTTCAACACAAACATGCACCTAGATGTACACTTGTCAGAACCTGAAATGCTACTTATCATTTTAGTAAGACTAAGAAATAAATTAATTATACATATGGCATCTTTGGTTTTGTATGTAAATATTAGGCAAAATGGAATTGATATAAAATTCACAATAATAAACTTTTTTCCTGGTAACAGATCTAAATATGTAGATTATTAATGTCGTACTGTTGAAATTTCCCTAGTACATAAAATTAATTATTTTTTGGATAAAATAACTTTGGCTTTGGAGATTATCATTGAGCTACTAAGGAGCCAGTCTGTGTTATGACAAAGACTTCCAACAGAGGAGAGGAATTTTAGAGAAAGAAAATTTTACATTTTAACAGGACTTTCTCTACATTCAGCCATCCAACACCTGTCATTGCATTTATATATTTGTCACACACGATAGTGATGCTCACCTCCCCAAAATCTGAAGAGCAGCAGTAAGTCACCATGAGCTATTGTTGCTGATTCAGTGAAGCTGTAGAGACAAAGCCCTAAGCACTGCATCTGTCAGTACTGTATTCTCTTTATTCACAATACCTTTCTTACACCTTTCACAGAGGACCTGTGCAAACCCTTTATTGAACACTTGAAAACACAGGGAAATTGAAAGTCAGGAGAGGCAGCACACAAGTGGGGAAGTGACATATTATTTCCCCCTATGAAAACCACTGCATATGAAGAAATATAAACAGGAAAATCAGAAGAACTTTTGCATTGTGATTTCCAGTGCACATGTGCATAAACACAGTCTAAAGCTTGTATCTGTGAAGAGAGAGGCTCTGGATTTATGGACATCATGTTGCAGTAGGAATGTACCAACAAAATATGGCAAAGGTTTCTGTAGTGAAGAGAAGGACCAAAGCATCACTGGTGAGGAAACGGATGGATAGGATGACACTCAAAAGGATTAAATGTAACAAGTTTAAACTAGAAAGTGAATAACACACACTAACAGGGGAAAAAAAATCAAAGTTAAAAATATACAAGACACGTAAAAATAATAAAGAATGATTACAAGATTATGAAAGCAGACAAAAATCTAGAATTTTAAGTAGTTTTGGTAAGCATAGGAAATCACTGATGTCAGTCCAAGAAATATTGGTGAGATCCCACCTGGGGCACTGTGAAAACTCTGACGACTCAGTCCAAATAAAACTGAGTGGGGAAAGAATTAGAGAAACCCTAGATGACAATGCAACAGTGGGAAAAGTTTTCACCACTAAGTAACAGTAGAGATTTAATCAGGCTTATATGACCATTTAATCATGATTATTCTCCCTATATACCTTAGAAATACTGGCAGAAGCAACTTAAGATGGAGCATGTTTTTTTTATTCTGACATCTTTTGAAGCAAAACATGAACTTTATGGTCTTTCACATGCAGCTTCTTTTCTGTTTTGGGGGACGTGGGGGTGGTTTGGCAATCCATTCACCCAAACCTTGTTGCAAAACCAGCAATTAAAATAAAAAGGAATAAAATTACACTAATATAAAGGGTTATTTCCAGCTTCCATATTTTTGCAGTAAAGCAAAAAACAGCAATTCAATCTCCTTCATATCTGCCACTTCCCTAAAATGCTGGAAAAATTGTTAGAAGTGCTCATGTTTGTCTTCACATACTACACTATTTTGTAACAGTCTTGTGCAATATGGTCATAGCCTCTTATGACCAAAATAACTCAAAATAAATTCCGAGCAAATAGAACTGTAAATATTGTTCTAATTCTTTTCACTTTGATCAAGCTACACTGAGTTACTCTGGCTGAAAAGCTGCCCCAAAACATTAATGTCAAACCCTGGTTCCAGTGCCACCAAACAGAGAAAAAGAAAAGACTGAGACAACTAAGGTAAGGTGTTTGTGGAAAATTAAACCCAAACACTTTTTCTTGCAAATTTGTAGTCAAATTAGATTGTTTTCCTCGATGCTTATATATGATGCTAATAACGTAAGTTCTTTAATATTTAAAACCAGCAGAAAATTCCAGGTGCCTTTAGAGATGGTAGTGTTTATTTCCCTCATTTTACAGGGGCACAAAAAAAGACATAGCAATTTTTGGGAAAAAGTTTACAGGGCAGCACAATGGCATCATGAGGTGCAAGCAGCCCCATGTCCAACTTGTTTTACCACAAAACCCTGTGCTGAGTACACGATGCAAGTATTTTTATATTAATAACTGGAAGATGTCAATCTTCTGGCTTTGTTGTTCAAGGAAGTGTTTTAACAGCTTTGTATTTACTTAACACATATAAATCTTGCCTATTTAATTTTTGAACACCTGTGATCTGAAAAAACATGTCGGGTCACATCTATATTTTTCAAATCTACAGCCCAGGCACGAATATTCAGTTGATAAAGGCACTCAAGATGTTAATTGCATTAAGGCACTGCAGAGAGGCATGGCTCATGTGATGTGTCCACAAGCCCTGGCGAGCAGCCCACTTGAGACAAACATCCAAAAGCTGGCTGATGCCTCCTCAAGTACTATGCAACAAAATTCAAACGGCACTGAGAGATCAAAAACACTTGAAAATTAACTATGCTGAAACTACTTACTAAATGTCATGACCCAGAGTAACTGCAGTGGACCTGCAGTACATAGGAGAGCTTATTAAAAACCTCTGCTCAGTCGCAAGGACCCAAGAGAACAAATTGTACTTGAACAAAGCTGGGAGGGGGGAAAGAAAAAAAAAAAGGAAGAGGCAATCATGTTCAACAATAGACAGGCATTTATCTTGACGTCACATTTCATCCACGATGCTCAGAGATGGCATCTGGTCATTTTAGGGTGATCGCTTGTGATGCAGGTCAGTGGAAGGTATTTTAGAACAAAAGGTTTTCTAGGCATGTAATAACTGTATACAGAGAAGTGGAAAATTCCATTTCAGAGACAGGGAGTCACTTAAGGACTGTGAGTTACCCAACTCCAGAGAATGTCCTTGAATTTCAATATAAACCTATGATGTTATTTTCTAAAAACAAGATGACAGCTAATGCTGGAAATCCCAGTAACAAACTGATTTTATATCAAAGGTAAGTGTTTTACATATTAACAGAAAATAAACTCTAATTAAAAATATTACTTCATTCTCAAAGATAAGATAAAAACCACAAAATTATGTCTACTACTGTTCTAAAAAAAAAAAAAAAACCAAAAAAATACTTGCTCAACTTCTAAAAAAAAAAAAAAAAAAACCAACCCCCCCCCCCCAAAATATCTAGAACTACTATACAGTGTGTAATGATTAGCAACAGCAAAAATCCGTAACATAAAGTCCTGGTGAACTAACATACTTGAGCTTGCCTAAAGTAGAATTTCCCATAAATAATCCAAGCAATAATAATCAAGTATATTTGCTTTGTCTTCTTCACCCACATTGCGTCATCTCACCTCTTACTCCTGAAGACACCATCTGAAAGCTGCAGTTACCTTAAATATTACATTGTAATTATGCAAAGGGTCTATGCAGGAATAGTGCCTTAAAGAAGCAAGAAAATCATTCCTCTGACTAGAAATCTCACTATTTCTTTTCCATTCAAAGAAAGCTGCAAGTATCAAACATAAAAAAACACATTAAAATGCAAAAATGCCTTCAAATACGAACATTTTTATAAGAAAACAAACCAATCAGACACTTCTTTGGACAGGGAAGAAAAATTCTATGCACTGCTGCCTAGGAGTAAGTATGTTAAGGAACTACTCTGATTGTAAAGTATTATCATATTTTATCTTTATAAAAGGTGAGTTTAAAGAGATACCAACTGTTGGCACAAGAAACTCATCAGTGAAGGGGTTTAAATGGAAAATTGAATCACAGTAAATCTAGAAAGTTTATTTTTCTACAGTGAGCATTAAAAATGAATCTTACACTAAAATTAGAAGGCTATACTCGGGTATCAGAAACTTTGCACACCTTCTCTTAGTTTAGTCTCTCCATAGAATATACCATTGTGTGTACACAGGGAGACTTGAACTCTGAGCATACTCAAGCCCTCCAACTGTTCATAATTTAATAGACTAAGTCATGACCATTACTAAGCACTGCAAGTAAAGACTCTAGAAAACTAACCTTTTCTTTCACCATTTAAAATCTAGTCAATTACTAACACAATCGAACATAATCAATTCTTATTGCTTATCTGTCAGAATAGAAATTAACAAGAGAGTAACTTCCATTCTTTCACGGTAGAAGCTTCATATTTGATCCCTGTATTTCCTACATAATTCACAGATGGATGTCATTTTTGGGTATTATAAAACAGCATATGAGAGGTCAGTTGGATGCTTTTTATCAGAAAAAGTCAAAACTAAGTTTCTAGGATTTTGAAATTTTACCAGGATTTTATATGGCTTCATCACGAAATATTTTAATTAAATAAAACCGAACAGCATAGAAAAATCACAATAAAAGGCTGTGTATTTTGAAACTGAAAAGGTGTATTCTCTCATCAGAATATAATATTTCTCCACTACCAAAAAATATTTCCATAATAAAAGTAATATAAACTGACAGCAACAGTGAGGAATGCTAGCATGTAATTAAACATTCTCATACAAAATCAGCTTAAGTAATACTGTAGTGATGATTATCACAAACAGAAAGTTTATTTTACTATCAAGTAAGCCTTCATATATTTATGAATTAAGATGTCAATAACAGAAATATTTTCAAAACAAATACATTATTCAAATCTGATGTTGAAATCCATATTTATTATTTGATACCATGGGATGCATTTTTTAAGTTGTTCAATTTTTTTATACCTCTTTTTTAATGAAATAGCAGATAGGTTTTTTTTGTGTGAGAGCTCACTGGAGCATAAAAAAATCCTGGCAATTCAAACCTACAAGAGTAAGAGTTTGAAAACAGTAGTTTTCCACACAATTAAGCTATAATGATCATAACCCAACAAACAACTGTTGTAAAATACATGGAGTTATAGCACATCTTAAAATAAGTCCTGCTTCCACAGCACACAAAGCTAATATATAATCAATTTTAGATAATATTAAATAGAATGTCTGTTAAGTAGATTCAACTTTTTTTTCAAGTGCCATATTCCAAGACCTTTAAAAATAAAACCCTCTCTAGTTCTGAAAAATTAATCAAGCAGTGAAGTATTTATGACACAGTCTTGGTCATATGGTTGAAAAACTTGAGCCAAGAGAAGATTTTGTCAAGTACTGGATGCCCGTTACTCATCTGAGGAATATGATGATGGTGAGATACATACAACACTATGACCAGGGAGAGATGCACCTGACTGGAGATTGTGTTGCCATGACAGAGGCTCAAGCAGCAAGTAGGAAGAATAAGGAAAAGAAGAATTAAGTCTTAGCAAAAAGAGAGAAAAGAGGCAAGAGAGTAGAGAGGAGACCCATCTGCTAAAAGTAACACTTGTAACTGAGCAGTGCCATTTCAAGAGCTGGACCAAGACACAGAATCCTTCAACACAGATTACAGGACAAAATTCCTACATCACTGTTATTGTAAAACATCAATATTTAGCATGTTGTTAGCCTTTTGCTGCCTACCAATACATCTGGTGAAACAGTGTCCTAGTTTGAGTTCAGGTGACTCTACACTGACCAGTGAGATATTCCATTCCATCTACAACATATCCAGCATTAAAATGAGGGTCAGTTCCTGGAACTCCCACACCAAGCTTGGGCCTTGGCATTTCCTGCATAAAGCCTAAGCCCCAAACAAGGTAGGTGCATGATTAAATGCCTAATTAAAAGCACATATAAAAAAAGGGAGAGGTTTAGGCCTCTACCCTTCTCTCAAGTCTTAGCACCTTAGCTCTCTGACATGGTGGACTAGTAACTCTCCTTATGAGGATCCAACTCTGCAATTGCAGGACTCTGTCTGTTCTGCCTTTGATCCTGATACAAGAGTTCCTTAATCCAGTTGCAAGATCCACCCCCTGAGTGCTGTTCCCATCTGCTGGTGCATCCTTCTGCCACAGTATCAGTGGTGACAGTGATGTAGTTGCCACCAAGGGAGGTTTGGCTGTGGCATTGGTTTTGCATATTTTTGTATCTATTTCATTTTACTGTTAGTATTTTCATTATAGTAGTTGATGCTTTCATTTCCAATCCACAAGTCTCTCTTTCTCTCTATTGATTCCTTTTTTCTTCCCTAGAGTGGGGGGCAAGGAAGTAATAGAGAGCATCAGTCACTGGATTAGTGGTCAGCCCAGCCCTAATGTATGACAAGCAGAATGGAAGTTAAATCCTTCTAGGACCCCGTCCTATCTCCAAAGGGCACAAAAACTAGGAAGCAAGTTTAAAGCAGAGGTGAGGTAGGTTGATCATGGCTTTGTACTTCATTCTAGTTTTCCCGTGTTAGATGTTTGCCTCAGATACTGTGATACTGTAAACACAACTTTCTAGTATTTTTATAACAAACATTCTGGATGCTTTTATAATCCCCCCAATGCCAAACTCCTTCTGACATCTTGCACTCTAACTACCCTCTTTAAATGGCAGAGCATTGTACAGCCTAACTACACAGGGCAATTTTTTTCAGCCTTCACCATTTTTAAATTTGATTCTGTACCTCTTTTCCTGTGAATAGCCTTGAAAAGCATCAGTTTTAATTCATGAACATTGATTCTTGCACCACTCCACTCCTGCACAGTAGCAGTTTCTCTCATCCAAATGCATTCATTTTAATTTATGACCAACTTTATGTCCCACCTCCACACCCACAAATGTATACCCTTTGAACCCAAAGGACTGATTCTCTTCCCTATGATTAACTATCGAGTAACCAAGAATAAATCTTTATTTTAATCACTTAATTTCATTTGTTTTAAAAGCTTAATTCTAGTTATGACACAAATTAACACTGTTCCACATAGGTGTTACTTCTACAAGGGAACCAGTCTTTCTGTTGCTTCTCTGAACCACAACACAGCAATAGGATAACTTTGGAGGAAGCATGAATTGAGAAGGGAAATAAAACTACCTGTGTAATTAGCTCTAATTGCTTCTATGTCACTCACTTAGTTTGTGTGTCCTTCACTGCTCTTGACATCTTTCTTGCTGTTCATGCAGAAGTTTCCTCTTTTTTTGGCTGAGGTGACCATTATTGCACACAGAAGCCACAGGAGGCCATAACACTCATTTTTCATAATAAGGTTTATAAAATTTTCCATACTGTTTTCCACCCTGTTTATTATGCAAGTCTTACACAAGCTTATTTTCCTGTGTTATCATAAATAATTTCAAACTGAGGAACATTTTTTTTTGATAGCTAAGGAGCAAACTTCCCTTAAATCCCAGTTTGACAAATACCACGAGCTGATAAAATAAGCCAGCAGCACTGCGAACACCATGAGAAGGTCAAACATAAAATGCTTATGTCAGAAAAGTTGGTTAGTTTGAGCTCTGGATTTATACATAACGTGAGCAATTGAGTTGTGCTTTTCATAGACGGTGTGTTCTGTCAAACTTTTTTTTAAAAATCAGTGTATATATAGTTCATGCAGTGATTAATATAGATTTGTTTATGTATTAAGAAAGGTTACAGATTTCAGTGATAAATGTACAAACCAAAGAGTAGTATGCCCACAATTAGATACTCTTCTCAGCTCTGGAAACACTAGAATTTCCCAAGGACAATTATAAAAAAATGACTGAGCTGCTGAACAACACAAGTTATGAACTGAATATTTATGATACTAAACATCCATCTTGTAACAGATAATGTTTAAAATGATTCAGTCTGTGGATATAGGCACTCACATACACAAAAATCTTTGATCATAAAAGGCTTACCAGTCTTACTGGAGCATAACAAGATCCAATAGCTCAAGGTTAAAGTTATATTGTTAAAGTTGAGGAATATGCAATGCTAACTGCTATTTTCTAGAAGTCAGGGTTATTAAACTCTGAATTCACTCACTAAGAAAGGTCATGGGCTTACTACTGGCTGGCAGTTGTTAAAGTGAGACCATAGCTTTTTTAAAGTTATGGTCTTACCTACTTTGAGAAAAAAAAAAGCTTGTGTGCAGTGGAGTCCTATTTCCTTTTTTCCTTCCGGGCCCCAGGAAGAACTGAGATTTCTGCATTGCCTTAAGTGTGCTTGCAACACTTGTAACCCTGCATGGAGGCATCCAGGCACAATAAATGATCATTCTGAATAGCTTCTGTTGGTTGTCCTTCAGAGATCAGCAGCAATTAAGAACAAGTTTGGCTTATGCTTTCAGTTCTTCACTTTTCACTGAAGTGGCAGAGCCTGGATGTGACAAGGTACTGATGATCACCACTGTAAAGTACACAGACTCACATTTTCAGAAACCAGCTTTTGCCTTGACTGAGAGAGAGGTGACATTGCATGGTCTAAAGACAGGCAGGAAGTCCAACTGACCTCTAATCTTCCCTTCTGATTTAAATTTTCTCTTCATCAGTGTTTCAGATCACAATGCCACGATAACATGCTGCAGTGGTCCAGATCCTCTTCTCCAGTGTTAGAATTTGTTACGACAGTTAAATATTTTATGGTTAGTCCTAATTTTAACACAACTGAGTATTTCTCAGTTTAACTCTTCCAATGCTCCTAATCTTTTGCAAGTTGCTTGTAATACAGAATTGGTTTAGTCTTCTGCCTTTGCACATAAACTTGAAAATCCATTCACCTTTCTAATTTTCCCTTGAATACTGCTTGCTGAAATTAATAGTCCTTACTATTTACCTCACAAGTTTTTAAAATTCCCATATATTTTTCTTTGAAGAACATCAGTGTTCTCCCAAGAAACAACCAGACCATGTCTCTAGGGCTTTTTCTCTTTTTAACTTTTAATCTCAGGATCTCTCTAACTCTCTCATTTTATTGAAATCATTTCCTCTAAAGTTTAGTGTAATAAAAAAAACTTCATATAAAAAAACTCAGCCAAATCAGAATTTGATTATGGGAGACATTATATAAACAACAAATAATTTACAGTTTATATAGAGAAAAGAAAGCTGAGAAATGGACAACTATGCCCAGTTTACAAATCAGGAACTGAGGCAGAGAAATTAAATTACCTTCATACAGGAATTCAGCCTCTAAATTGGGTATTTTGCTCTGTATTCCCCACTTTACACCTATCTGGATATATACATATATATCCAGATATACATATATATATATATATATACATATACATACATACCTATATATACACATATACATATATACCTATATATACACATATACATATATATACACATATACATATATACATATATATATACACATATACACATATACATATATATATATATACACATCCTTTCTTGCTAGATTGGAAGGAAAAGAATAAAAGGACATAACTGAAAGTCCTCCTTCTACCTCTGGCTTTTGGGTACTGAACAGTTTAATGCTCTGTCATAAAAAAGGAGTCAGGGCTGCCTATATGTAGAAAGCTAGGCATGTCTACCCCCTTTTTAAACAATTGACTGTTGTTTGTGTTATTTCTACAACACAGTGGAAAGCAAAAACTGAAATGCCAGGAAAAATTTACACATAACCATCATGCAGATTACAGGTATGCATGGTATCTTGATGAAAGTGATTGACAGGTCTCTCACCAGCAGTTTATTGCTGGAAATGGAGTTCATCAACATAAACAGGAACTGAAAATAACACAGAGCAACAACTATGTATTCTCCTTCACAGCTTTTCATATTTAATGTTTTGCCATGTGAAGAACTTATTGAAACTCTTCTACCAGGCCACTTGGACAGACCAGTGACAGCTTTCACTGCCTCTATTTACTGTCTGGATTTATTTCTGCCTTATTTAATGAAATAAATATTAGAAATGCAATCATTCTTTGTGTTCTTTATTATGTAATCTGTCTGAGAAATCTATTTTCTGTAATATATGAAATACAATAATGTTGATAGTTAACAGTCTGATCATGTGTTACAAAGGAAAACAGTCACACATGCTGAGTTTGAAACTGTAAACTGCTATATCATTGGCAAAGCCAGGAATATCTTCACAAAAGACTTTATAAATTTTTGTATAAAACAGGTATCCCAGATGGGATGTGAATCAACAGTTCTTCAACACAGATGTACCCTCCCATGAACTAACTATTATCAAAAAAACCAAACCCCAACAATACAACCTCTCTGAAGCAGAAGAGCTCTACTTCAATCTTGTAAAACTGGTACTGTTAAACTACGCATTGCACTGAATTTACAGCTGCATGTTTATATAAGCTAATCTATTTGATATCCCTATCTTTTTGCTCTAAAAACATGCATAAATACAAGCATTTGTACATATCTGTACAGCAGTGTGTAGAGATTTAAATCTGTGTCTGGTTACACAGGTGAACTGCTGCCTCATTTAACAACTTGGATGTACACTTCAGTCCTACCAATATAATTGAAATGTTGTTTTACTGTTGCTTTTTCTAATAGAGAACATGATTAGAAGAATAAATAGAAGTTTATTTCCCTCTCCAGTATAGCAAGGGAAAACTTCAGAGCCACACAGGTCTTGCCTTTGCAGAGAAAAGAGACATCTAGAAATGACAACAGAACTGAGAAAATATGAGAATGTCTCATCTGAAATACACTGATAGTATGATATTACCCAAGATCTATAATTTAGCTTATTCAATGAACCATGCTTTTATATTAGACTGCTAATACTGTCTTACACTTGACTATTTAGTTCTTAGACATTGCAAGCCTTAAGCTGTGATGTTGCTAGATGTTCACAAGAGGCCAGAGAAGCTCCCTACTTGCTGCTTACATTCTTTTACTAATGTACCCACCTCTAAAGCTTAATAAAAAGCAGAAAATCTGTTGTGGTTTTTTTTTTTTTTTTGCTTTGTCCATTAGAAAAATCCTTCACAGCCTAGAGAAAAAGGAAATAGAATGCTCAATCTGCATCTACTATTTAGCTTACAGCAGACTGACAACTGCAACTGTGCACGAGGAGTCAGGAGAAAAACAAGAGAAAATGTGTTCAGGTCTGCCTTCCTGTAGAAGGGAAATTGTTTTGCTTGTGTGTGAAATTACCACTATAGAAATTGTCACTTAGATACAGCAGTTGAATCTCTGTGAGAGAATTTACTCTGAGGTTCTATCATGGTTAACTGAAGAGGCTAAAGTTACAGTAAACAATCTTTTTTATATATTATATTAAAGTTTTCTATTATTCTATTAATTTCTACTAATTTATACTATCTTAACTGTAAGATTTTTTTTTCTGTTATTTCTATGTTCCTATTCTCCTTAGACAAGGTCTTCAAGGTCTTCCAAATCTGCACAGACAAAGATAAAAGATTTTTTTTTTTAATGCTGCTGAGTGGAAAATGTTTTCTCCTCTGTTTATTCTTTTTTTCCTGTGCTGTACACAAGGATGAACATCCAGGGTATTAAAATAACTCAATCATTGTTTTAAAAAACAAACACAAACACCCTAGGGGAATAATCCTTCCTGATTTTTTTCCTTAGATCTATCCAGATCCAATTCTGAGAACTCTATTTCTCCTACAGATGAGAGAGGATGAGATACATATGTTCTTGCTTCTTCATCTTTAGGATTTCTTTTTTACTCATCTTTGATCTTTGGACTTGCTTGAGGAGGACTTTCAACTCTAATTTTTCTAAAAACAGTCTTTTACAACTTCTCCTTTCTAAGTCTTCCTATCAATATCCTCGCTAGAAAATAAGGACAAATCAAAACTAACATTAAGGTTTGGTTGCACCTCATCTTTCTATGACCCAGGAACGTTCTGGATGACAGAGGATGAGTTGGAATTTGTTTGCATCCTTGGGATATAAAGGATTACTTTGCTTCCTCAGTGAGGAATTGGTCTAAAAGTGGCAGGCAAAGACTCAGAAGACAAAGAGGAGAAAGAGAGTTTGTTCCTCTAGAGCAAGACCAGTTGAACTGATTTATAATCAGGTCACTTGCAGCTGCAAAGGATGAACTGAAAGAAGATTGCTGAATTCTGATGTAATACATTTGAGAAAAATATCCTAATACATTTAACATAGCTTTGTGTTCGACAGTAGCACTGTAATGATAGTAACAAAACTTCCTATGGAAAGTCTGAAAATACTTAGCAATATTAAGAATGGACAAGTGGCTAAATCACAAACATACATTAATCTAAAATTCCAGCTTAAGAAGCTGTAATATTAAACTCTAAAAATCTCCCTTTCAGGATTTTTCTTTTCCCCTTTTTTTCCCCATCCATTACCTATGACATTATCAACTATAAGGCCTGAATATTTGCAAGTAATGAGCTACATATATCTGGCAAAACACATATTTTTCTGCATTCACAGAAAATGAAAAATGTATGCTTCCGGTTTAAATATAAAGAGTGATTTTGTTATCCATAATTACATCCAAAGGTTTTGTTTGGTCATGCTATTACTGCCTGACTTTACCCAAGCAACAATAATTCTTTACTTAATCAGTTTTTCTCAATTGCTTATACATCTCTCTAACCTGCACCTGACATATTTTGATATTTAGGGAGAGACTTCTGGGGCAGGGAAGGGTGCAGATGTTAAAAATAAATAGCAATATAGACTCTTGCCTTACACATAGCTACAGAATATCCTTGAGGTTGCTAGAACTTTCCTGGCAGATAAATCTGACCTTGCTACCCCTATAAATAGTAGATATCAAGACATCACACATGTGTGTGCAAGTCATTGTGTGTGTAATCAAATGCTGGAATTGATGTTGGCATCAAATTTCTGAAATGTTAATGCCATCTTTTTTTCAGCATGAGTAGAAAGAGAAGAAAATTACACTAAATAAATTAAACCAGAAATGCTTTAAAAAAAACAACTAAAACCAAACCAAAAAAACCTACCAAACTTTGCCAATTTTGCCAACTTTGGTATGTATGAAGGAAAGAAAACAAAAGGCACTCTTTTTGAGGTTTTTCTCCTGCCACACTCAAGTCACTGTGGATGATGAAATGAGGAGCACTTTGCTATTTACTCTGCTTTTTTGGGTCACTATGTATCCTAAGTCTCTCTGTATTTTGAGTCCTCCTGTCCCTCTCCAAGTCTCTTAAATATTTTCTCTGAGGGTAGGGAAGGTGTCTGTATAAAAGGCTTGTCCTCAGGGAACACAGCAGCAGCAAGTTCTGGGCAAAAAAGTTTATTCATGGGAAGAACATCACCTAGGGAGCAAGCAAACCAAATTAGCAGTGCATTTCCTGGATTTTTAATTTAATAAATAAATAGACAAACAAACAAATACCTACTCAACATATCACACTAAAGCTGAATATTAAAAAGAGAGAGCCCTAGCGTGCTTGTTTGAAAATCTGCACGGGAAGGGCAAAATAAGTATTAAGGCAGGTGATGAACGTTTGATCAGTAAGTAGTAACAGATGAATGTGACCTCCGAAAGGAATGGAAAGGAACACAGCATTGGCAACCAGCAGTGTGCAGCAAAGAAAGTGAGCAGCAAGTCAGAAAAAGAATTTTTTTACAGAAGTATTCTGGATGAATGCTGGTCTAGCAAATTTTTCAAGGTCAGAGGAAAGCACAATTCCACAAGATCCTGATTACGCACAGAGACAACAGGTTTAGCGATATGGAAAGACAAGAATGACCAAATATACAGTAACTAGAAAACACCTGCAGATCTCAAAGCATATCTGGTTCTGATCAGAAGAACAACGCAGAGAGGATACTGAGTTTACAAGCCAAGCAGAAAGTCTATTGCTTATTCAGTCAAAGAAGAAGATAGCAGAGAGATACAGAATCACACAGAATCGATCGGGCTGGAAAGACCTCAGAGATCATGAAGTCCAACCCTCCGTCAACTCTAATCCATTCACTAGATCATGGCACTCAGTGCCACATCCAATCTTTGCTTAAAAATCTCCAGGGATGGTGAATCCACCACCTCTCCGGGCAGGCCATTCCAATGCCTGATTACTCTCTCTGTGAAGAACATTTTTCTGATCTCCAACCTAAATTTCCCCCGGCAGAGCTTGAGCCCGTGCCCCCTTGTCCTATTGCTGGGTGCCTGAGAGAAGAGACCAGCTCCCACCTGGCTAGAACTTCCCTTCAGGTAGTTATAGACAGCGATGAGGTCTCCTCTGAGCCTCCTCTTCTTCAGGCTAAACAACCCCAGCTCCCTCAGCCTCTCCCCATAGGACTTGTGCTCCAGTCCCTTCACCAGCCTTGTTGCTCTTCTTTGGACCCACTCCAGCACCTCAATATCTTTCCTGAACTGAGGGGCCCAGAACTGAACACAATACTCAAGGTGCGGCCTCACCAACGCAGAGTACAGGGGAAGGATCACTTCCCTGGTCCTGCTAGCCACACTATTTTTGATACAGGACAGGATCCCATTGGCCTTCTTGGCCATCTGGGCACACTGCTGGCTCATGTTGAGCTTCCTGTCAATTAGTACCCCCAGGATGCAGAGGATACTCTTAGATCCCCTTTCTGTCAAAATGAGCTAGGAAAAATGCAAGACATAAACTAGGATGCTGACCTGGGGAAAAAAAGTTTTTAAAGACATAAAGTTATACAGATGGTAGCTGGGATTGTGTTTGTAACTGAAGTTAGGAATTAATATACTGAGAGGAAAAAGGGTAGAAAGCCATTGAAAAGGAGAAAGAGGTGGCAAAGAGACAAGGGAAAGCCACTGTAGGAAACACTGAAAGAGTATCCAGCAAGAGAGGAGATGAATGAGGTAAGTACATAGTCAAGTGATTAATGGCACTGAAGGTAGGACAGTTTGAATGAAATCAAGAGTGGATTAATACTTCCACTTCACTTTAACATGTAAAATCTGGATTGCAGAAGGTCTCTCATGCCTTCAAAGGAGAGGTGGCCCACACACACCCAGTGAGAGATGAAAAGACGCTGGCCAGACAGTAATGTGGCTCAAGCAAAAGGGAATCAAAGACTTTTTTATGTTCTTAAAGACACAAGGAACTGAAAAACTTCCGTTAAAAATCAGGTGGGAATGGAGATTAATAAGAGAATGATAAAGCGAACTGGAAGACTGGAACAAGCAGGAGAACTAAAGCCCCTTCCTGAATCTGTGACAGAATATAACTGAAAAAGGAAAGGGAAGAAGGAAAGGCAAACCAAAGGAGGGGAAAGGTCACACTGTATGCTATTATGCTATTATTTTTAAGAAATCAGTGAAATCATACATAGAAAAGGATGGGATGGAGAAGCCAAATATTTCAGCAGGGATTCAAAAGCAGAGAAGAATCAGCTGAGATAGCAGGTAGAGAATCTGATTATGTCCAAGTGGGCAGCTTTTTGGTGACAAAGATGGCAGAGCTGGAAAAAAAAAAGGAGATGAATCTGCAACAAAAGGAAGCCGGGCTGGTTACAGGATTTCCGCTAGAGATACTGTGCAACATGAGAGCAGGACTGGAGGAAACGGATGCTGGGAGACTGCCAGGGCCAGCAGTTGGTGGTGGTGGGGAGAAAAAGAGGACAGCACAGTTTACCTAAAGGCTCTATTCAAATACATAGCTAGAAGACAACAAACCCAGAAGTCACAACAAACAGAGGTCAGGACCTACAGTGTTTGCTCCTGCAGAGCAGAATTTGTAGGGGATTTGAAAGGCTTAGTCTGGATCTCAGATGGGGGAGGTGGGGAAAAAGGAAATTATGAGTAAGCAAGCAGAAAGCTGAAGCGTTAATTACCTTGAAATATTAACTATCTTCCAAGCACAGTCTGAAAATCACTTGGGTCTCCTGTGNACTATCTCCAAGATATCTCCCCTCTGATTTGGAGAATTCCAATACCCAAATGGCACAGAATATATATGTGTAGTATTGGAGGCTTATGAGATACTTCTGCATGCCTAAGCTATGAGTTCCTTGATCTGGAGATGGCTTTGATCTGGTATTCATTACAAGATCTCAAAAAGATTAGTGATTTTTTAGTCTTCAGTTTTACATACAAGCATGTCAACACACAAGCAGTTCCTGCTCATATCAACCACATGGTTTCAGGCTTAAATACAAGCCTCTTCCTTCAGGAATAGTTAGGAAGCAGCAGTACAATACAAATACTGCAACATGCAATTGCTTTCACCACAAACACTGCTGAAAGATATAGGCTTGACATTATTTCAACAATTAAATAGTGAAATTGGAGACAGCTCCATTTTGAGACATACAGATTATAATGCCTGCAGGCATCACATACATTTATTTATACATCTTGCCAATCTAATTCCAATTTCACTATAATGCGATCAGGCAGTCAATGGGGAAGGGGGGAAGGAGAATGTAAGAAACTACCTCCAAAAATTGTTTTTTCAATAGTCACCTTGAAAATTCAAGTTTGGATGCAGCAATGCTGATTTTCTTTGAAGAATACTACACAACACTATTACTCCTCTTGTAGAAAAGATTATCTTAGATCTTGATCAATTACTCTGGCAGCCTAAACTGCAATCTTTTCTGAAACCTTGCAATATTCAAAAAAATCTTGCAGGAGACTCTCCAAATCTCTATCATAGTAGTATTAATTTAGCAAGACATGCCACTTAACCAAATCCTGACAACTTAGGTCCTTATTGACTCATTAATTGTCCTGAAACTACCAAAATTTTTGCCATGGAAAATCAGATTTTGCTGGAGAGCAATGGATTTTAAAACACTTACATATTAGAATTCATGTTAGGAGCACCATTTCAGGACCACGTACATCCTCCACACAACCCAAGCAAAATGGGGTTTTATACTAAATAAAAGCTTGGATCCAGAACTCAACATAAAAGCAATAAAGTAACACAGCATCTGCACTATTCAACACAATTCAGCATTTTCCTTTGCATCTAAAAAAAAAAAGTACTGTAGAGACACCATAGTGTGTGCTAACTGCATATCTTCAGAAATAAAAGGGAAAAAGCCTCAGTGGAATTACTCAAATACAGGGAAAAAATGCCAGCTACTTGTACCAGCAGGCATAACTTTCTAGATATAATGATGAATTGATTAATTTAGGGATTGTTGTTTAATTAAAATGCTAACAAAGAAGTCCACAGATGAGAACATGCTATGAAGAACATTTCATCTATACCTAGCACAGAAATGAGAAGACACTGGATGCCAATGAGTTCAACACTGGATGTGAGGCCCACTTCTAAATTTCCTCCCTTCCATAACAAAGATTTAACTTTGGCAGCTGCTGCAATACAAAAGCCCCTTGACAATATTAAGCTGCAAACTGCTCAACATCTAGAACAAAGAATATTGACAACACTGCTTAGGTCCCAAAAGAGTACATTTAGAAACCAAGTAACTGGAAACAAGACTTGAACCAATTCTGTGGTTCATCAAACATACACAATAATATGTTGATTCTAGCACAGTTCCAGGCAATGAATCTGAATGTATGTCAGTTCAGGATTAAAAATTAAAGCAGAGATCTTGTCATGTCAGGAATTGATGTTGTTTTCTGAAGCAGTCAGTAATGACAGAAGTGATTTGGAGGGAAGGTAAGGTAGAACACACCATAAGGCTTCATGTGAAGAAATACAGGGAATCAAAAGCAACTCATATAACTTGTGCTAGTTAGTTAAAATAGAACTACCAGCTTAACTCCTGAGCTTTACAGAACATTCTTCTTGCTTCAGTAGTAGCACTAGTAACATTAACACTAAGCAAATGTAACTGTTCTAGTCCAACACTTTCTATTTATTTCCAAAACAAATAAGATATAAAAGGAAAAATATTTGGGGTTTTTATGATTGTGAAGCCTTCTTTTGTGTTCCTCCAGCACACATTTAAAAGGACATTTCATTTTAAAGCAAAATGGACCTAAAGCAGGACTGCTAAAGTTTTGAACTAATTGTGTACTAACACCCATGAAAACTTTTGCTCGATGAATTACTCTTTTCAACATTTTTTTGACATGGAACTGTGTGTGCATGTTAACATTTATGTATTTCATCATATACCTGTTTTTTTCCTTCAGTGATGCAAGGCTAAACCAAGCTAAAATTACTAGTTAGTGGAAACCTGTGCTAACAGACTGGCATTTCCAAATAATTATGTTCTTTCTCCAGACTAGAAGTTGCCAGATCCTAAGGTATTTTGTAAGACTAAAGGTAAGAGGCAATTTTTATCACCTCCTGCTGCTTCATGTGGATGAAAATAAAAATGACAGCTCTAGAGTTGACTGATTTCCCAAAAATAAGCAAGATGTCAATGTGACAGTAGTTGTCAAGGTCAGATCAGGAAATACTTTGGGCTGCAAAGTACACAAGTCCAGTAGCAGAAGAACTGCACTGTCATGGAGGAGTTTAGGAGTTAAATAACTGGGCCACGTGCTCAGTAACTCACAGAAGGGAAAGGTTAGATAATGAAACACCTCCAGGTCTACATTAGTAGGTAATAAACAGAGAAGTAATTTTGCATCAGAATTGTTTAAATTGAAAACTGTAGAATCCCTCTCCTCCCGCTTTTTATCTGAGTGATCTTGAAAGCACTTAAAAAAGCTCTATGTAGAAAAAGACAGAAAACTGTCCCATGATAAATCATGATAATCCCTCCAGCCTGTCCTCCTTTTCTCTCCTCCAGATCTCCTGATGTCAAATTGGCTAACCTCCTTCCTAGCAGGACTCTCTACTCATGAGATCCTCAAAGCTCCCTTGGAGCATAAGCTGATCTACTTGAGTCAGTTCTGCATGCACCCTTGGAAGATATTCATAGTGAGATTCTGGCAAGTTACTCTGTGATACTGTAAATACACAGAAGACTGAAAAAATCTAGGATATGATTCTAACATCAAGTTTAGACATTCAACAATTACACTACTCCATTTTACTTCTGCAATACCAATTAACTAGTATGGAAATGCCTTCTTATGGGGTAGCCAAATGCCTACTAGAGCACATAAGCCACAGGGCTATCAAGAACATTAGGTTCAAAACTTCCTTCTTACATACTAAGGAAGCACTCTCAAATGCAAGACGCATTAAAATTTCAATTAGAATTATAGGAAAAACTTGAGGAGGCTTTAGGATAACATCTGCTGTGAAAGGAAAACATCTTTTAAGAAACTACTTTTTTTTCTCTAGAAATAAGTACGTTTGGAGATTTTCAAGTCAATCGCTTTTATTGACTGCCTGCTGGTGACATGAAAACAAGACAAATCACAAATGGCATTTTAAAACACTACCCTGTTACTATTTTTATTTTGTACCTCACTCAGTTTCATCCGAGTTTAGTAGGCAGTTCTGTTAACTGTGTTGATTTTGCAAATAGGCTAGCATCCCAAGTACACAGCACAACTTCTAACCATATACTATGTGCCTAAACAGTGGTGCCCAGTGACAGGCCAAGAGGTAACATGAATGAACTCAAACACAGGAAGTTCCATCTAAAGTCAGGAACTTCTTTACTTTGAGGCTGGTGGAGCACTGGAACAGGCTGCCTAGAGAGATGGTAGAATCTCCATCTCTGGAAATACTCAAAAGCCACCTGGATGCCATCCTGTTCTAGGTGAATGTGCTATGACAGAGGGGTCAGACCAGGTGATCTCCAGAGGTCCCTTCCAACTCCTAATATTCTATGATTCTGTGATATGTAAAGCAGTTTGCTAACATTGTCCATGGAGGTCACACTTTAGGAAACAATTCCAACAGTATTTTGTCTCTTGGGGCACCTGAATTTCCACTGATGACAACCAGACAAATCAAGTGTCAGCACCAGACCCTCAAAATCTAAGCAGACAATAAAATCAGGATTAGAATCCTATGGAAGACATAAAGAGAGATTTAAAGATGCAAGAAACAATACAGGAGAACCAGAGGTACGCTTTCCAAGCAGAGCCATAGAGTGTGAGCATGGCAGCAGTTACAGAAAATAACCCACCTTTACATTTGGAATAAAGCAGGATGGATGGATGGAGGAATCCTATGGAAGGCATCCACAAAAGAAGATTCTGAGCCAGGAGCATGTACGCTCATTATTTTTGTCTAGATATGTATATTCCAGGCCAAGCCAAAAGAGTTTGCTTTCCAGAACCTACACAGAGTCTAAACACTGAGCATTCACCCCTGGAGAGATAAATTATAAACCAGAAAACTCCCTGTGCTTCCAACAGTGAAAATAAGAATGTTTAGCATAAGACAAGCTGAAGGGCACCTGGCCTATAAGGCCTGACATCTATGAAATGATGAAATGAAAGAGTAGAGAGTCACAGGTAACAGTCTTTCAGCTAAAGAAAGAGAGTTCATCCAAAAGAAATTTTAAGGATGGACAGATTCAGAGTTGCAGGAAATAAAGCAATTACCCAGCCTGGGGAACTGCACCATGGCTGTGCAACCACATGTGTTCTAAAGTGCTCAAGTAAGATATGTTATACACAACACAAAAATGGACATAGTTTAGTTTTGCTGCTTTAATAGCACCATGGTTTGCTTAATCAGCAAAAACATCACACAGAAATCACTGGGAAAAAAAAGATCACTGGGAAAAAAAGGGTGCTTTTCACTGACACAATCCTTCTTCCAGAGTATGTAATATACATGTTCAGGTAGTGGTCGTGTGTAACTGTTCATGACACACACAGAAAGAGTAATTCAGTTCCTGCTGTTATCAAGGCAGTATCTCAACAAACTCATTATTTGCCAGGCCCCACTGAACAAAGTTTGAACACATCTTCTGTCTCAGCATCTAGTCAATACTAAATAGGAAATCCAGTTTGTGAATGTTTTACCATCTATTTCTTGCAATATTTCCTTTGATCTCAACCTGAGATTCTGAAAATTCTGAGTAATCTAAAAAGAGAATAGGTATTTGAATTACTATGTTTAACTCTTCTAAACCAGGATGTCCTGAGACAACCAGGGTATACTATGGCTTTCACATTACTGGTTTACAGAGTCCTTTTGGTTAATCTCCTGTATAAAAATACCCAAACCCTATTTGTTAAGAACAAAGGTATTACTACAGACACATGCATGAACTTAGCCATAGCTTGGAACAGTAAACCCCAAGATTTACGAGGATAAGTATCTTATAGCCTCTTAAATAGGCAACCTGATTTACAAACAGCCAGAGCACCTTTGGACTTCACCTAATTTCAATAAAAGCTGCTGCATGCTCCAGAGATTTTGAAGGGAACAAAAAGGAAAAATAAACAAAGAAAGAAGGAAAAAAAAAACAACCCAGATAGCTACCTTAGCAAGATCTGATCTTCTATCCAGATCCCTCTGGAAAGCCTCCCTTCCCTCAAGCAGATGGACACTGCCACCCAGCTTGGTGTCATCTGCAAACTTACTAAGGGTGCACTCCATCCCCTGGTTCAAATCATTGATGAAGATGTTGAACAGAGTGGCCCCAGGACTGAGCCTTGTGGCATGCACAGCTGAGATTTATTCACAATGTCAAAGCCATCAGAGCCCACATTATTAGCTCTTTAAGGGCCTTCTTTCTTTAAACATATTTTTAGGGCACAAAACAAAACCAAGAGGTTTTAACCATCATTCAAACCTACACTCAGTGGTACAGCTCCAGAGACCAGGCATCCTCAGCAAAACAAACAGTCACACCCAGCTTCATGGAAAAGGGTAGTGGTATTTTCCTCGAGTGCTGAGGATGTGAAATCTCCACTTTTCCTCTAAAAATGGCCTGTAAGCATGGTGAATCACTTGGTAACTACACGATCGTGCATAGGGGTTTTTCCTGTGGGAGCCTTGCCCCACAGATAAGAGTGGGCTGCATGTTCCTCTAACTTCATCTTGTAGCACAAGAGGATGGTAACAGAGAAAGCATACTGAGTGCAAGGACAGTATTTATGAATCAACTATTTAGGTCATTTACAAAACAGGTATGACAGTCTTTAATAATGCTTCCAGCATGCAGAAGGATCATATTATCAAAGATTGCTTTGGTGGTGGTGGGTGAGTTACACCTCCCCCCCCAAAAAATGCACCAAAAGGAAGAGTGTTGTTCAAACATTGATTCTTACATTCTATCCATTCACCCATCTACAGATACTTTTACAAGCAGAGAGCCATTTCTGCTGAAGGGTACTGTGAAAAAAAGGTTCAGTCTGAAGCAGACAACTTGGGCAGAAAATTCAGCTGGAACTGCTGAAGTTCTAAGAAAAATTTAAATAAGTAAAAATAGGCTTTTAAAAAGAATCTGGAACTACAGATTCCACGTCATAAAATTATTACACTGTGTAAGCAAGCTGAAGTTACACTTGTTCATGTGTTTTAGTGATAATAAAAAAAAAAAAGGATGTTTATTAATTATAAGGGTTCTAGAACTACCACTATGGGATGAGAAGACATCTAGTAATGGGGTAGAACATGAAAAACCAATTAAATTCTGTAAATTATCAGGAAAGACAGCAAAGACATAAAGGAGCTTCTTTTTTTCCTGTTAAAAGGAATTAAACATTTTCCATATGTGTCTCACTGTTGAAAAGGCATAGGATTAAATATCAAACTGGATAGAGCAGGAAGAAGCTTCTTAACAAAACAAGGACTAAATATATATGGAGGTGCAGAGAATGCACCACAAGAATTAATCATACTCAGCTAGCTACTGGAGTAGCCAAGCTCCAAGAGACCACCACAGTTGAGCATCAAGAAAGGCCACCAACAAAGGGAATATAGAACCCTGAGATGCTGACAGATCCTAAACTTGCTTCTTAATGATAGAGGGAAAAGGTTTTCAGCAGACAGTGAGAGGAAGCCTTCTGTCTCTCCAGCATTGAGGAGGATAAAAGATCCCACAAAGACTGAAGAAATGGACAGCACACAGCAAGACAAAGAACAGTTGGTAGGGAGGCTGTTTATTTTTAATTTTGTTTCTCTTTCAAGGGAGGAGGGCAGTTACTGCAAATTAAACTATCTAACTAGCAGGAAGTAAACTGTTCTAAATGAGTGAAAGCCAAGACAGCAGCTGGATCTGACTCAGAAGTGGTAGCATCTATACTCTTGTGATCCATCAGTTCCCAATTCAACACATGTCCACTATATAACAAGCGGGGAAAAGCAGCTGAAGCAAGAGAAATAAAGCAATTGGCAATGGGAGTCAGAAAACACCATGTTGCTGTACACAGTGGAATGTAAAACCAGTAAAATAAACAAAATATTCTGAACTAACTGCTAGGATGGAGTAAAAATCCTTCAGCAGTGACACATAAAGAGTTGTCCAGGGAACTCCTCTTCAGCAGTTTTGTCTTTATAAACAGAAATTTTGAGCTTTTGCTCACAACAGAGGGATTTGGAAAAAGGTCTCTTCACACACAAATACTCAGAGAAAAAGCCTGACTAAATCAACTAATAGCTGGGGTTTATATTAAGAAATAACTCTAAAACTGGACAGTAAACAAGGATGACCCACTGTGTTCATACCACTTCCTACGATCCTGATACTGCAAACATATACGTGAGTTTAAAGACAGCATCCACACATAAAATGCTACTCAACCATGAAATTGCCAGATTAGGGCCAAAGTCCCTGATCCTGCCATGATATTTGTACAGGCAGATCACAACATCTGTGTAGATCTGTGCTACAGTCAATGAGGTCATGCTCCACAGGGATTCAAGTGTCTGCCTTTACAAACCTTACTGCAAATCCTACTCATGTAAAATTGATTTATGAAGTGTAGCATCATACTCCACTATATGCATATACACTGTATACTTCCTGCCTCTCTCTTAAAGCCAAAAAGATATCAAAACTCATCTCATGGATTGTATTTCCCTTAACTATTCACAGTTCAGAACTTTGTACATCAAACCTCAGGTTTACAGAAACAGGATCTGAAAGCAGAACTGGTAAATGCTTTACAGATTCTCTATAGCTCAAAATATAGTATTTATCATACACCTTATAAAGAGCTTTGTCTTCCTCTTCCTATGTCAAAGCATACTAGACAGATCGTGCAACTCCTCTGGTGTGAATTATCCAAAGCACTACTTTCTTGACAGGGTAAATTAGGCTATGATGGGTTACAGACTGCTGCATTTGAGTTTTCTTACAGATATCATAGAATCATAGAATAGAATCCTAGAATGGGCAGGTTGGAAGGGACCCTAAAGATCATCTAGTTCCAACCTCCCCACACTGAGCAGGGATGCCAATCACTAGCCCAGGTCACCCAGGGCCGCATCCAGCCTGGCCTTGAACACTGCCAGGGATGGAGCAGCCACAACCTCTCTGGGCAACCTGGGCCAGTGCCTAACCACTCTCCAGGTAAAGAACATCCTCATAATCTCCAATCTAAATTTCCCCTCCTTCAGTTTATATCCATTCCCCCTTGTCCTATCACAGTCTGACAGCTTAAAAAGTCTCTCCCCTTCTG
>VWZO01010872.1:56569-69895 GCA_013396975.1 Bucco capensis
CGTGTCATCTGCAAACTTGCTGAAGGTGCATTTGATATCTATGTCCAGGTGGTTAATGAAGATGTTGAAGAGCACAGGTCCCAAGACAGAGCCCTGAGGGACCCCACTCGTCACTGCTCTCCACCTGGACAAAGAGCCATTGACCACGACTCTCTGATAGCATCCTTCCAGCCAACTTCTTATCCATTGAATGGCCCACTCATCAAATCCACATCTCTCCAGTTTGGAGATGAGGATGTCATGAGGAACCGTATCGAAGGCCTTACAAAAGTCCAAGTAGATGACATCAGTCGGTCTCCCCTCATCAACTGCTGCAATCACTCCATCCTCACTAAATCCTCACTAAATGGCATAAATCTTGTCTGTAGATATTATTGTGACAGCACTATGGAGATGTCCACTTCAGTTAAGGAGAGGTAACAATGAAACAGCCTACAATGACAAAGTGCAAAGTAGATTTTCACCTTAAGTCAAGCATAATTTTCATTCCGCTTGATTATGCCACAAGTCTATCTTTGTCTTGGTACACATGTATGCATGTACAGTTGTTTCTGCAATACTGTACATGGGAATTAAATGCTCTATTTGTATATACTGATGGTTTACACATTTCTGGTGACCAAGTTAACATGTTTAGAACGCAAAATTTCAAAAACCTCATTTGCAAAACAGGTATTTTACTACAGAGATCTGCACAGCACTTCTTAAGTCAACCATTCTGTGTAAGGTCAGGAATCCATGTTAGCACAACTGCTTGTAATATTAAGGCATTAACTGGATAGAAAATTCTGAAAGACTGTTATCTGCTCCCTGTGACTTGCGTTCTATAATGTGCATTTCATATTTAATCTAATGTTTGGATGTGACAGTTCTAGTTAGCCACAGATACCCACGTTCCCTCAAGAGGCTTGTCTGCCTTTCCTCCTCATTACTTCATTTGTCACCACCTCTCATAAAGCATTTGTTGTTCAGCTGTTCTTACTAAGAGCTGCATGTCTCCCACAATTTGTGATCTTCAGGATGCATCTTTCATCATATTAAAGAGCAGATGGAAATTATAAGTCTTTGGTTTTTCCAGACATGTGTTAAGCAAGTCTGAAATGAGTCACTTAGACATATTAACAGAGCAGTCGAGCCTATTACAAAACTCCGTGTTTGGCATATTGTACAGAAAAAAAGACTTGCTTTCACTTTTACTTTTTAGGAGACTAAAGAGGAATATAGCTAGGCAAGGTGCCTCAAATCTAGCCAAATACTGGTATCATCAATGTAGGCCTGCCCTGTGTTCTTCTGGTGGAGACAAATGTATGTCTACACACAGATGCACACATGGAAGCACACAGCAGAGTTCTCAAAATACTCTCTCATAACTCGTTCAGAGAGAAACTGAATTGCAACTGCTAAAAGCAAACACTTAATAGAAGGCTACCTAAATCATTTAGCATTATAAACATCAGAGGAAAGACTGATATGGAAAATAAAGAATCAGAAGAAATAATGCCAAGAGGAGGAAGAATGCGCAGAGGCTTTAATCCAACATTTGCTCTCCATTGATCAAATGTTTGTTTAGTACTTGACTGATGTAAAGCATTACACACAATCAGCATTAAATATTAATGTTAGAGGATCTTTAACTCTAAATTCAGAGCATTTGTTAGTCAATTTAGTATTCCCAATCTTACTAAGCTACATCTTAACCTCGTTCAATAACTTTCTGGAGAGCTGTAAACACATACTGCATACACTATGCAATGAATAAGAATGATCTGTATGTATGTCAACAGTGAAAAATATGTTTTTAAATACAATTACCAAAACCAAAGTTTAGAAAAAGGACATTTCTCAATGCTATCTACTTAAACTTATGATAGGATGCATCTCCTCATTCTTAAATAAATTCAAAAGAAGCAGAGTTTCTATAACCTTTGAAGGGATATCTAAAAATCCACAAGGTTTATACTTTCATATATTAAATTATTAAAATACACGTAATGAAATCTGTATATGCATAAGAAATGCTTCCATTTGTAAAGGAAAAAAAATACTCTCTCTCCATTGAAACCTTGATTTTGAGTTTACTCCAAATTATAAACTCAAATTATAAACTTTAGAAGTTAAACTATAACACAGCTTTCACAGTGGTAGCATAAATAATCCACTATATTAAGTGAAAACGATAAAATTAACATTTGAATCAGCAGAGGCTATTCCAAATACATCAGAAGAACTACATAAAATTTTATACTAAGAAACATTTAACAACATCACTCTGAGAAATGGTTGAAGTTAACCATAGTTCATCAGGACAACTAAGCAGGAAAACCTGCAATTTCCACTGAACTGGTTAAAAATTTCCAGTAGAGCCTTCTTCCAGGCAATAACATATGTCATAACTTGAGATCAGAAGTGCTTTGGTGTTGTTACTTTAATTATGAAGAAAGTCATAGACTTCAGAACACAGTGAAGTGAATCCATGAAGACATCTGTTCTGCATTAAAGCACCTAGCAATTTAACACTGTGTCTATCAACACTAAAAGAAAAGTCTTTACCTGTACACTGTAAAAACTAAACTACTCTGGAAGGATGCAAAGCAGCCTGAGCATTCCAGCCAATTCCCTAAATCTTTTAACCTCTGCCTTAGCCTGTGCACTCCACACTAGCTCTTAAACCACTGACTTCTCCTTTAACTTCCTGAATTTTCATGTACTCCCCCTTTACTCCAAGTGAAAGAAAACAAAGTTGTGTCCCATTTCCTAAATTTAGTATCATTTTACAGATAGTACATATAAATCTTTTCAGTGCCCTCTTCTAAATAAATACTTTTTTTTTTCCCCCACAGAACAGTCCTGGAAAGCCTCTCCTCATTAGAAAGGCTGTTATATTCTATTGTTTCCAATGAAAATGAAGTGTAAAACATTTCTTAGAAAAAAGGAACTCTTTCATCATGTCCACTGCCTCCCTCTGGGACCCATGAGTGAGGAGCTAAACTGCCTTCAGGGGAGATAGTGGTTCCTTATATTGTCAGAGACTTCCACTTAACTCAAACTAATTAACCATTTTACTTCTAAATTCTGAGAAAATTAAATCTCCTTAAAGGAGAAGTGTTGAAATTTTGGGGGAAAAAGAATGTTGCTTTTTCTCTCTGTAATGAATGGCTTCGTCCTCACATTAAGAAATAAGCACAGCACAAATTCACCTGTTAAATTACCTCTATAAAGAGAAAAAAAAATTACATGGACTGTAAGAAACAACACATTTCTGTATCAGAGCTTACAATTCACATTTGTGATACAGAGTAGTTCAAACCTAATAATTATATTATCCAGTAATTTATGGGAAAGAACTATGAAAGAGGATGATAGGAGCAGAGGAGCACATCTTCCTTCTTCACGGAAACATGAGAATGAGAATTCTCGTGGGGAATAAAGCTGTATTTTCCTGCAAAACGGATCTCTACAACCCAAAGGAAATGCCAGTTTCTCAACTTTGAGAATTTCTGAAGAGCAAACAAAACCAGTTTAATAGCCTTGGGAACTACGTGCAGTTTTTTGAGATACAAATAGGTGGACCAAATCCTGACACAAGCCCATGCAACTTAAGAGGAAGTGATGCCTACTCTGACTGGGGGCTAGAGCATGCTTTTAATTAATCCTTTCCACACAACTGCGTTAAAGAACATCTACTAAGCAATAAAATTAAGGAGCTGAAGAGACTAAAAAGTTAAGCTTGCCTTTGTGCAATTCTGCCAATGCTATAGTACAAGATTCTCTGTGAACCACACTGTGCTCCCCAAACCTTCTAGGAAGTACTGAACTCCCAGGAAGACATTCAACTCATTTGACACTAGAGTTGCTATGCAATTGACAACTGAAGGAAGATAAGAATTCTAAACATCTATCATGATTACCACAGATTTAATGTGCTTAGATACAGAATTTCAAAGTAAATACAAGACTTCATTATTCTCCTTCCAGCTTTCTTGTCTAAGAAAACATTTTACTGAACAGATACCTGAACAGTGGCAAGTGATACATGATCTCTGCAGAATGAAAAGAGCAGTAAAGCATGGCATTTCCTTCACACTTAAAAAGGAACACTATTTACAGAAAAAGCATTTATTGTTATGCAGGATATTGTTTTAAAAACAACTGTATGGAATGAGATACTTTTCATTTCCATACCACTTAAGAAAAGAATGCTTTAGCTACTTAAAATATGGTGGGTTTTTTTCTCATTTTAAAAAATAACCTGTTCTCCAGATGGATACAGGTACTATCTATAGAATAGAAAGAATCATATGTCTGAAGAACATACTCTGAAGCTGAAATTACAGACACAGTAATGACTAGTAAACATTACAAAAGGCTCTTCCAACAAGTTTGCAGGACTCATGTAAGGAAACCATACATAACTCAGCCCAGAAGCATTGCTTTTGGTACAACAGTTCTTGATCATTACTGAGCAAAGCAGGCCAACTCCTCAAATTCTCATTTTAGATCAATCTAAACCTAATGCTGTAAATTAGAGGGTTTGAGGAATTGATGGCAGGCAAGTGCTTCTTAGTTCTGCTGAAGGAAGAAAGGCCCAGCAAAGAAAAGTGATAATTCTTTTTCCTATAAAACACAGAAATAAATGCAGAGACCCAACTTGTTCTTATGAAAGACTCACAGAGAGCATGAGCAGCCATCTCAAATATCCAAACACCACGCCAAATAACTTACAGAAAAATATGGTTTATAGCACTATGACCTTTAAAAGGAATAAGACTTCAAGGCATGGGTAAGTCTTCCTGCAGGAAAAGTAACAGGTACTTGGAAAAGAAACATGAGGCCTTTTCTGCTTTCAGTAAGCTACTCCTAGCAAAACACCTGCAGTATTAAAAGGCTAGGTAAGCAGGTACCAGCTTTCTTTCCTGAGCTACCTGAAATGTAAACAATTCCCAGTTCTAAATCATTTACATTAAAACCTCAAGGCCAGAACCTATCTCCCTGATCCAGCACACAGACTTCCATGACATGCATCTGTCTTTTCAAGCCGAAAATACATCATATAAATGTATTTAATCAGTCCAGATCCTTGTTCACTCAGAAGAAAACATTTTCAATTGCAAATCTCAATAGAAAATAAAAACTGAATCCCTCTTAGAAAATATGAAGAAGCTGCAAATACTTCAGGATATTACTCACATATATAGTCAGAATGAGTACAGAAAATCTTTTTCAGTCCAGAACAGAACGTTGCTTTTCTATTTATTGGATTTTTAGCAAGATGAGCATTGTTAGCACTGCAAGCAGTTACAGCCTCTATCTTGAGAGTCACTTCATGTTCCTGCTGTCAGACATGAAAGATTCTTCTCTTTTCACTAGCTTGATAAAAATCAGAAGTTGTATTAGTATAATCTGAACACAATGAAATAGTACTTCCAAAGCCCTTTCTCTGCAGAGCAGGGATGCTAGAGCAGGGATGCTACCATATAAAGGAACCTGTACACACATAGATATTAGAAAGTTTAAATAACAGTCACAGACAATAATTTGGTTTTATTGTTGCTTTACACAAGTAGTCAAGAATAGACTCAGTAGCACAGACTAACAGGCACATACAGGTTGAGACTCAGTTTTATTTGGTTAGACAGTTAATATTAGAGGAAAGTCCATAGGCACTCTTTTTTAGGACAGCACTACAGAGAGATTCCAAGAAGGATGATGAGTCTTCTCACTCAAATATATTGTACAAACTGCAGCTGCAAATATTTAATTGTATTCAAAAACAAAGCACATACTGACGTCTTACAGTAGAGTAAACAATGAAATAACCCCTATCAGTCAAAAAAAGCATTGTACAAGAAGGGGAGGGATGTGTGAGGATTAAATGACATTATTTTTGCAAATACAGTTAAGATTCCGTAAAGCTTAAAGTAAACTTAAAAATTCCCTATGTTTCTGTATCTGTTCATTTAATGAGTCAATCTGTGTGTGTTCCAGACTGACTCACAACTTTGTTGACTGAGGCAACACTATTTCACAAATCACTAAATCATCTGCAAGTGCTTTCCTCCTCCAAACATTTTTAAACCCTTCCTTCTTTACAAAGCAAAGACAGGTAAGGTATGGCTCAGCTAACTTAGCCCTACTTAGTGTGAAAGATGACACGTCGAGTGTAACCAGACTACTTGCATCTTCAGACAGATTGATTTTTCCTAGGTCAAGTAGAACACATACCTAATAAAAAACTCTGAATTACTAGTATGAATTAACAAACAAGCCTTCTGTGTATTTTATACCTACAATTACAGTTTTCTGATATGACAGGACAGCTTACAAATGCTCTGTGACAGTAATGTGCAATGTGACAGCAGGATTTTGATTGACCATACCCCTCAGCCTGATGGAGAAGGCAGAATCCAGCAACCAGCTTTCTGATGGTCTTCTACAATGATGGATTTGTGACCCCTCTGGAGTCAATGGCAAAACACTACATGGGTCATGTTTTCACTTCATAAATGTTCAACTTCCTCTGCTGTGAAATATGCTTAGTAATATTTTATAGTAATGTTTAATGTTCTTTAATATAAGCATACAATATCTTGATGCAGACTGTCAACAATTAAGAAAAGGGCACACATGCTAAGGAAGACCATGAGTCTTGCTAGATAATAGATGAGTTTATCTCAACTGTGACAAAAATCATGCAAAAACTAGCTTTTGCTGTCACCTTAAAAAAATTGAGAATGTGTTTTAGTCATGCCTGGTGACTTAATTTCTAAAATAAACAAATATATTCCCAAGATAAAAAATTCATCCTGTCTTAACACAGACTGATGTGCATATAGATCCATACCACAGTTTTATTTTTACTTCAAACAAAAAGGTAAATATTCAGACAATCATAAAACTGTATCACACACAGAATTTAAGTATTTTCTCCATTTTTTTTTTTAATTACAGCAATACACATCATAATGCAGATAGTACTGAGCAATAAGGCCACATAATAGTCCAATATTTCTAGAAGTTAGAAATGCCAGGAGAGTGATGCTAAGACTTATTTTTATTTGATATTATTTTGATTCAGCTGCTCAAATTCTTACTACACCCTAAAATGTAGATTCAATAGTGAACTTACTGATCAGTGATTCTCATGAATTTAACACACGGTGGACTCCACTCCTTTTTAGAGTTTCCAAGTACTTTTTAATGGAAAAGTTCCTCTCACTGATCATTTTGTTTCAAAATTATTTCCCAAAAACATTTACAGAGTTCAGATTTTTAGGTTTTGTTATACTCATCATATTTTCAGAGCACAATGACCCCCCCACTGAGGCCAACTGTCATACTGTGGATTCTGATGTCCACAAATTTAATTCCATTCTCTGGAGCCATAAACTATTCTTGTAAAACTATTCCTCCTTCAATAGGGAATTAAACCTTGGTGGAATAACAAGGATTCGAAACAACAGCTAAATATTCCATTTTTCTAACAACTATGTATTTAAAACAGAACTGGTAAAAAAGATTGCAGCAATTGTACTTGGAAGAGTTACTTAATTTTTAATTTGAGGAATATGCTTTACCAAGTTGGTTGACTGTAACAACTCTGTGAGTGGAAAAATTCTTTGTAACTTTGTTCCTGTGTCTGACATTTGTTTTTAATTATTTATGGCTAATGAACAATGTAGGCCAAACATTACCATGCAAAACTGTCCAAGCTCCTTTACCTGTTAACCTCAAAATCTAATCACCAAGAACAGAGTATTAAAATGGCATTGGTCTGTAAGTCAAATATGATGAACACTTCTGTGTTGATGCTGTGTGCACAACTTAAGTCGTTGCTAACTACAAATAAGGCAAGATCACCATGAGCTCATGTAGTGTAGGATGCCAAGCCATTATCAGATTACAACAACAGAAAATGCAAAAATGGTCACTTAGCTGATTCATTTCCATTTTTCCACATTGGTGTTTGCAAGACATTGGGCTATGGCAGTCTAATTTTAATTTAGTCAGTACAAATATTTTTGTTCTGCAGTAACAAGACAGTATTTCTAAGACAAACCTGGAAAACACTCAAGGAAAGTGGTTTCAGAGATGTATTGTGAGAGTTATACTCTGTCTTTAGATTACATCTGTGGCCCATAGGATAATAAACTCAAGACTAAGTCTCCTATGGATGTCATCAGTAAAAATGAAATGACCAAAAGGAGAGGAGCTGACACTCTGGAACACAGCTCCACATTTCTGGAGAGCTCCATTTACATTATGAGAATGGAGCAAATGGAATAAAATTGTTGCAAAGTTTTGGACTCCAGTTTCTAAAATATTTGTTGTTATTATTGTTATTATTCCTTGCAGGCAAAACACCAGCAAACTCCCTGCTGTGTTTTGAGCTAAGTCTCAAAGGCATCAAAACTGGCATAATAATTTTGCCCTTGATTCCTCATACTGTCTTGGATAATACAATTTTACATTTAACTTCATCTATGATGCTTAAGTGCTTGTAATGATGACTAAAATTACCTGATCTGGATACAAAACTATCTAAAGAACAATCACACTTTAAGTCAGTATGGTGTTGAAAGAATCCAGGGGATTAATTCCCTCTACTGTGCAGTCTTTCTTTAGCATTTACAGGGTATGAATATTTGGACAGGACACAACTGTGTTTCCATTTGCCCTGCAGCTTTGTGACCAGCCTGATGTGTCCATGGTGAGGGGGACAGAAGGACATTCTTCATTCTGCATTAATGCATGGGACAACAGTTTGATCTCTATGGCCTCCAGGAGTTATCCAGATGCTGCTGGGTAATCAAAGAAGTCTAAGGCTTCCCAAAAAAAGACCTGAGAGTTACTTCAATGTGACTGACATCTGCATTGCGGAGCCACTGCAGTGCAGAAAAAAATTCTCTATCACATTTATACATACAAGTAATGAAAGAGACACAAAACTTACATAGTCATGAAAGGCTTTTGCTTCACTTGAATGTTCACATGTTTCTCGTCTTTCTGGAGCTGCACAGTAGAGATCCCAAAATACACTGCAAGTTAAGAAGTTACAGAAAAAAATCATGGTAATAATCATTTGGGCTTTATAGCACACACACACCCCCCCCACATATGCATGTTCATATACAGAAATAGACATATCACATCCCTGCCAGGGGATGAAAACACCCCTATGGAAGAATTCAGCTTTGTAAAACATCTGTGAGGACACAAGTCCTGCTATCTGACTCTCTGAGGCAAACAATGCTATATTCCTTTAATACCAAAGTATTTAGTAGTATACCAAAAAACAAGTCTGATACACAAAGTTTAAAGGTAACAAGCGTAACACTGATGCTGTGCATTTAACCTGTCCTCCTCTGGCAACTGCTGCAATTACCTTCCACAAAGCATGGCAAGGGACAGATTCAAAACAACGTGAAAAGGCAAGAAAATGGAGAGAAAACTGGGAGTTCTTCCAAGGTCCAATACCATGCTTTAAACAAAAGTTCTCAGAGAAACAGGTGTACAGACACAAGCAGGAAATAGATGGGTATGTTCTTGGGTTATAAAGAGTAAAAGGAATTTAGGGTACTCCCACTGGTCTTTCCCCAGCCCCCTTCAAAGACAGTTATACACAAAGCAGTTCTAACACAAAGTATCTGGAAAGGTATTATGCATATGCCAAAACAATTAAAAGAATACAATTTGTTACTCTTTCATAGTGTTTCTTTATTGTTCTAAACTTAAAATCTTCTGCAACTTAGTCCAGCACCATAAGGAATTCTGGAAAATTTGAGCACTCTGCTACAGACAATTAAAACTAAGGATAATACAGATATCACAGATATATAGGACATGTTATTCTTGCCAAGCTTCCACCACATAGCTAAAAGCCACAAAAGAAAGGTCAGTGAAGAACATGCCACCTACATGCTGCTGTTTGGGTTCAAATGGGACCACTTTAATAAATTCTTGTACTCCTGACAGTTGGACATATTCTCTGTAGTTTTGTATTCTTTCAAACATAGGCATATTGTATATACTGAAATTATATGAGCACTAGTAAGATACCATGGCTAAATAGCGGTGACTAGGAGCACTCTTTTGTGCTTAGGAATTCTACATACAGAGTCGAGTCTCTACACACCAGTATCTACAAGCAAACAGCATAATGCATAAAAAATTACAAGCCAACCCCATGTTCTGAGCTGAGAGAAACTGTAATGCAAATGCAGACAGTGCAGCATCAAGTCCATGCTAAAAAATGCTGCCTCTCAAAAAGACTGGAGGCTTGCGTTCAGCTAATTGCTTGCAATGCTCTTCCCATGACTAGAATGTGGGCTGTAGACTGAGGAAGCTCACATCTCTACACAGTCTCTGTATATACTGCTTTTTTTATTCAAATGTAATTATTTAGGATGTGTAGAGTGATCTCTTCTACGCACAATTTACTGGAAGGCAGGGAAGAAAGAAATGCAGGCCAGCTTCTCTCAAAGATGCTTTCTTATAAATGCACGATGCAATATTTCTTCTGTATCTAACAGGTGTATCTTTTTCTTTATCTAATTTTATGGCCTTTTATTCCTTAACAATATTCACCTTCCTTTTACAATATTCACCTGAATTTCTTGCTTTTAGGTGCTGGAACTAATAACCAACATACTCTAAAAATCAAAGAAGGTTGATACTTACCACCACCAGGAATGCAAGAATCCTGGGGGCTCCCCCAGTGTGATGTTTTTTTCCCATCTTATCTAAAATAAAACAACAAAAACCTTTTGGTGATCATTGCAACTAAAAAGCATTACCTAATTCATGCAGATAGCCAAAAAAGAAAGAAGAAAAGGCTTTGTAGTTATGGAACACTTTATCATCATCACTCTGGATGGCCATATTCTCTATTACACATTTTAATATAGCTGATATTTAAAATAAGCTTTTCTTATTCTAGGAAAGTATTATTTTAGAACATAGTTCTTAATAAAATTTTATTCATGACATAATTTGTATCAATCCACCACTCAGATGTGCTCAAAAATGAGTGACTCCCCCCCCACAAAAAAAAGAAAAGACTTAAAATGATGTGAAAGATATTCCAGTTTGCACTAAGAAAAAAGGTAAGAGGATGCAGAACTCAAGTTACTGATTCAGCAGGTGGCAGTCTTCCCTCCACATCCACCCAGCCAGCATTTTATAATCCTTATAGAGTGAAGAGTTACAACCCAGTCTCCCACCACTCAGTAAAAATGCAAAGCTAGTTTGTCTTGGTTGGTCTGCACTGTCAACCTCTCCTAAACAGCTATACTGGCTGTGAATTCCTTCCCACCTAGGAAGCCTGGTTTATTTAACACTGTTTTCAAAGGAAACACACTTCAAGAACTCTTAGCCTTGACTTCACACTTTCCTTGTCCATCAGTGAACTCATCAGACAACGTAACTCACAGTGACACGTGTTCTGTCTCTGCAATACTTCCCCAATACTGTATCTTAACCATAATTCCACAACCATTTCATTAATGCTACACTATTTAGTTTGCCCTACAAAATTAGTAATAAAACCTGCTTAAGGAGCTCTGTTGCAAATAACNTGCTCTAAAAGCAAGTTCACACTGCCAGAGGCACTGGCAAAGCTGGCTTTTTCTGAAAGGGACTAAACATTTGATTCTCAACTCCACCTCGACTTCCACATGCAAATCTTAAGAAACTGAAACACTTAAAGGTTTTATCAATATCTTGCAGGAGAAGAATATGTCATTTGTACACTTGAAAATGGCTTTGCACGCATATAAAGTAACTTAGTCTAATTTTGATGTATTATATGAACACAATCACTCAAAAATAATTTTTCTATTTAAAAATTACTTTCAGAAGGTAACCTTGTGGCACTACCACTACTCCTGTTGGTGTTCACAGAATGAACCAGCTGCATGGTGCTTAATGCCGCCACTGTGACCTGAAAGTAGCAACTGTATAAAAAGAATCTGTTAAAAAGCTCCTGCTTAAGCACTGGCAGACAAAAATATTAATATAAAAATTAAAAATATAAATAAAAGCCAAAGCTAGTACAAAGGTTTTACATACTCTTAAACTAAACTCCTCTGTGGCACAAGTGCTCCTCACATGCCCTGGGCATGGCTTGGAATCATTCTGTTAATCACCAGGAATACACAGTACTTCTGAGAACTTTCAAAAGCAACATAATGAAGAGGTGTAACGTACAATCAAAACATAAAACAGTTCCCCAAGTTGAAAAGTCATTCACTTAAGAGTAAAAATTATGTCTCTGTAGAAAGCCCTGATTATGTCTAAGCAGTATTCATGCTCTTCAAAGCAGGGCTTGATGAGGAAATTACCCAATTCACAGGTCTTATGCTGGTCCTTTTTTACAGGACACATTTCATCCTGAGAAATGTATTCACAGAAGGAGACTGAAGTGAAGGTGGAACTTTGAGGCTTGTTTGAAAGGGTTTTGTTTTTTAAAAAAAAAAAACCCATACATGGCAGGTGTCAGTCTGCTTGATTACATAGACTTAAAAACATTTATCAAGAACTACTAATTTTAGAAAAATATTATTTTTTTAGAAAAATTCCCTCATTTCCAACTGTATTGACCACTGACTGATTAACTGATAAACACTTGCCTTCCTGGTCCAGCCAGGCTAATCATCCCTCCAAGGCTGGAACCTAACTAACCTCAGGGATAGAAAATACATGGAGCAAGGATCATCTCTTCAAAGAAAATGTAACAGATAGGACACCAAGGGAAAAAAAAGAAAAGATTCTGGAGCAGAACAGCTTCTTCTCTTTCAACAACATGGTTCAGATGAATGCTTGTTTTACTAGCCCCTTTCCACTTTGCCAACTGTGTGATGAATTGGTATGAAAGAGCAGCTGAGTTGCTTTAACTCAGTACTTCACACCAAGCCTCCTGAAAGAAAGTAAATTTGCAAACCAAGATACAAAAGTTCTAGCCAACAAACTGAAGAGTTCTCTGCTATTGACAGATCCAGGAACTTGCTAAGATGATCTTCAGGTTCTATATTTTACAGATGAAGGCCACAAAGCTTTGAAGACTGTACTCAACAAAGACCACAAAGCACTGTACTCAACAAGGACCACAAAGCACAGCCCATCTGGTAACAGAAAGTATCACAGTATCCCAGTATGTCAGGGGTTAGAAGGGCCCTAGAAAGATCATCTAGTGCAACCCCCCTGCCAGAGCAGGATCACCTAGACCAGCTCACACAGCAATGTGTCCAGGCAGCTCTGCAATGTCTCCAGACAAGGAGACTCCACAGCCTCCTGGGCAGCCTGGGCCAGTGCTCTGGCACCTGAACTGCA
>VWZO01010872.1:78279-114662 GCA_013396975.1 Bucco capensis
TGGACTCAGCCATCTCTCCAGTTTTTAACCCAGCAAAGCATATGCCCATCCAAGCCAAGAGCACTTAATTTCTCTAGGAGAATGCTGTGGGAAACTGTATCAAATGCTTTACTAAAACCAAGATCAATAACATCCACACCTTTTCCTTCATCCAGTAAGCAGGTCACCCAGTCATAGAATCCTAGAATGGGCAGGTTGGAAGGGACCCTAAAGATCATCTAGTTCCAACCTCCCTGCACTGAGCAGGGATGCCAATCACTAGCCCAGGTCACCCAGGGCTGCATCCAGCCTGGCCTTGAACACTGCCAGGGATGGGGCAGCCACAACCTCCCTGGGCAACCTGGGCCAGTGCCTAACCACTCTCTGGGGAAAGAACTTCCTCATAATCTCTAATCTAAATTTCCCCTCCTTCAGTTTATATCCATTCCCCCTTGTCCTATCACAGTCTGACCGCTAGAAGGAGATCAGGTTAGTTAGACAGGACCTGCTCTTCATAAAGCCATGCTGACTGGCTCTGATCACCTGGTTATCCTGCACGTACTCCATAATGGAACTCAGGATGATCTGCTTCATCAGCTTTCCTGAGACTGAAGTTAAACTGACAGGCCTGTAATTTCCCAGATCCCCCTTCCTTCCCTAATTATAGATGTGAGTTATATTTGCTTCCTTCCAATCAGCTGGGACCTCTCCAGTCAGACAGGACTGCTGAAAAATGATGGAGAATGGCCTGGTGAGCACCCATATTGACAGTCATTTTCCTCTGTCTCTCTCTCTTCCCATACATGTAATTTTTCTTTATTTAATACATTTTATTGTAAAGATATAGATATAGATATATACACATATGTAAATACATAATTATCTTTTCCTATATATCTCATTCAAGAGTTAGGTGATTCAGTCTGGTGTCAATTATCGACGATGAGAGAGGACTGGGACAACAGACCACAGAGGCCATGCTGGCTTCAGAAGAAACTTGCTGCACAACACTGAACCCTGCAGAGTCAACAGAACAGACCTCTGCTCAGCTTCCCTCAATAGAGGAAGACCAATTTGGATGCATCACCAAACTGAAGCTATGTCCAAGAATTTAGTTACCCTTTTTTCATTTACTTAGGCAGGTACATCAACAAGGGCCTTGATGTTATAGTGATTTATCTACACACACAACCCTAGCACACCAGCTTTCCTGGGCATGCTGTTCCACCTACACACAATTTACATTTTGGTTTATTTAGTTTGAGGCCAGCAAGCCACTGTTTTCAACTGGCTCTAATCATGCCAGTCTACTGTTTTTTTTCCAGCTAAAAGCATGCTCTATCTTAATGTTAGTGCTCTGTATCCTATCAACAATGTGATCGGCTTCCTTACGAGCACTTGGGTATTAAATGAAACCCAAGATTGGTCTTGAGGAAACAGCGTGTCTTGAAGGAGACACCTGATGTTAGTTCAGTGACATGCACTTTCTTAGAACTTGTACCACAGCCCTGCAAACACAGGCAGTATAAAAGTGTATGCATTTGACATTATCCATATTTATTTCTTTCTTCCTCTCTCCGTAGACAGCAGGAAACATGCCCCTTACATGTATCTAAATATTTAGGACTTACACCCAGTGCTATAATGAACAGTAGCCTCAGTGCCTTGTATTAAGATGATGGTATTTCCCAAATAAGCTGATCCTTCTCTGTTGTGTTCTAGTTTTACAGAGAGGGGAAAGTCTTCTCCTGCTATGATTCTGGGCAAGTAGAGTCACCTCTAGCTTCTCTTCCACTTGACTGCCTGCAAGATGTCCTGAAAATATGCCTCATAAAGTTTGGTCACCCTTCCCTTGATTGGTCAAGTGTTAAAACCAGTTGTAACTTAGTAAGAGTCTTTTTATTCTAACACTGTTTATTCTAACAGTATTAGAAATGACAGCAGGTTTTTTCTATTTACCCACATACTTAAAACTCACAAATCCTTTTCTGCATCCTAATTTCACATGCTTTTACTGCTTAACCTCCTGTAGACTTTAAAGCAGTAGTGTAACTATTTCCAACAATATGTTAACTTGTGCAAAAGTATACAACTGAACATTGAACAGCTATCTGGTGTTCACTGATCTTTTGAAACAGATCAGATCCATGCTGTGGTCATGTCTGCAGTGTCTCTCTCCCACAAGCACTTAACTGCATGCTTTTACACATTCTCATCTGCTAATGATGTCTTGGTTTGTGCTAAGATGCTAACTACAGTTATCCACTTTCATCTGACTCTATTTGAATTTCATATTCATTTCAGTCTCAGGTCTCAGCTCACAGAAATTACTATAGATCCAAAGTATTGCAAAATCAAAACACTCTCCTCTTGAAAAAGGTAATTTCCACTGATCTCCAACCACTTAATTAAAGTTAATATTTTCTTGATGACCTCTGAGGTTTAAAACGAAATTTTTTCTCTTTTTTTTTTTTGCATATGCATTCCTCAAAAAGTTTTCCACTAGAATTTCACAGGCTTCCTAGTCCCTGGTTAAAAGGTAAGGATTATGCACCTCAGAGTTTGTATTTTTCTGTGGTCTTCCCTGCAGCTTTCAATGGGAAATAATTGGTATATATGGTATATAATTTGCTACAGTTCAATGCAATGCCTCCTGTCCTGACATCTTTTTGTGGACTTCAAACATCTGTAACATATGACAGAAGGTTGCTTTAAAATCCTCTTTTAGTAGAAACAATGGCTGACACTGACCCATGACACCACAAACACCAAGTTTCACTGCTCACCATTTGCCACTTGTCACTCACCATACTCACAGCAAAAGTTAATTTGCAAAACCTGCAAGTGACTAGAATGTTTGAAAATCACATGTGAAGAAAAAAAAGACATTTTTAATTATACAGCAACTGGAAAACAGTGACTGGCTTCTAACCAATGCCTTGGTAGAACACACATGCTGTTGTTAATATTGCTGCTGTACAACCGGTGCTTCAATGCTGCATGTATATAGCACAGGAAGATGAAGCCTTGTCAAGCTACAACAGCTTGAGAGGCTATCACCTTCAAGACCTCACAGTAGCCTTTTAGATGGGAGGGTCCCTCTGCTCCATGGTGAGATGCACTAGTGAGTACTGGAGGTGCTGCCAGCCTGCTTTAGGGCAAAGCCAGCCAGGTCACCCTTGATCAGCTTCAGCAGCAACTGGTGTCATGAAGGCTTACATTGCACAGATACCAGCGAGGGGTTACTATGGCTCTATTGCAGTAATACATAGTGCAAGACAGCAGATGAGAATCTCACTTGTGAAAATCAGGAGTAAGTGGGAGAACTCTGGCCAGTACCACAGACAGGCTACAAGTCTTACACTACCCATCTCCTTTGTAAGAGACATGGTTAAAGTTAGTGAACATTTCTTTTTCTTCTTCTACAGTGTATCACAGTTAAACCTGGTTGCAGATAATTAGTCAAAAATTGTATCACTCCTTCCCACTCACTGCCTGCTCTGGTTATGTTTTTAAACTCTGTTAAGAACAAGCTCTGTACTCAAGGGTTGACAGGATGTTCTAAAAACCTTCCTTTCAGGCTTCACAAACTAGCATATTACCACAGGAAATGTGTCAGTGTACCTGCAGGCTGATGGGGCAGCCAACAGGTAACAGACACAAATCCAGTTGTCTGCTTGGAAAGCCATCAAGCTGCTCCTGCCCATCCTTTAAGCACACTCCTTAGCCAATTCACAAGTGAGAAAGAGCTGAAGGATTTGGGTTCAGAGAGGAGCACACAGCTGTGGTGGTTTCTAGCGTGCACAGAAGTCCTTCTGTAAAAGGCTCAAGATTTTCGAGAGAAGAATTGTAAGTTTAGTGGCTGGATTAGATGAAATGTATCTCAGACTTAGTAGCAAAATGTTCTACTAACACACCTGGCTGTCTGATTATCTTAATGGCAAGCTGAAATAATAAACATTCTCATGAAAGAGTAAGACTTCCAGGAGCCAGAATCAATCATGAAAAGGAGAATTAGTCTCAAGAGTGAAGGGGAGAAAATAAGGATTAAAAGACAAGCAGTAACAAGTCACCTTATGAATTTTACAGGAATCATACGGGATGAGAAAACTGAGGATAAATTTCCCTGAGTTTGTACCTAAAAAGTGATGGTAGAAAGTAATTTGTATAAATGATTATGAAATGATAGCATTTTCTTCTGGAGAAGAAAGGAGGTTCTAAAAGAAAAGTAAAGCTAACAGACTTCAGAATTCAAATGATTCAGGGAATTAGTGGGAAAAGTTTCTTAGAAAAAAAGAGTCAACCAGAAGAAAAAAAGTTCAAGACAAACATCAGGTGATTCAGGCTTAATTAAGAAACTCAACAAGAAATATCAATGGAAGACAGTCAGGAAATAAGGAGGAATTACTGCGGCTGCATCAAAAATTCTTCACTGATCCAAGAAGATGGTGCAACAACAAAAGAGAAAGTAAAGGCACATAACAGTACTAAGGAATGAGACAACAATGCAGGTGACAAGTGCAGAAAGGCTGAAGTGCCAAATAAGTTGCAATGAGCAAGGACAAAGCCTCTACCACCAAAGAACTGAAGTTCCACTCTTCAACGCAAGAAAAGTATAAAGCAGAGAGATGGTAGAGAAGTCTGAAGTCTCAGTGCATGCTTTGTTTTTACCCAACAAAATAGCAGAAGAAAGCATTACTAGTTAAATAAAACAGGAATAAACAGAGCAGGAGAAAATTACAAGTTAAAAGAACAGCTTAATAAGAGCTGCAATATAGGGGACATTGCTGGAGCACGTTGCCTCAGGAGTGCTAAGAAATGAGGCAAAATATTTTCTGAACATGGAAGAACTGAAGAAAACCTAGCACATATCTTTTGAAAAGAAAATATGAAATGGCCTATGAATTACACACCACTCAAGAAATACTCCTTACCACCACAAAACTGCAATTTTTTGGACCAGACAAGCCATGAATGCAACATTGGTCAGTAAAATCCAAATCCCTTCTCTGATAGAAGAACCAGTGCTGCTACAAATGGAGCAGACCTTGACCTCAGCATAAATCATCCTAGCCTCTGTCAACATAGGCAACCAGTGCCGGCCCTGGCTGCATGTTAGGGTGCCCCACATGTGGCAGCTGTTAAGTTCCTTTTGATGCAGCATCAAAAGCGATTGTGACCAATCTGCTGGTATGAGGAGGTGTCCATTTGGATGCCAGCAGGGAGGCAGCAGTACATTCACCACTTTTCCAGTGCCACTGTTTTGCAAAAGCTGAAGATGCAGTTATGAGAGGGAGGGGGAAGCTTTTTCTATAGCCCAGACTCCTCCTCTTCCAGTTTAGAATGGCTTTCCTGTATTTATTTTGGGGGCCAGGTCATTGACTTTGAATGCCTTGTAATTCCAGAGCTGCAGATTACACAAAGTCAACTCTGACATGAACTTTCATGCAGTTCCTTCCCTCCTTCTAAGCTGGTTTCTTTGCAGAGGTCACGAATGCTGCTGGCCTGTTTAACAGCCCATTCAATGGTGTGAGTGACAGGCACAGTCTGAAAATCCCTTGTGGTCTCCTGTGGCCCCTGGTGCCATAACTGTGCCCACAGCAGAGGGAGCATTAGACTCATTGCCCACGGGAAAGTGTGGGGAGTGATACCCATGTTCCTAGAATCCTTGGATGGGTAGGATGAGCTCATTAGCCTTCTGGCAGTCATCCTAGGAGAAGGACAACTCTGATTCCAAACCCGGGCAGATGGAGCTCGTTTAGCCCTGTAAGGCCTTCCAGCTAAGAGGTTAACCTCCGTCAAGGACTTGGCTGCCAGCATCCAAGCTTGCTAGGCCCTGGCAGATGAACCTTAGGACTAAAGGGTGGGTCCAGCTCTGCGCATGCTGTGTCTCACCTAAAAAAAATCCACTGCTCAGGCTCGAGGGAGCTATCTGCTATCCTCTTTTTATCAGCGTGCTTGGAAAAGCCGCTGGTGAGGAGCATGGATGGAGCCCTCCCTGGAGCTTTGTTTGTGAAGCCTAGCCATACATACAATGGTGTGAGCAACTTCAGAGAGCTAGGGCCACCAGAGAAGTAATTATCATGGGTATGCTATTGGTTTCACCTCTCTAAATTTTGGGGTCTGGTTGATGACAACTAAGCATCTGTCTAAAACCTACTGCTTCCCTTCTAAAATGGGCAACTATGATGCTGGCCACTTGGAATAACCCCCCACTGGCCTTGAGACTGCTGCTCACATTGGGGCGAATAGTTCTGCATAGGGGACTGAGGCAGAAGAATTCAAGGCATTTCTTTAAAAAAGAAAAAAACACAAAACCCCAGCAACTACCCCAACGAAAATACAGTCTTTTTATGTACCGGTGTTAAGTACACGTTCAGAAATTCCCAGCATACATGAATTTCTCCTGCAACACTTCATGCACAGCATTCCTGCTCAAATCACTTCAATTTTCACCCACAAGACTACTGCACACAATCTGATCTTATCAAACCTGCCAATTGCCGTATGGCTGCCAGCCCTATTACGCCTGTCTGCTGAATTCTCACACATCTGGCTAACCTGCTAGAGGGCTTTAAGCATTTGACTGCTACTCCTCCCCTCGGCTGATGATGACATGCTGAGCAGACATCTGGAGTATTCTCTTGCTGCTCCCCAAACTGGATTACAGCCAAGAAGGATTAGCCAAAAGACCCCCAGCTTACTCAATATTTCCACTCCGCTACAACTCCAGATAAGCTCAAGCACCCAGCCACAAGCTACAGCTCATGCATGACAAATTTGCTGAGCTTCGAGTCCTCTCTCAAACTGTCCAGGGGATAGTCTACTACCCAAATATATGTATTTTACAACTTCACAGATAATTGGCTTAGACTCCAAACTAGAAATTTTGAAATGCACACCACAGAAAAAAAATACTTCTAGTATTTTTACCCATGTCCAATATCTTTCCACCATTTTTTTATAGTGAGAATACTTCCCAAACAGAGAGTTTCATCAAGGAGAAGGAAGAGATCTGAAAAACTGAAAGGGTTGTTCCCTACCACGCACCCCCCCCCCCCCCCCCANCCAAACAAACCACCAGCAAAATAAAATCTTACAGTTGTGAAGTGATATTACCAGAAACCTGACTAGCAGTTTAGAAAATTTTAAGGCTAACCCTCCAAATTGCTTCTACTTGCTGGTCTTCGAACGGAAGAAACTAGATACTGGACAAAAAGGATGAAAAATTATTTGATTCCATACTAACAGTTGATGTTTGGTAGAAGAATTCATACGGTATTGTATTTTGTCATAATTAAAACAGGGAAAATAATCAAACCACTTCTCTTACAATCTCTGGCTGAGAACTTCTTATTTCTAAATCTAGATTTAAAAGACATAAGCACCCACAATTCTACCATATGCAATTCTACCTGTTAACATGACAGCGTGACACAATTCAGTCTGGCTGTTTTGCTCTTAACAATTACATATTCAATTAAAAAAAAAAAAACATTATCTTACATTTGGCTTTCATTAGAAAACAAAAAATTGAATCTCCTCAGTTTTATACATAGGTCTTACTAGAATACTATAATCCATACTGGATTCTTTTTTTAAGTTAACTTCATTGATATTTCATATGCAGCAAATCAGAAAATACAGTATGTAAGTCAATGTCCTATTGCCAAAATGCAATTGCTGCAGCAGAACAGTAAACAGTCAAGTGGGAGACTCCAACAGGCATGGACGGGCTGGAAGCTACTAGGAGCTGGCACTGGAAGGAAAAAATAAAAGGAAAGTATAAACCAAACCCAGATGGGTTCTTTGCAGTCAAACAATTTCAGCTTCCAGAAGTTAGCATCAAAGCTTATGCTTCAACAAGCTGATGTGCCTCAACACTGCACACCTATTAATATAGCTGAACGAGTTCACACCTGAACCCAGCAATGGGAGTACAATTGAAATCACTAATAGTCCTGGGGATTACCATCAGTGGCATATGAAGCACAGCAAAGAAATACTTAAAACTGTCAGCTGGTGCCCAAAAGGAAGAAGGATAGCGAAGAGGTCTTAATGGATCCAAAGGCATACAATTGAAAAATACTGCTGAGCTGTATGTGAGAACTTTAGGCAAGGAGGTAGAGTTTTGCTGAAGGAGAGTTTCAGAAAACATTTTCCAAAATACAATCAATAATAAAGCATTTTACCTAAACATCTCTGAAATAATGGTGGGGAAAAAAACAACCAACCAATCAAACAAAAGCCTTAGAAATGTACCCAAAATGTTGTGTTGAATAGAAATACTACTCTGTCTAGCACTCAAAGTACTGCATTTTTTCTTCTCAGTGACGTTTTAAAGAATCTGACCAAACTGCTTGAGAAGACAGAAAAGTTGATTAAAAAGACTTCCACAACTTTAACATGTTTTTCATTTCTCAGTTAAATATTAACATTAAAAATCAGCAAATATTTGTATTTAAGAGGCTGTTTACACACTATTTGAAGTTGACTTATTTATATGGTATTAAATAGATCTGATCTCAGGCCACACAGCTGCATACACACATGGCAATAGTTATGCCACTCTGATTCATTTATTACCTTTATCATCCTTCTTTCATTTTCTTTGTTTGTTATGAGGAAAAAAAAAAATTAATCTTGGAATTACTCTGGAAACTCTTAAGAGCACATTACAGTGTAAAAAGAAGTAGTCTGCTCAACGTACTAGTGTTACAAAGAGCAGAGAGCAATAAATATGCCTTGCTGAACCTTATCCTAAGCAAGTCTCCTACCTGCAGCAGCAAGGGATGGGAGACTTAACTTTTTTTATGACTGTGCCTCTATTCTACCAGCATTATCTCTACTGAGTTGTGAGGAAATGTTAGTACTACCAGGGCTGGGAAAGGTGAGGGGGGAGGGAAGCTTGAAGACTCCTCTAAAGGTATTGCACATGTTGCTTCAAGTATGAGCTGATGAAAAAAAGCTAGTGAGATTCTTTTACCCTTTCTACCATGCTTACTTATTTCTTCTTGTCTTCTTACAAAAATAAATCAATCGATGCTTCCCTGTTTCATGTTTCAGACATGGAAAAGAAAGGCTAAACACATCAGAATTTTCCAGACATAACCACTTCAGTTATTACGAAACTATGACTTTAGGTTACATTAAATTTTTAAATGACAAATTAAGTTTATGCATCAAACTATATTCTCCTCCAGCATGTCTATACTTTTTCCAAATAAATGTTAATTTAAGTTTCTGAATAAGTGCAAAAACTGAGTGAAAAAACATGTACTAAACTTGCAATGAATAGCATTAAGTGAACAGAAAGACAACACTTTGCAATTCATTACTGAAATTTCATTTCTGTATTAACTGCTCTCTTGAAATTAAATGGGGTAAAATAATTTCAGTGTTCATTAAAAACAATTGGGCTTACACATTGCTATATTTTTGTGGTAGAACGATAGTCAAAACAGACTGTAAAACTCTTTATTGTTTGGATGAGAGGTTACCCGTCGTCACACGAGAGTGTGGCTAACAACGGTACTGCCTCTTTTCCACTGTTACATTTCAGTAAGATTCAGCAACACATGGAAGAAACCAACCTCTGCACAAAATGATTTCACATCTGACCCACAAAAATAGGCCATCTCATTTTTGGTTTGTTATTACCCTGGGTGCTGTGTAACAGGCCCCAACAACAACATTTCTATGACTTTATAAACTGTTTCCAAAGAAGGCATTCGCACCATCTCCCCTGTTAGTGCATCACATGGAGCTTGTTTGTCATCCCGCTCCTCCACACCAGAGCCAGTCATTCAGCATTGAGTCCTACCTCCATACATCCCTTCCATTATACACAAAGTTTCTCCAGAGAGCCGTTCCAACAACAAGAAATGTCAACTTAAGAAGAGAGGAGAGAGCAGTGGGACTACATCAGAGAAGAGCCTCAAACCTCCTCTTCCACTGAACAGCTGCCGGAAACCTCATCCCAAACACATACCGGAAAAAGGCTTTCCAAAATGCTAAATGGTGAATGTTATTCAGAACTAGCAGAGATAGACTAAACAGAGAACATTACAAACTATACCTGAAATGATTGAACCATCAGTAACAGTTAACCCATTAAAGAAAAAGAACTGGGAAGGGGCACCACAAAGAGCCACCTCTTCCTTGACCAGAAAAAAAAGCTTCGCAATTTCTCTGTCATATTAATTCAGTTTGATTTAAGATGTATCTGCAAAAGATTTCCTCCTTGAAAGAAAAGGAAAAATTCGAAACATATCTTAAAAGAACAAGCACACATACACACAAATCTCCATTAAATGCAAGATTTTCACTTGCATCAGCAGCTGGTTGCACTAAACCCAAAAATAAACAAAACATAACTGCTTTTGTTAGAAATACCATCTTTTACTCTCAGTCTGACTCAAAATAAGATTTGACTCTAAACCTTGGACTCAGGTTATTATACTCTATCTTCCAAATTACTGATTCTCAACTTGGGCCTATGTCTTTTCAGAAAACATATTAATTAGGTTTTTTCATTTCCCTTTTTTTAGTATGTTACAAGAAGACAGTTTGTCAGCACAGCACCAGGCATTCACAGCTCTGGATTTCACTGTCACCTCAAAAAGCCAAGCATGCTTCATTCCCTCCTCAGCAGGGTTTTTACTAGAGGGTTGGAATCAAGTCCTGGGATTATATTTAGCATTTAATATAGAGTATTTATAAATCTGTATTTCATAAATTAAATGTTTAATATACATTTTAACACAGGGTCATCTGCTACGGATTTTTGTGCAGCAGTTAGACAAAACACTGTATTTAACACCTTCTACTGGTGTGCTTACTGCCATACATAATACACACTCCTGGTGCCTGTAACCTATTTAATAACAGACATTAATCATTTATTAGCTCTCTATAAACAATTCATAAATGTACCCTTACTATAAAGCATGACTGGACCGGCCTTTACTCACACAACAAAAGAGTCTGCAATATTTTAACTGCTGCATTAAGAAGTAAAACTCACTTACAAAGAACTTAACAGCAATATCCATTTTGTAAAAAGACAATCAAATAGCTCAGCCTATGATTTACCTCAGAATTCAGTTCATATGCAGTGGACTTCCCAAAACTTTATGTGAAATGGTTACAACCCCACTGTAAGTGAAACTGTTTAAGTACAATTAAAAAAAAAAAAAAAAAAAGCTTTTTATACCTCTGTTATGCAACTATTGGATAAATTTAGTTTTTCACCTTGGGCTACCCATTTTTGTGAGCACACGAGATGCTATCCAGGCGGGCTGCTTTGGTATCCCAACACTAACAAACCAAAGGCAAATTTTAATACCAAATTCCTGGCAGCAGCTTGTCCATATGCTAAATTATTCTGAAAATCCCACTCCCCAGCTCTGTGATCTGCATGTGCTATTTCAGGTAGGCAGCTAAGATGCCAGGTTGGTTCCCATATGTTATTTATAAAACTCATGTACATCTTCATCGCCCCAGCAGTGCTCTCCGACCAGCTTTTGTTTTCCTTCACACTGTTTGAGATGTCTTTCCTTCTTCTCTGAGTTAACCTGCTGCTGACACAAATAATCTCCAGTGCTAGTAGCTCAGCACCAGGGTGCTTCCATACAGATAACACTGGGTGCTGAAAAGCCTGCACAACCACTGCCTCCTTCTCCAATCACACCCAGGTTGGAGAGTCTTAGAAATACTCTTTTTAAGGAGATCCTCTCAGCTGAGGCTGACTAGGATCTCCTTCTTGCTCAACAGGGAGTGAAAATTTTAGGAAAATTGTATTTTGCCACTCTGATTTTAAGCAGAGACTTTGGAAATAGTACTGGATGGTAAATGAGTGTTAATCTTCACTTTCAGAGTAGCTGACATTCTATGTATTTTTAGTATTAAAATCAGTTATTAGTTTCAGTATGTACAAGGCATTCTGTGACTCCTCCTGGCACTGCACTGGTTTGCTTTTACTATAAATGTTACTCTTCTCACAAGAAAACTGCATTAAATTTAAAGCAAATACTTAAAAGCATAGCAAAATGCAAGTAAAGCTCCTCAATGTCAAGACACAAGGAACACCACTCTCTGAAGTTTTCAAGTCTGTTGTTTCAATCTCCTTTCCCTGGGCTTTTTCTCCAACTCACTAAGTAATTAAACACAGCTTTGTAACAGTGCTTATACTTGTGCTATTTTTTTGATTAAACTCAGAATTTTCCTTACAGAAGACATCCTTTCCGAGCACATCTGGGAGATCTCATGTGACCTAGATGAACGGGTGGAACATCAAGCCCACAGTGGTGCTACATGTGCCACTTTTGTTGTCTTATCTTTTGAAAGCATGTTCTGTTTGAGAACAACAACTAACTGTGAGTAAGGGCACATCCTTTGTTTTTTGGGTTTCTTTTTAAAAACAAAAACAAACAACAATCCACAGATGAGGAAGAATGCAGCATGGCCTCTTAACTCCTTGGTCCCAGCAGTCTGGATTCATTCATAAAAGAAACACTGCACCAGGGGATAATAAAATACAAAAACAAAGGCTCACAGTGTAAAATTAATCCATGCAGTTCAAAATTACTCATCTTTTAAGACAATGTGAAAATATAAATCACAGTCCAGGCTGCTCTTTGTACATGTGAAAAATGCCTGTCTTAAAGAATAAAATGTCCTTTTCAGACCTAAATTATGCCTCCTATGTGCCGTCTCACTTAACACAAAAGCAGAAACAAGTTCTTTCCCAAATAAAGTTCATAGGAAAGCTGACAAAGGAGCAACTACATAAGTTGAAAGAAGAGAAAATAAGTTTGAAGAGAGGCTAATCATAGCTTTATAAGATACATGAGGAAAAAGGAAAACTAAGCAAATATAAGAAACAATACCCATATACATTCAGGTAAATGAAAACATAAGGAAAGTACTGGCACTGAGAAATAACCACAGGATGATACATAACATTATGTGGCATTTGAGATCCTTGGGCCAAGACAGCCTAAGGTGGCTGGCAGGAGGTACCAGGTGGGAGTTCAAAGAGCAGATATGGCGGTTACAGCAGCAGGAAAGAACACAGAACACTGTGACAACTAAGTGGTACAAAGAATGTCAACGTCCTCTACCCACATCTTCTGGTCTCCTTCTAGTGAGGCAAATTAAGTGCAGGTATGCAGAGCACACTGGTATGTACATTCATACATGGTCATACCTGTACAGGTGATGCAATCTTTCTATTGCTTGGTCAACAAGCCAATTCCACGTCGAATTTAGAGTCACTAAAAAGCTCTTTGGCACCCATTAGGGAGATGAATACAACTTTCCAGCACTTGCTTTTTTACAGCACTTTGAATCACATCCGTCCCTGAAGGTATGCAGCACTCACTAGCTATGAAGATGTCCTTAATCCATAAAACAATAATCATATCTGTCAAAAAAGATGCATGTATTGGAATAATAACTGAACAAGCAAAGGTGAGATAAAGATCTGTCAGGTCCAATGCGAAACTCAACACAATCTCAGCAAGATCAGCATAGTTAAAAGTTGCTTATTATTTTGTAATGTGTTCCTTTTGCAGTGCTTCTGACCTGAATAACGTCCTTGCTTTTTAGAAGATGGCTACTCAATGGTTCCATATTGCTCTCTCTCTCCAAGAGAGCTCAAGCCTTGCTGTGATAATCACAGCAAAAGGTAAAGGGACTGCAACCTAAACCCCAGGGACTCAGCTGTCTTGCACCCCAGAGAAAATGAGAGGCCCAAGACCTAAAATGATATGCCCTTGAAAACAGTGTAAGGGATAACAAGAGGTAGGTAAGCCTGTAATTGCATCAATCAAGAAAGTGCAACAGATGGAGAGATGCACTCAGAAACACAGTAATCTCTACAGTGTTTTCTGTCAGACTGTGTAGTCTCTTTTCATCCCTAGAAATGTGGAAATGGAAGAAAAAGGGAGTAGATGAAGATACACAAGTCTTGCTAGGATGAAAGTAAAAGAAGTCTATGGTCCTGTGGTGCCTAACTTTATAAAATATTCCTAATGAGAATCCTGCAATTTTCCTAACTCTCCCTGCAGATGTCAGAGAAGAGAAAGGTAATTCTTAATAAAAGATTTTTTTCCTAAAGTAGCTTGCTCCAGGCATCAGCCATCAGACTGTATTTAAGCTCCATGGGAGTATTGAGATTTAATGGTGAGTAAAGTATAACTGGGTCTTTCACCTTCTACCTCTGAGCATTTACCTTCTGCTAGGTCTTTCACCAAGACCTCCTTACAGTCACAAAAACCACTTTCACCAAACAGATCTTTTATGGCCAACAAAGGGAAAAAAGGATCTCACAAAACCCGTGCCACACAATCCACATCTCTACGTGGGCAGCAAAGACTTTGCTGGTGCACAGAATGATAATCCTGGCTATTACCAGCAGGATCACGTTTCTTGTGTTGCAGTCTTGGAGGAGGGATGCAATTTGCCCCATGCTAGCTAACTGGTGCATGGTGCAGCCCAGCTGCTCACCCAGAGGTCTGAGGGGCCACCTGCTCCATGGAAAGCAAATCCTAAAGATGAGCGATTCCTTATCCTTACGCCTAAAGATCTATCCCAGGACAGCATGCTGTCTGTGGGTGGGGTGAGGGCTGTCTGCAGGAAAACGTGTAGCACACAGCCACTTCATGTCCAGACTGCATTCCCCAAATCCTGTAATGGTCATGCTCCATTTATCCTTACATCCAACCCAAGTTCAAGGTATTGAGACAACCTTTCCCCCCAGAAGAGAAGGGGAAACAACAGGCCAGCCTGCACTTCAGCAACCTTCCAGACCTGCCAGGGACATCAGGGACAAGCTACTTCACAAGCACTGAGAGCAGGGGCCCTTTATTTTGCAGAAAGGTGGTTTCTGTGTTTGTGTTCACACAAAGCACACACAAGACCTTCTGGTATTTTGCTGTATTTTGATGTCCTTTTGTTCTTTCAGGTACTCCTGTGCTGAGTGCTTCAAAAGCCAAGAGGACCTGCTCCTCATGCCCTGCCGCTCAAGTTTTCTCCTCCACTGGTGCAGGTGGCTTGGTGTTTGTACTCTGGCAGCCCTGCAGTTTAACCCCAGTCCTGTGTTTGCTTATGCTTCCTTACAGCTTTCTAGACAAGCTTGACGTTTTCCTATGACTACCTGAGAATGCTGTTTCGGTCAGCACAACGGTTGCAAAATATTGCTCAGGAAATCAAACCTTACACTTTGTTTGTTTCATCTTCAACGCAACACAAAGTATGCAAAAAAAACACCATTGTCATCTCTTCATGTCATCGGTAGGACCACTTACTACAACAGAGAAAACTGTTTTCTCAGGACCTCTCTCTGTTTTAGCAATCTTACCTATTGACTTCAAGAAAAATAAGCCACTGCTTGCTTGTGGAAATCTCACATGAAATTCAAGAGGCAGACAACATTTGCCACTCTTTTATGAGCTGGATCACACCTCTACAGTATTTTTATTTTTCTGGAAGCAAAGTACAAGAGGTAACAATGATTTCTTTTTACATTCATCCTTACACAACATTACTGAAATAATTATAAGGGAATGCCAGAGTAAAGGTTATCTACAGGCTGAAATTTCTCAGCATTTACCTCGGATCAGAATAAACTTTCCTGTTGTTTGGAAACTTCCAGTTATTTTTTTCACTCAAAAGCCTATAAAACAAATTTCTTTAAAACAGCAGAAAGAAGTGAAAGAGTTGTTCCAAGTTAGCTGTGTTTTAAAACTTATGTGGATTTGAACATACAACAACAACAAGCTGCAGTAGTATAACCATTCTCCAATCAAGCTAACATACACCCCAAAAACCCCCACCCAAACCCAACCAAGCAAAAAAACCTATCATTGAACTCTCAGATTGGTGTTTGTGATTTCAATCTCAAACTTAAGCATTCAGCACACTACTTTAAAAGATGAATAGCTTTCCCTAATGCTTGTATTCCAAGTATTCGTGTGTTAATTCTAAAAACAACTTTTCAGAGCCAACTGGCAGCTTTTATGTTGCTTTTTTTCCCCAGACTGTAGCTTTTCTCCTTCATCTGCATTCTCTCACATTTGCAGATAAGAAGGGAAGATTATCCCCCTAAGGTGAACAATGCACAGAAACTTTTCTATAGGTAGGTACAAACTTTACAAACATCAGGACTAAATTTCAGGCCTAGTAAACTGGAACTGAAGATTAAGAGGAAAACACTTGGTTACCACTGGTTTTATGAAGCACTCTGCTTCCCCTAAACTTCAGTTCAGCCTGACCTGGCTGGTACCAGGATGGGTGACTATCTCCCATTTATTCTACAAAGGCTAGTGGGCTAGATTGATGCATTTTATATATATACATAAACATAGGAGATAAAACTTTACTTATCTAATTAAAATCTCTGCTGTTTTTTCCTAGTGGCCAAGTTGCCCTAGTAGTCTGCTGTGTTATGCAGGAAAGCACAGCTTAATTCCTGCTCTAGTTATTTCACTCCCCAGGGCTGCCATGAATGCAACAAATGAAATCACATGGATGGTGATCTTGTCAGATCTTATAAGCAAAGCAAGAGTTGGCCTGGTCATTATTAGAATAGGAGACTTCAAATATAAGCTTGAAACAAGATTATGAAACTTCTGTACACCAAGTGGAAGTCACATGGTGAAGCTCCTCTGGAACATCTTCCTTTCCTCCATGTATTTTACTGTATTGCTTTTCTACAAATGACCAAAAAAAATGACTCGGCTGTTCAATTTATTTCGGGTCCCTGTAAAGCACAAGGCGGTTTCAAAGAAATTGCATAGGGAATTCAGTCAGCAATATGTACATATATAAAACCAAACTTATTAGGACTGGATCTGCAAAGAAAAAAAGTGAAGAAATTCCCAGCCAAGACACCAACAGTGTAATTATATTAGACTATTACAAAACAATTAAAAGTAATGAAATTTTTACTGTTCTCACTAAGTGTTAAGACACTTAAGATTAGTATTTAGTTAATCTGAGAAGCCCCAACACAGACCAGACAACATACTTGAGGTGGTAGTGTCACTCTGCAGCTTCTCAGCAGCATCAATCAATTTGAAGCACAGGGACTGAGAGAACAAAACAACAGCATCTTACCTAAAACTACTTTTTGAAAGGAATGTAGGGACTTTCTGTACAAAAAGGCACAAAAAGCAGTTGCTATCTACAGGTACCACATGGAACCTCTGTTTTTAAAAGGCCCCACAATTTATCACTTAAGAATGGCAAGTTTCCAAAAAGGTTACCCTCACAAAGAAAAAAGTCTCCATCCTCCTTAATAAGTATAGAGACAAACATTTTTTTCTAAGTGTTTAGAAGAAAAAACAAATTCCAAACTAAAACCACAATTACCAGACATATATTAAATTAGATCCTCAAACAGATTTACGTCTAAGTAGGAGTGGTGATTGCCCAATCTGAGGGAGGAGTAGGGGAATTAGGATTACTGGGATTATAGAAAAATACCCACCACCCCCCAAAAAAGAAAACTAAACACCAAAACCACAATACCATTTTAGGTGCCAGACTTACGGCTTCATCTTTGCGAATGACTACTGGAAAGCTCAAGATTCCAAAAGGAATAGCTGGGTGCTGAAGAGCTGCTGCAATAGGCTGTAGATGTGCCAACAAATACTTGTATTCAGCTGGTTCCAATTAATAGGCTATATCCTGGTGATTGTTGACAGTCTTCAAGCAGCTCTAACTTAAGGGACAGACCAGAATGACAACTAGGGGACTCAAGACAAAGACTCTGCATAGATGGCACAAAGTCTTCTTCCCACTCTGCGGAATGGCATCAGATAGCTAAGTGGAGAAGAGTAGAGCAATATATATACTGCCATATATAAACAAACACCTTTGAGGGGATAACGAGAAAAAGGTAGTATGGACAATTTATAGCCAACAGAAAATGCCACTTAATTCTCATTTTAAAGTGAGCATGATTTCCACTACCTGATCCTCTCAGCCCCACCTCCCCAGTCCTACAAAGACACCTCTGGAGTGTTTGCTGGAATCACTGCATTTCACTGAGGCAAATCTGCGTATAACAATAATAATATTGTCAAAGAAATTTGGAAGAATCATTTGCCTAAAGAAGGCATTAGTCCACTGACCTAAAGAGAACTACTATTCTCAGACTATTGTTTCCAATACACAGAAAGAGCCTTGCCAAAGCAACAGGATAGCTTTTTATCTTTAGACTGAAACTTTGTTAGGAAAAAAGGAAAAGAACTGATGATAGTAGGATCTGTGAAATTATCATTAAACAGGTTAAAGTGGTTCTTAAATGCAAAAGGTCAATATGAAGTATTTTTAATATTTTCTTTCCAAATAACATTCATGTAAATTTCATCAAAGGGTAAGGTTATTCAGAAACTTGAAAACGCTATGTATACAAGATGTGCCAGCAAGTTCAATATTTGGAATACTAACTTTGTCAGACTATAAGCTAGGCAATCAGTAAAACAGTAACATTAGTAATAAGACAGAGGATTCTGCTGCTTACAAAATACTTGGAAAATAAAGGGAAACAAAGTGTATTTCAGGGGATTTATATTATTTTATGATTCTGCTCTCTGCAGTGTATTTACTTCTGAGTGTTTTTAAACAGAATGTAATTATTTTTTAATAGTAACTACTGCCCCTTAAAATAAAGAGGAAGATTCAGGGAGAACATAGCTACAGCAGCATCAGTCAGAGAATGAAGTAATGAGGCTGATTCAAATATTTCAGACCAGGAGTCAAACTTCCCCCCAATTCTGAAGTGTTCAGATTCCTGGGAACAAGTTCAGGGAATTCGGTAAGCATGATTATGAATATATCAACTGACATGAAATATGAAACATTTCTCCCTCCTAGTTAATGTATATTAGGGAAAAACGTGTAAGGAGTCTAAAAGAGCTAAATATCTCAGGCTAAAAATATCAAGAACTACCTCAGCTTGAAGTTGTTAGCTGAGCTCTGACAAAAATAAGGAACCAAGACGGCATAAATTCTTTGCCCTTCCCTGCAGAAAATAAACTGCATTTGGGAGGAAAGTATTCAAAACATAATAAAAGAGGTGACTCACCCCTATCAACATACTGTACACTCTGGAAGGAGGGCTGGGGTGAGGAAAGAAGATGAAAACCCAACCATGAAGTCCTGGTGGGAGGAGAACAGCAATTCCCAGCTCCCCCCACTTCCCCAATTCCTGCCCCTGGCATCAATCTGAGACCGTTACCAAACAGTTTTTCTAATACACACAATAGTCCTGGCCCTGAAGGATAACCTGTGGCACTTGTAGGTCTTCAGAGAAACATAAGTGACCAAACAGAGAGAATGACTGCTCCTGGAGCCTTCTGTGAGGGTTAACTTTCCCTCTCAAGTGGGATGCTCCTCTAGAAGGCTGCTAACATCTAATGCAAGAACTGAAAGAATCTTGATATTTCAAATTAACCTCTTAGCCAACAAGGTTTCCAGACCCGGGCTTTACTCTTTATGATTTATTTTACAAACTTCAGATGACATAGTCAAATGGGCAAAGCCAGAACTAGATGAGCCAGCTTTGTTTTGGTTTGCAGGTAGACACTTGCAGATGATTCAGTTTCATCCTTGTGACCAGACAGTTTATTGAAAAACTAGCACAATCCACCTGCATTTATAGCCTTCCACACTCAGAAGAGTAAAATCAGCCAGCAGGGCACATGTCAGTTACAGAAGAAACACAGCAACCATGATGTTTTAGGACAACTAAACCAGCAAATATCTACAACTGTTAAACATTACTTCATTTTGGATAGAACATTCTTAAAACGCTGGAGGAATTGCTTAAAGAGAAACGATTCTGCTGAACTGTATCACACAGTCTATTTTGTAAACATGGACCTGAAGCTTGCAAGTCACTTTGGGTCATACTACACTAGAGACACTCAACAGGGTTTAGATTTTTCAGAGCCATCTCAAGTACCAACTTCCACCCAGCATCCAGCAGAAAGGCAAGATGCTTCTATATACTGTATTTCTCCACTTACTTGGAGAAAGAGAAATTCAGAAAAGAAAGAGAACACCAGTGTATGTTTGCTGACCTCCAGCAGACGCTGTAGTTGAACATCACTTACATGAGTATTCTAGAGATTGCTGAAATTTACTTAAAGTTTGTGACATTTAAAAAAAAAAAGGTGAAAGAGACTTTTGCCTCTAGGAAATGCTCACATCCCAATCATTTCAGGCAGTGCTCAGACTCTAAATTACGAATACAAACTATTAAGAGGCAGAGAGCATCTGTGGGCTGGAAAATGACATCTGCTGGATTTGAAACTTGGAAGATAATGGAAAAAATCCTTGACTACTACGTAAGGACACCTCAACATCTACCCTGAAGGTGTGTCACAGTTTAACTAATGGGTCAATCATGGCTGTGAATGTTATGGTCTTTTCCGCCAACTATAAAACTAATTTCTCATTTTACATGTTGGCCAATAAAACCCACAGAGATGCTGGGAAGCTTCCTATGCTAAACTCATCATATATTATTGTAGAATGCATGGTGTTTTTATCTTGTGATCCTTACAGCCATAAGGCTGTGCAGCAAAGAGCTTCAAAACCACAACCTCAATACTGAAGACGGTTTATGTACCATCTCAAAGAGTGGAACATCTGGCCTGTCCTCTGTGAATGTTTATGTTAGCTCAAATAACAGCTGCTACCTTAAGAGTATAGTTCTCACTCCATTCACATCACCCAGCGCCCCACATCCCGTACATTAACATCATCTTTCCAAAGTAAAAGTTCTCTACCCCTCTACGAGTGGGGTACCTCAGGGCTCTGTCTTGGGACNAGGCTGAGACAGTTGGGATTGTTCAGCCTGGAAAAGAGAAGGCTTCCAGGGGATCTTAGAGCAGCTTTCCAGTACCTAAAGGGGGATTATAAAACAGAAGGGGTGAGACTTTTTAAGTGGTCAGACTGTGATAGGACAAGGGGGAATGGTTATAAGCTGAAGGAGGGGAAATTTAGATTGGAGATTAGAAGGAAGTTCTTTCCCCGGAGAGTGGTTAGGCACTGGCCCAGGTTGCCCAGTGAGGTTGTGGCTGCCCCATCCCTGGCAGTGTTCAAGGCCAGGCTGGATGCAGCCCTGGGTGACCTGGGCTAGTGATTGGCATCCCTGAACAGTGTGGGGAGGTTGGAACTAGATGATCTTTAGGGTCCCTTCCAACCTGCCCATTCTGTGATTCTACCCCTCTGATGTACTTCTACCATGCTCAGTACACGAAATACACTGTAATCTTTCTCAAATAACTGTAGTTAATTGTCAACACACAAACACACTGGTTTTGCAAAGCACGTGCCATGGAATCAGCCAGGAGAGAGAACCATCAGGTGGGAAAACAGAAGAGCACCGTGTACTTCATCCTGTTTTTCATGTTATTTTCAGAATTTCCCCAGACTAAAGAATCAGACTGGGAGGCACTCTCACTAACAGAAAGTACTGCCCTAGAGTCCACCCACAGCACACTGTGAGGCCAAATGTGTCAGTACTGTCATAGCTACAGCAAACAATAGAGCTGGGAAATAAACAAACAAGGCAAACAGAAAAGGATAAACCTTGAGGGCATGAAAGCTTCTTCAGGTCACTTAGGCTGCCAAAAGTGAAGAAAAAACTCTTTCTTGGATAAGTTTGTTGTGTCAAATGCCAGGGGGCTATTCAGGGAGACACACTGATGGAAGCTTTTTGGAGGAACTGGAAGACTTTTCTACCAGATAACCATCAGGGGAGTTGTACATTCCTAAGTAGAAGATAAATTACATATATAGACAAGTGTGTTTTTATTTTCAGATGCTTTTGTTTACATTGCTTTAAACAAGTACTTGGCTTTAGGAAATTTGGTAGCTCCTGTCTTTGCTCCCAAAGAGAAATAAATCACAGATGCTGAATACAATATCACCTTTGATGAAGTAATTGCTGTTATTACACAAGAGACCATATGCAGGTCATAGGCAAGATACAGTAAATTTCATCGTTCCATACCAAAGACATGACAAGAGTATAAAGGTGACACTGAATAAGCTTGGAAGTGGATCAATAGTGCAGTTAGTCTCTTAACTCTGTCAACACCTCTTCTAATTTTATTCTGTAATGAAAATGGTTTGTTGTTTGGTTGTTTGCTTTTTTCTTCAATAAGCCTGCTTCTGTGATGTCCAGTTTGCCTGTTCTAAGGACAAAGATACTGACCCTGCCTTTCAAGCTTGAATATATACATAGACCTATGCATATGAACACACAGACACACACACATTACAGAAAATAAGTACACTCAACTTCAGACTGGGAGAATGCAACGCTCATCCTTATCAGTTATGTTAACTCTTTAAATATGCTATTGGACTGGAAAACCAGAAATTCCAAGAAAGTTGCAGGCACGCTAAGAATTAACTGTCACAGAACTGGCTTTAAGTTTAGTTGAAATCTGTAACTGAATCATGAAGGTGAAAAGAATACAAAAACCATTTTCATGCTGCAAAATACACAGCAAGTACCCTGCCAAATTACACTGTTGGTCACTTTAATCCAGTTTGTTTCCTTTTATAGCCCCACTGGAATGCTTCAAAACAAAGTGTTAGAAAGCCTGAGGCATATATGACACTGTCATAGCTTAGGTTTCTCTTCATTCTCCTCAACTGGTTTTACACTGGTATTCTGAATTAGAATTTCCAAAGTTTGTGCTGAACAGAAGAGCATGCTCACTTAAGTACACAACCCCCTTCTCTCTAACCATATAATGCACCAAAAAGCCCTAACTGTTTTGTCTATTGAATGTATACACTGTGCAAAGAGGAACAAAATAGAAACTATTACCAAAACACTTTCATAAGTTTTATGTGTTTCCTTGCAGCTCCACTTAACCACCCCTAGTATTGCATTAGCACTAACTTCTTTTTGTCTTTGCCCATACTATCTTTTAATAAACACTCCCAATTTGTTCCAAAGCCTGTGCCCATGCCAGAGGACATTTAGCTAAAGGACTGGAGCATCTCAAGCACTGATTTGGTTTTAACCATCTATTTAAGATACCCTGTAAAATCATAAACTTTTTTTTTTGTTCATTCTTTATAGGTTCCCCAACTACAGCTGGACAAATTATTTAAGTCTTGTTTCTTCAAAACTTAAGACACAGCTTTCTTGTGTGTTTTGCTGCATGATAGCCTCTCATGGTATTTCTAAAAAGATTTAAACATATGTAGAAATAGCTTTGCAGTTACATATTTCTACAGATATTGGTCTCCTAAGAACAAATATCCTTCTTTTGTAAAGAATCAGATATACAGATAGTAAAATTAAAAGTGACAATGGATTTGAGAAGCTGCAACACAAGTCAGAAACACCAACGTGTTGTACCTTTCAGATCTGCCTGTCAAGTATTATTACCTTTACTAGAGGCACATTTCCATATTTCTCACATTGCTCTTCATCTTCTGATCAGAAGCTCTCCTTTATCTTTTCTAGCTTTGTATTTTTTTTTTACATACTGGCCTGCGTGCAAGCTCTAGGTGTTTATTTGTCAATCACACACTTTTCTTCTAACCCAGAAAATCAACTTGCATTTATATTATTTTACAACACACATACAAATACACAGGAAAAACAAATTTAACTCCTCGGGCCAGGCTCTATGGCTTTACGTTTTTAAAACATCCTTTTAAAACAACACTCTATAAATATTTTATTAGTGCTGGCATCATCACAGAAGGCTTTCTGACTTGCAGAAGGGAGTATGTGCCCTGCCTGTGCTATGGCAGGAGGCACCAGCAGTTCTGCTGCCCATCACCAAACTGAATGCTGGAACAAGCTATCAAGCAGCAGTTTACCAACGTTTAGGAAGCACTTACAGAAGATGCAATAAATTCAGACAACTTTTCACTATATTATTTAAAAGCCTCTGACTTACAATTCACATTTCAAAGCAGATCAAACAGTACACACCGATTTAGGAGGGGGTTCAGTAATGAACAACTGGAGAGACTGCCAACAGGAGTCATAACCTTCACTTCTAGGGCAGTTTCAGATTTGGCAAGCAAACTTCATTATTCCCAATACATCTGATGACATTTCATTAACTCACCCACACTCCCAACTACATAAATAGCATCTTATCAGCTCCCCACGACTACCACCTCAATTCAAAGGCTGATCTAAACAGGAGTAATCAGAGCTATCCAAGACTAGTCCCCAGTCTTTGAGGGTTAGTTGAGAGGAGAGAAGAACAGCCAATAAACATTTAACATGGAAAAAGCAAAGGGGCTTTGGTTTATCAAATCTTGCTATTGCAGTTACAAGGGATCTGATAAAGCACCAGAACTTCCATAGTAGGAGCACTGGGTGGCATCCTTACCTCCAGCCTCATAAATCACAGAATATTTATGATGCACTCACACAGTCTGTCAGCCACATGATCCATTTTGTCCTGGGACTGTCAAGAACAACGTATTTATTAAGGAATTATAGTTCCACTTCTCCACTCAAGTATTTTCTTAGAAAGCACAGTCCTTTCTTTCCAAGTAAAAGCCCAACAGGACAACACAGGCTCCCTCTCAGGTTGATACTGATTTTGCTGTAATTTTTTTTTCCCTATAAGCAGTTTCCAAGGCAAATAATCCTACTTTTTTGTAAGTATTATGATTACCACAGAAAACATAAGACAGTATTTTACTTTCCTCTAACTACCTGCAAAACTACTTAATCCCAACAGCAGAACACTCTTTCTAACCTTCCAAACTCATTAGATGAATTTAAAAATGCAGCTGCTAGTAACAAGGCATTTTCAATAAATATCACACACATTGAAATTTATAATATAATGAAAACGTACTGCTGCTATATTTTCCAAACACTGGTTTCTCTCTAGATAACTATAGGGGTTTGGCTTTATTTTAATGTGAAATGTCTCCTCGATGTCAGAGGCTTTTCAAATAAAATACAATCTAAAGCATGGGACACTGTGTAATCAGCACCTTCTTGTGTTAATGATTCATGATTAAAATACTTCTCTTCCAAGGACAGTCTTTTATTAAGGAGTGGGAGACAGGAAAAACACAAAATAGCCAAGCCTAAGTAGGAAACCACCACTTTCATTGGCAATTCAGGCTTGATCAAATACCATCAAGAATTGAGGGTTAACATCAAAGGTTGTGCTTCAACTAGACCCACACAAAATTAGCAAAAAGTATTGGTTACATCATGGTCAGCTCTGGATTAAATGCTTCTACCTGAACTAGGGAATTTCACACTGAAACATAAGCCAAAAAGGTAGACTGTAAAGCCTAACAAGGATGGGATCAAGCAGCCTGTGAATTCAATGCTAGGAGGCACTTAGGAGCTAGATAACCTTCATGTTTGACTACCACAGCTGACAAACCATACCTGACATCAGAAGTGTGATTGCTGACATCCAGATGTTTATGAATTGGTAATTTCCTGATTGATACTTGAACAGGAAACAAGGTGGTACAAAAGAATGCTCTGAATACACATAGAAGAATGAAATTCAGCTGGTCACTGTTCTTTCATGGGTATGTCCAGCAATAAACTAAACCTCAAAAACTCTAATACTACAAGCATTTTTAAACGCCTACAGAAAGTATTTGGGCAATGTAGATTATAATCATTTACTTTTGGGCTCTTTTATCACGAGAGAAGCTGGTTTTCCTAAAAAACAAAATGCAGATGTCAAAGCACATGCAAGCTGGGGTTGGGAGGAGACAAAGGCTCTCTAACAGTGCCAAGTGGTGTCCCTCAGGGCTCCCTATTGGGGCCTGGACTGTTTAATATTTTTATAAACAATATCTACAGCAGCATTGAAAGCACCAGCAGCAAGTGTGCAGATGACACCAAGCTATGGGGTGCTGGGGATAAGTTGGAGGGGCAAGATGTCATCCAGAAGGAGCTGGACAAGCTGGGGAGGTGGGCCCAGGGGAACCTCAAGAGCTTCAACAAGACCAAGTGCAGGGTCCTGCACCTGGGTCAGAACAATCCCCACTAGCAATCCAGGCTGGGGGATGAGATGATGGAGAGCAGCCCTGCAGGAAAGGCCTTGGGGTGCTGGTGGCTGAGAAGCTGGCCATGAGCAAACAGTGCACGCTGGCAGCCCAGAAGCACAATGGCATCCTGGGCTGCAGCAAGAGAAGCGTGGCCAGCAGAGCCAGAGAGGTGATTCTGCNGGAGTCTCAGGTCAGTCTGGGCACAGGGAATGGAGATGCTAAGGGAAGTGGAACAGGAAGGGCTTCCTGAAGGCCAGTCATAAGGAGGCACTTAGAATAGTGTGCTTGTCAAACTGGTATACAATATGCTGAAATGTTAGGCCACTGCGTGAGAAAAACAAAATCAAAAAAGGGGGATCTGAACTTACTTAGCTCTTTGGATTAAGCTTAAGCTCACATCATGGGGTAAGGTGCAGCTCTGCCACCACACAGAAAAGCAAAGCAAGATACAGGTGAGCAGAAATGAGCTGTCCAACTTCCCTCTTCAGCTGTCCACACATTCAAGTGATGAGCAGCAGTCAACACTTTAGCCTGTTTACACATATTAGTCTGCTACTGGAGAAAGCAAATTGAAAAAACCCCAAGAAACAGAAAAATCTTAGCATGCACAAAATAAAAAATAATTAAAAAAAGAAACTTCACCAGACATCCTTTTGACTATCAAGAAACACACAGAAAACAATGCTAGAAACACATTACAAACACCTTCAGAATACAAAGGTAAGAAAGAACCAACATTATTTGACAAGCTTGTCAACTCATTTTGGTTTATTTGGAAATGAAATTGCACAGTGGGTAAGGAGGTAACATGTGGATGGCTTCCTAAAAGTTATGATAAAAGAGTTTTGATTCTTGGCCTATCACATCACATCTGTGCAAGCAAACAGTCTTCACCAAATCAAAAAACGGTACACAGTCACATGAAAAGCTTAATGGAAGAGTTATTTTCAGTATGTTTCTACAAATGAGAGGATGTTTCAAGAAAGCTCTTGTTATCCTAAGCCAAATCCATTAACAGACTTTCATTAATGAGTTATGTGTAGAAATACGAAAGTGTTCATGGTAAGTTGGAAAACACAAGCCCTTTTGGGGACACTAACAGAGTAAGAACAGTTAGTAAAGAGAAAATTCAACACAGCAAATGTAGAGTACTATGCTCAGGAATAAGAAATCAGATACACAAATATGAAAAGGAGAATACTTGGCTAGGCAGCAGTATTGTAAAAATAACCTAAAGGGCATGTGGGCTGCAAAATGGATTATTTAAAAAACAAAACAAAACAAAAAAGCAACAACAGCCAACAAGAGTAAAAACCAAGCAAGTGTTCTAGGGAGTATTAGCAGCAATGCTTTGTACAGAAAATCCAAGTAGTGTATAACATCTTAAAAGAAAGGTAATTATTTCATTCTTTGCAGATCTATGCTCTGATCTGGACATGCTACTAATAATATGGAGAAAAAAATAAAACGCATTCAGAAGCAAAAATCATAGGAAGTTTGAAGGAGAAAAAAATGACTCACCACAAAAATTTTCATTTTATTTTTATGCTTGTATTTTATATTTCTATATTAAATGAAGTCAGAAGGAAAAAAAGCCAGGAAACTTTGGTCTTGACCACAGCCATGTTTCAGTTTCTTAGAAAAGAATATTTTATGTTCTCATCTGTTATCTTCCTGGCACTGGAAGAGAGAAATATCCTAAAGTCCAGAGAAGGATGCAAGGAGATCATCAAGATTTCTGAACTAACATGTTTGTTGCTATTTGAGGAAAATGTCTTACTAGTTGAAACAACAGCTATGGATAACCTGACCACTACCTAAACATCCCTTAATCTGGGTATAGGGGTCTGTGGCTCAACTGAGCAGACAACACAAGAGGAAACTTCAGCTTCAACACAACGTGGACCAGAACTCCTTTCCCGGCCTGCTTGTACACCAACGAAGTAGGAACAAGGGGCCCTAATTCCAAGAAATTAGGAAACCTTGAATCTGCAATTACTAAGTACTCATGGGGAAAAATCACCATCTTGCCATGGTTTTGCTTGTGCCCTAAGAAGCTTTCGCAGAAAACTCTTAAATGCAATGATTTAAAGAACCAGGAGCTGTGCTGCCATCCAGAGTGACCTGGACAGGCTAGAGACATGGGCAGGGAGAAACTTAATGCAATTTAACAAGGGGAAGTGTAAAGTACTGCATCTGGGAAAGAACACGCCCATGGATCAGTACAGACTGGGAACTGATGTGTTGGAGAAGAGCCCTGGGGAAAAAGCTCTCGGAGTGCTGGTGGCTAGGAGGATGCCCATGAGGCAGCAATGTGCCCTTGTGGCCAAGAGGCCAATNCAGGGTGGTTGCACTAGATGAGCTTTCTAGGGCCCTTCCAACCTCTAACATTCTATGATTCTGTGATTTTGAGCAGTTGCTAATTACCTGCACTCCTAAAGTACTACACTGGGCTGTAGAGGATAGTGTCCTTTTCTGTACCCTGAGGGCTCATTGAGTGGTCATCATGAATTGGCTTCACCCAACCACAATGACACCCTGAATCACACAATCATGTATTTGTAGTCTTCTTCACTATGGAAAGCAGCCACGTGAGGTCATGCTCTGTCTAAGTAAGCAACTGTGCACTCTGGATAACTTCTGAGTTCATTTTCCAATTTCAGGAATATCCAAAAGAGAGACAATGGTCTCAAAAAAACACTATATTTCTACAAGTTGCTTCAGCAGTTTGCTTCCACAGAAATACTGCAGCATGACCCTCAAGCAGATAGAGGTGCAGGAAATCAGGCTTTACCCATTCTGTAACTCACAGGACTGCTTGTTTCCATCCTGGCCTGGACTAGACTGAAACACAGTGTGTTTGAAGCTGAAGCAGTGTGCTATAGCAGGAGAGAGTGAAGGGCACTGTGCTACAGATAGGCCCTTCTGAGACCACCTGAAATGCCCCTCCATCTCTGGGCATGTCACAGGATAGTTCTGTGTTGAAGCAAACTTTGGTGGATAGATGAATCATTTTCTGTTCCCCATCTTCTGAATGCCCAACATGACAAAATGGCATCCCATCCTCAGAATCAGCAGCAAAAGAGATGGTACTTGTACATAAGCACCAATCATTTATGAAATGCTCAAAAAAACCCCAAACAAACAAAAACAACAACAAAAAACAGGGCTACACAGCTCAAATCTGGTAGCCAGTAATGAGCATGTATTTTTGCTTTTCACCTTTCTGCACCTTACTGCCATTTTTAAAACTGGCAAGCAGTCCTGATGCATATTTTTAGAGGTTTGTGAGATCCAGACATCACGGTGCTGGGCACCAAAGAAACAACATATTCTTCCTCCAGGAACAGCTGTATTATGAAACAAGTCAACCATAAGGCACATACCACATGACAGCAAAATAGCAAATTATCAAGTAGCTACTCATTATGAAAACAATGCTCTATTCTGCACAAGAAAAAAACTCTAGAGTTTTTCCAGTGGAAAAAGAAAATAAACCAGTGAACATGCAAACGAGGACAAAGTATGAACACCATTTAGTATACATCTGCATTTTCCAAGTTAAGAGCACATTACTGAGAATGCAAGTACAATACCCAGACATTGCACTCAGACACACAGAGACACTATCCCAGCTGCTTTTGAATGCCAAATCCTATCTTTCCCTCCCAAAGCTGACATTTCCGCTGAGCTACAGGTTTTAGGACTACCACACACCTTTCTGCCATTTCAGTGAAGTCAGTATTTCACAGGTGTTTGCAGGTTTTATCTACAAGTCATCTTACAGGCAGCAAAGGAATCATCATTTTCTAGCTATTTTCTGTAGGGACAACATGTTCCTCCTAACTTAATGAAAATCTCCCACATTCTGACCCATCTCTTTGAAGGCATCGCTGTCCTGGCTCTGCTCAGTGCTTTGCACCAGGTCTACTTTCCTTGTCTAGCTCCGCCAGCTCTCACTCAGATCCTTCATCCCAATGCCAGTCCCACCAGGGAGCAATTCTTTGTCTCTTCTCTCCAGACCAGCCATATCCATCCAGCTTCCTTCATCCTCCTTCAAGTGCCACCCCCTGTCATGTCATCATCCTGGCATCTCACGGCTGCAGGCTCCAACTGCTTATACTTACACTTTCCTTCCCAACAGTCCCCAAGTCACATTTTTTCCCCCCAAGCTGCTCTTCTGATCCCAGTTATCTGCTGTGCTTCCAGCAAGGATGAAATATTCAGTGATTACAGTTAGGAAGCCCTAAGCATATGCAAATTGATTTTTTTGAAAAGGCTTGTATCCTGGCTAAATTCAGATGCTTTGTCATGCAAATGAAAAGACACATCCCTGGAATAAAATCCTTTTTCAACTAGATTTCACGTGTTCAGAAGGAGAGGTGCTATTGGTCTTCCACAGTAAAAGTTTAGAGAACTTCTGAAAGATCGTAAACCACTTTTTTTTTTCTTTGCCTAATTTTAAAAGTTAAGAAAATTAGAAAGAAGTTAAGTAAATCATCACAACACTTATTAAGCTATTATAAATTTGCCACCCAAACAGTGAGAGTTTGGAAAAGTTAGGAAAATCTTGTTTGGTTACTTCCATACTTGTGACATTATCACAGGCATGCCTATAAATCGAGCAAAATGAATTATTAGTGTATACCAGTTTCTGCTAACTACTGTCTCCTCCAGCAAGATTTAACTAACTCTTAGCCAAGCCCAAATCATGCTCACTGCAGTCAAGAGTACATCTGCTAAACCCAGTGTGTCTGAGTGGCCCCAGAAGTCCTTGCTTGGCACTAGAGAGCCCATGAAATTTGGGATCAGACACTTCAATATTCATCACTGAGAAACAGCACAGGCGAAAAAAAGCAAACCAAAAACCAACAACAAATCTTTTGTGAGGAGACCAATTGCATAGAGGAAGCAATGCAGAAACCAAAGCATCTTCTTTATTTTAGTTCTTGCCAGTCCAATAAAGTACTTTTGTGTGCTTAACTGTACAGAAGCAAACATCCCTGCCATAAGTAGCACACTTTAACGTTGGGTATGTATTTCAGCATGCTGCTATACTTATGTTTCTATGGTCCACCACACCTATAAGTCTTCCTGTCAGCACCTCTTAAATGTGCACCACAAAAGCAGCTCTTCCTAGTGGTCTGAATTGCAGCATATATGCTATCTGAAATGTCTTCATACACTCTCTAACATACCTGTAGAGTGTAAAAGAGTACGTGAAGCACTGTGATCCATAATAAATAATAGTAAATAGCTTTTCCTCATTAAAAAGTGCATTCTTCCAAAATGGCAAAAAAAGTGTTATGCTCATAGACTTGCAGAGCTGTACAAGTGCAACTTTTACAAGTTAGAGCTGATAGTGTGCAAAGGTCAAATCTAAATTTTGTAAAACAGTCTGGATTCAAGCAAAATTTCTGTTTTCAAAGCAGGGAGGGAAAGAGATCAATACATCTTTCACCACTTGAAACCTGAAAAACTAGCTCACTGTTTCCCAGGATAAGCAGTAAATTTATTATTGAAGCCAATTAACTTCTATTGGGGAGGGTGGACTAGATGATCATTCTAGGTCCCTTCCAAACCCTGACATTCTATGATTCTATGTATCTTGGTTTTATGCAGCTTACAAATGTTAGAGTGGAAGAAGGTAATCTAATTATGTGAATTCATGCAATGGTATCTTTCAAAATTTGGAAAACAAACAAAAAAAAAAACACTAACAAAATAAAAAACCCCAAACCTCTATCTAGAAATCCACAAATCCGTAAAAGCCCTTTGAATTCTTGGTTTCCTAAACAGAAGCAGAATCAAATGAGGAAAGTGTTGGTGAGTTTTTCTCTATTTACAGAGAACCCTGCTGGCATCAACAAGAAAATGACACAAGTTGTGTAAATTTCAATCTGCTTTGCCAGAGAGCTGTACCAAGGCAGGTGCCCAGAGCACTCGTATAAAGGAGTTGTACATCCATTACAGACAAAAAGCCAATCCAAACTTGAGGAGAAACAGAAAAGGAGATATATTCTTTCTTCTTCAAAGCAGCAGCAAAGCGAAAAATGCCCATCTTCCTCCATGTGACCAACTGGCCAAGATCAAACTATCAAACTTAAGAGACATTTACAACTAGGGTCATGCAAAACAACCAGAGCAAGGATACCATGGCAGCAGAAATCAAGTACTCTCTCTATATCCTCTCCCACACCAAGCTGAGAATCAATCAATAAACAACTCTAATGCTTGCTTCTATGTTTTTATTTTGATCATGCATTCTTTTACATCAAAGTAAATCACAGTCTCTAGTCACCTAGTTAGTTTTTAAACAAAATCTGCATGTCTGCTGAGCCCCAACAAGGTAAGGGCATCTTGGGAAAAGACTGCTTTAGAAGATCACGGGAAGATCAAGATAACTGAACATAAAACATGTAATCCCTTCAGAATTTAGTTATCCTTACGCTGTATGTTAACTATTTTTCTATGTATATTTCCTAACTTGGAACATTATTTATATAGAGAGACTTCAATCGGAAAATGCCTATTAAAATCCTGTTCAAAAAGCTAGAAAAAATAGTCTGGTCCTTCTTTCTCCAAGATTAGAAGTTCAGTTTCACCATTCAATGAAATGTCAGCAGGTCCAAGATCCTAATCTGAATTAATCCAGTTTTGAGGAATAAGGGGAGGGTGGAGGGGAAAGAAACTCAAACAATTGCTGTAAAGAGATAAAAGAGGATGCTCAGAAAAATTCAACACTTTTCCCTTTTACAATGTAGATGAGTGGTATTTGGCCCAACCACAGCACGACTGGTGGAGGATCTACTGTTTAGTACAACTTTCTCATTCTCTTATGTGATAGGGATGGTCCGAACCCAAAATTAAGTCACAGCTGTTCCAGACAGGAGGAAGGTGTACAACAACACTTGTGATTTTTCTCTCTTCATCTTCAACAAATCGAGTTGGTGGCTGGTCACTAGTGGAGTCCCCAGGGCTCAGTGCTGGGACTGCTCCTGTTCAACGTCTTTATTGATGACTTGGATGAGGGGATAGAGTACACCCTTAGTAAGTTTGCAGATGACACTAAACTGGGTGGAAGTGTCGATCTGCTTGAGGGTAGGGAGGCTCTTGCAGAAGGACCTAGACAGGCTGGATCGATTGGCAAAGGTAATTTGTATGAGTTTTAATAAGACCAAGTGTTGGGTCCTGCATTTTTGGGTCTAGCAGCACTACAGTCTTGGGGAGGAGTGGCTGGAGAGCTGCCCAGCAGAGAAGGACCTGGGGCTGTTGATTGACAGCTGGCTGAACATGAGCCAGCAGTGTGCCCAGGTGGCCAAGAAGGCCAGTGGCATCCTGGCCTGGATCAGGAATAGTGTAGCCAGCAGGAACAGGGAGGTGACCTTGCCCCTGTACTTGGTGCTGGTGAGGCCACACTTTGAATCCTGTGTGCAGCTTTGGGCACTGCAGTCTAGGAAGGACATTGAGGTGCTGGAGAGGGTGCAGAGAAGGGCAACTAGGCTGATCAGGGCTCTGGAGAACAGGCCTGGTGAGGAGAGGCTCAGGGAGCTGGGGCTGTTTAGCCTGGAGAAGAGGAGCCTGAGGGGAGACCTTATTGCTCTCTTCAGCTACCTGAAAGGAGGTTGTAGAGGGGCGGCTGTTGGCCTCTGCTCCCTTGTGACTAGCAATAGGGCTAGAGGCAATGGGTTCAAGTTGTGCCAGAGCAGGTTTAGACTAGATATTAGGAAAAATTTCTTCACTGGAAGAGTGGTGCAGCGTTGCAATAGGCTGCCCAGGGAGGTGGTGGAATCACCATCCCTGGAGGTTTTCAAGAAACAGGTAGATGTGGCACTTTGCAGGATGGTTTAGGGATAGCAGGAGTGTAGGGCTATCAGGTGGACTTGATGATCTTGAAGGTCCTTTCCAACAGTGATGATTTGATGATTCTATGATTCTTCATGACCCAGAGGTATCACGGGCCTTCATTTTTAGTGTTTCACCTAGCTGTGCTGTACTGTACCTCTTTGGCATTAAACTAGCATTATTTTTCTCGAATTCATCTATCTACACTTCAACTGTATTGTTAAGCTACATAAAATCTAGCCCAAAGGTCAGACAGAAGGGACAAAAAGAAAGAACATGAAAAAAATGCCATCTTCAGAACTAAAAATTTGCCAAGGGCTATTATAAATGACTTGCACAACTTGTTCATTTTAATAAGAATTACATAACCTCAAAGGACATAAATAATAAAGGCAGCATATAGTGAGATACCATGCTACAAACATATTTGGCACTGCATTGGTCTGTAAATTATATAACATCCTTGATTACAAACAACATCTGAACAACACGCATCTTTTCCACACTTGGTAAATAGTCTTTTCACACCCTAGTCCTGTCACTGGCACACATCCTCATTGGGAAAAAAACCCACGTTCCATATAATTAGTCAGTCCAAACCCAAGGTAGTGTATTTTTTTATTATTATTTCCTTAATTATTACAGATGTATTTCAGAGATCAGTTACTGGCTACAAATTTTAAGATACTTAAAACTGTGAGGAAGCATGACAGAGTTAAGCTACATGTTAGTTCTAAAAAACCTTCAAATTAAACATAATTATAATACCACTCTTCTTGATTAAATAAGTGCTTAATGTATCAGTCAAACATACATTCTCTCTGTGGTTTTCAAATTAAGACAATCTCATGCAGAAGTTGGAGCTGTATTTTTGCAGAAATATTTAATCTGATGGAAACTTTTTTGAGCAGAACAAAAACTCATGCATCACCTTGGGAGAAGCACTGCATGGCTGTAGAACAATGTCATAAGAAATGGGAAAAAAATGTAATGACAGCTTTCTGGACACCAGAAAGAAAGTATATGGAAAAGGCAATGGTATGATCTACTAAAAAGAAACTTGAAAAGATGTAATATAAAAAGAAAATCTGGAATGTAGACTATACAATGGTTTTCCACATCCCAAACCAAGTCCTTAGGCTTTGCCTTTTTTATGATTAACAGCAAGGATGGTATGAAGGGGGTGGGGGGTAGAGCATGGAGATAAGAGGAACAGAGTTCCCAGTTGTGTTTATCCATAAGTAGACGCTACCAATAAATTACCAATCTGTCAAGTCCACAATGTAAAAAACAAAACAAAACAAAACATCTGAAATGTTTGTTTGGCATAAAACCATCTATACCTGAGGAATTCACATTTCCAGCTGTTAGTTACAATAAGTGTATTTAAATCAAACAGCACCATCTAGCAGGCCCCCATAACTTTACTCAGGAGGGCAGTTGTTACTTAGCAATAGGTCAGTTTGGCTGGCTTGCCCTGAAAATTATTAAGCATTTTCATACCGCATGAAATACTATGTGCTTTATGGCAGCAAGAACACAGCTACAATGAAAGAAGATGACTGAAAAAGAGTTTAAAATGCCAGCCCTAGGATGAGAGCAGTTGTATGTGTGGCTTGTATCAGGTAGTTTTGCAAAGCAGAATTGAAAGAAAATGATCTTCCTCTGATCCAATCAACAGCAGCCCTAGTCCCACAGTGCAATCCTGTTGTGTCCTTCAGGAACTTACCAAGTGTACTGAAGAAAACGGTTTTAGTTCTGTGCTTTTGCTAAACCAAACAAAACAATGCTTCCACTACCTACATAAGCAACTGTTTTTACAATTATTCCTACACTGTAAAAAGTGCCACTGTATGATTACATTTTAGTGTCCAAGTTGTGTCCCCACCTCCATCTCAGCCATTAACATTTCATGTCAGCGCTGCCTCTGCTTTCCTCCTGTCTTTCCATTGCAAAGTTATGTGTGAAATTCCCAAATGTAACACTTCAAATTTCCCCCAGCATCTCTTTCCTGTAGCAACAAGGATGCCTGGCCTGCTGCTGTTCAAGGAAGCATGCACGCCAGCCTCTGGAATTACAAAGTCTCTAAAATACTGCAGCAGAAAAACTCAAAACCAACCAAACAAAACAAAAAAACACCAAAACTTTTAGGTGAAGGTTCACGACGAACTGCCTGAAGGGAAACTCATCAGCCGTGCCCCGAGTACGGAGCCTGGTGTCAAACGCACTGCTGGGGCAACGCGATTTTTGCAGCCGATAGGTGCAAAGCTGCTTTCTGGCCAGAGCCCTCCACCTCCGGACCCCCTCAGCAGCCTTACCCTGACGTTTCCCCGGCTGAAGCCACCTCCGACACGCTTCCTCCTCCCCTTCTCACGGGCTTTTCCTCTCCCGTCTCCCTCACCGCCTCCTCCCCGTGCTAAACCGGCCTCAGCAACGCCAAGAAGCTGCCCACTACAGCCAACTTACAGAGACGCCGTCCATCCCAAAAACTCGTTTCCCTCCCCAATTCTTTCCCGCTT
>VWZO01010872.1:131059-160305 GCA_013396975.1 Bucco capensis
CAGGAACAGTGTTGTCAGCAGGAGCAGGGAGGTGATCATGCCCCTTTACTGAGGCCTCACCTTGAGTACTGTGTCCAGTTTTGGGCCCCTCACTAAAAGAGGGACACTGAGGAGCTGGAGAGGGGACAGAGGCTACCAAGCTGGTAAAGGCCTTAGAACATAAGCCTGGTGAGGAAAGACTGAGGGATCTGGGCCTGTTTCACAGAATCACAGAATCACCATGGCTGGAAAAGACCCCCAGGATCATCAAGTCCAGCCTATGACCCAATACACCACAACATCTAAACCATGCCACTCAGTGCCACATCCAATCTTTTCTTAAACACCTCCAGGGACTGGAAAAGAGGAGACTGAGGTGAGACCTCATTGCTCTCTGTAACTACCTGAAGGGAGGTTGTAGAGAGGCAAGGATTGGTCTGTTCTCCCTAGTGGAGAGTGATAGGACAAGGGGAAATGGATGGAAATTGCACTAGGGGAGGTTCAGGTTAGATATTAGGAGGAATTTCTTTGCTGCAAGGGTTGTCAGCCATTGGAACAGGCTGCCCATGGAGGTGCTTGAGTCCCCGTCCCTGGAGGTTTTTAAGAGACAGGTAGATGTTGCCTTGGGAGGCATCATTTAGCAGGTTGCTAGGGCTAGGACAAAGGCTGCACTGATGATCTTCAAGGTCTCTTCCAGCTGGAACTGTTCTGTGATTCTATGAGTTAGTAAGAGAATTCAGGGGTGAGTGTGCCTCATAACAAAAGATACTCTAGCATACCACAGGCAGTGCAGTATTTCTGTACTTGCCTTTAGGCCTGGCTCTTAATTTTGAAGTCCAGTCACTCTGTGCTCAGCTAACAACATTGTTTACCGCTAAAGGTTCAGCAAAACCTACTGCTAAAATTGGTCAGTGGTCAGTTGTGTTTCTTGAAATTAATTTTCAGACTGAGTAGCTGCCTGCTATGAGAAGGTTTATGGTAGACTCTCTCCTGACTAACAGAAGTTGCTTATAGGACCTTTTCACAGACAAGCAATGCATTTTAAAATATGCCTTTGCTTAGGCACATTATTATTCTAAACATATTGAAGTTATGCTCTCACTCTTTTGTCACCATAGAAATGATTATACAATTACTTACCAGTTTTTCCAAAGAAGGACTACCTGTGTATCTGGATATGGATACAAAGGCTCTCCAAGGCATTGAAGAATTACATAACTGCAAATAAGAGCCCTTCTCTTCACTACTCAGGACTTAGCAGGAGAGGAGTAGCTATGAGACAGGCTGACCAAACACATTTTGAAAGGAAAAGGTAAGGCAGACTGTGAGCACATCCTCTTCCAGCTGCAGCTTCACCAGCTGGAGAAACTGGCACTGTGGCATCCTGTTACTGTTACCCCTCCAAGGGTTGTGCTTCCAGGTCTGCCAGACAAGCTGCTTCAGCATGGGCTGCTTAAGCCATTTTAGTCAAAGTAAGCTATCTCCCAATTAGAGCACAAACCATACAGATGCAACATCATCCAGAAGGACCTGGACAAGCTGGAGAGGTGGGCCCAGGGGANGGCAATGGTTTTAACCTGGAGAGGAGTAGATTTAAACTGGACATTAGAAAGAAGTTCCTCCCCACGAGGGTGGTGGAACACTGGCCCAGGTTGCCCAGGGAGGTGGTTAGTTCCCATCCCTGGAGGCATTGCAGGTGAGGCTTGCCAGGGCTCTGGGCAAGCTGATCTAGTTGGGGATGTCACTGCCCACTGCAGGGGGGTTGGACTAGATGACCTCCAGAGGTCCCTTCCAACCCTAACCAGTCTATGATTCTATGATAATAAGAATGATGTTGCTGTTTCAGCTGCAGCAGAGGACCTGCTTGTGCAATGGCACCTCATGGCACTTAGCCAGGACAAAAAGTCTATGTGGATCCCTCACGCTAATGTGAACTTCACTCCTGTTGGCAGCTTCAGTGTTAAGCTGTGGTGCCAAGCACTTGTGCATGGTTTAGGCAATACTCAAAGGACAAATATTTTGCTCTGTCACCAGCCAGTGTTTTCCTTCCTTCTTTTTTTTTTTTTCTTTCTTATTTTCCTTTTTTTGGTTTGGTTTGGGTTTGTTTTTTGTTTTGATCACTTGATTGAGCTGCGTACAGCAACCCATCAGGCTCATCTTTAAGGTAACTCCTATTTCACTCAGTAGGATACAATGCATTCACTCTCTTTAAACCTCTTCCCAGTTCAATTTTGATTTCTGCTCATTGTTATATTCCTCAGTGGTTTGTCTGTAGAAATAATCTTTTATGAATCTTGGGTTCAGTGCCCAAGTTCCCTACAAGTCCTAAGAATTCCTGTCTCTGAGCAGAACATGCATTAAAGACAAGAGGAGAGCCCTTTCAAATTCAAATACATAAAAGCAAACAGAAATACAAAAACACAAAATGCAAACACAAAAATGCAAACACAAATGCTTTTCACAACACTGTGGAAAGCAAATGAAAGGATAAGTTTTTTGATAGAGGAAATCAATTGTCTAGGAAAATAAAAATTGTAAATCTTTAGAAAGGAAGATATGGGGTGGGTTTTTTTGCTGAAATGGAGAGGAGGAAGGTCTCAAAGTTCATCAGAAGCCATGCTAATTTAAGAGCCTTAAATAGCAAACATTGTCTGTCAGTCATGCAAGTGTATGTCTGTCAGCTGCCTGTTAGATTGGGGCTCTAGAGGATCCCAGATGTGCCAGTGGAATCACAGGCGCTGGAAACCTTCCCAAACTACCAAAGATTTTTATTTGTCTTGGCGTTTTTTGTTTGTTGTTTTTCTCTTTTCTTTTTCCTGGCGAGTTCGGCAAGGGTAATGGAAACAACTAGTTAAGAGTAAAGTTAGAAAGAAACTGTTCGTTACCTTACAATTCCTTTTTTGTATTCCAGAACCATTTTTTACAGTCTTAAACAGTCTACATTAAAAGAAACACTTTTTTTGGTGCTTTTCCCTGTTTCTAAACAGTAGAGAAGTACTGAAATGCAGTGCCAAAGCCTTTTCTTCCAGTATTTCCATCCCATTAGAAACCACAAAATGAGGCAAATGTTGAGAGCAAGCCTCTTCTTGTGAAACTTCCAGTTCAATCTATTGAACACAGAGGTTTGGATGAGTTTGATTAAGCCTGCAAAGGTTGACTCAGTCCTTTATCCTCCACGGGTAGGTAAATTGAATCATGGGATTTATAAAGAGTAAAGCTTGCCAGAAAAACTTGATTGCATTTTTGATGGAATTACAAAATTAGCAGATGATGGAAAAGGACTAGATGTTAACATATTTGGATTTCAGGAAAGCATTTGATACTGTCTTGTGAAATCTTGCTTGAAAAATTAATTAAGCAGATCAGCTGTGAGTATAGCACTGTCATGTGGGACAAGGAGCTGAAACTTCATGGAAAAGGACAATGACAAAAGGCAGCAGAGACTTGCCTCTGCCCTCCGTGCTCTGAGGACATCACTTTTGATTCTCCATGAGGAGATACAGCTGCAAGGCTCCCCAGGGGCTCCCACTGAGTCTGCTTGCACTGCCATGGTCCTACTTGATTAGGGTAGAGCGTAGCCTGCTGATGTGATCAGCAAGATGCAACCCATCTGCCATGTGAGATGGGGGCTTGGAGTCACAGTGGGAGTCACTTGCCACTTTCCTGGAAGTCAGTGATGCTGACATCTGAGAGAGAACATTGTGGCTCTCCTGATCAAAGAGTGCTGGGGGGCTAGGAGTTACAAGAGAAAAACCCAAATGCCTTCTTGGGGAAAGGGGGAGAGGCCCTAAAATGATGATCACTTGCCAGGTAAAGTAATGGAGACAGAGATCTTTAAAAAACACAAGCTATCCTGAGATGGATTTGTTCCTCTACATCGAGAAGAAAAGACACTATGCCATTGTATAAACTATTCTGTGATTTTACGTTTTGCTCTAAAGGCATCATCCTAAGAAAAAATATTGACAAACAGAGGTAATTTTAGAAGAGAAGAAGCAAAGCAAAATGTCCAGAATGTCCAGATGATGATGTGATAGAATTTATGGGTTTATACATGTGTGTGTGTATATATATATATATATATATATATGTAATATAAATAACTGGGCTAAAAGGGAACCATTGGGGTTTGGCAAGGTACCAGCATTTAAAGGCCATAAGAATACAAATACAAATGGCCTTTACCAGTCAATTCAGGAATACTTCAGCTGACTCCAGCAGGAGCTTCCTGAGGGAGAGATGGATCCTTGGGGTTTATACAGAAGAGCTGACTGTGGAGAAAGTAGTATAACGAGGCAAACTGGACTGAAATCAATAGAAGAAATAAGTAGTTGAAATAGAGGGAAAACTCATAATGGTGAACGTCCTACAATATTCTCAAAGGAAACTGTAAATAGCTCATCCATCAGAACATTTACATCTAATTTGGATTAAAAATATTTTTTTCCGTGTGGATTCCCCTGGCCCCTGCCATTTCCTTGAAAGCTCAAGAGAAGTCTCAGTGGGTTTTGATTACACCTCAGCAGAAGACAAACCCTTATCCACCCAGTAGAAAAATATTTCTTCTGGCTATCTGCCACATAGAAACCAGATCTTACTGTTCATTTCAGTTCTCTCTTTACATTTCTCACATGCCATGTCTCCTTTCCCACTCATTCTGCATGACTTTGCCCTCTTGGTAAGGGCCAGGTCTGCAGACACAGCAGAGTTTTAGTTCATGCCATGCTCCACAGATCATCTCCCCAGCAGCACCAATACCCATCAGTTTCACTTTGCAGGAAACACTACTGAAAATGTTTCTGCATTGGAGCATCCTGCATGTTTTGACTGTGAAAGGGAGGTTAACTCCATCACTTAGGGCAGATTTGATCATGCAAGCTCCCAATTTGTTTGTCTCTGTTCAATGGTTAACCTTTTTTTAAAGACTAGAAGCTTAAATCTAAAAATCCACTGCTTTCCTATAGACCTTTTAAGTCAACTTTCAAAGGCAGTCTTTTATTGCTAGGTTATAAACCCCTTAATAGAAGGAAAGCTTTAAGTCTGAATATTAAAGAAAAGTGTTTAAAGTTCCTTTTTGGATTGTGAACCTATTATTAAAGCAGGGTGGAAATGAGTTTGCAGTCTGCCTTTTACACAGAGCATCCATATTGCCAGAGTCCAAAATGAAGTCAGTTTTTTGGACTAGGTAGTGACCACAGAAGGCTTAGAAATGCCACTTGTAATTAGAAACATTGTGCCTGGATCCTGCTGTCTTTATCAAGGTTAAATGTCCACTGAAGGCTGTACGAGTTGAGACTGAAGAACAACAGCAAACTCATGTCCTCTGTTTCCTAATGTATTTAACTGTTTATTGATGCTAGGATAGCTTTGTACATTTTGTACGTTTCAACAGTAAAATGGATGCAATTTCCTTTAACTTTGATAGTGTTTGTAATAACCATTAGTGCTCTGTGAGGCCAAGCCCAGCCACATTTCCTTGTCCCAGTCTCCACACCATATGAATCTGACTGTCAGCCCTTCAGAGTGGACAAACGTGTGAGCTGTTGTTGCAGCTCTCTTTGTTTTTTTTCAGCTTTATCTGTTGTATTTTTACTAATGCCTTGTCTACTTTATGGATCAGAGACTTTTATCTAGCCGTCTGGAAGAGCTTAGCGTGATGCAGCCGTGATCCTGCCTGAGCTATCACAATATCAATACTAATTGCACAGCATTTTAATTCTTCAAAGTGTTATGTAAACTAGATGGGCTAGATCAAGTAAAGGATGCATGCAGGTACCTGAAAAGGGCTTGGTTGGAACCGAAGTGCTAAGCACAATACTGTTGTCTAAAATATCCCCTTGCAGCTGCCAGAAGCTGTAGGCTCATAGGCCTGAATTTTTACTCAATATTTTATCAGGCATCACACAGCCCAATTCGACATCTCCTGCCTTAACTTCCATTGCACTACAGAAACTTCATGCCTTTTTTGTTCAGGTTCAGCCCCTGGTAAATATCCTCAGGATGTATTACCTAGAATCAGACCCTTCCAATAATACAGCTCTAGCCATACTTTGCCAGCATACCCACAGGGACAGAAGAGACTTTGGCTAGCTGGAAAACTGCCCCACCTCTCCAGAAACATATGCCAGATTTTGGGAGGATTATGGAGAAAAGGAAAAATATGACCATTGATCAGGGCATTTATCTTACTCCCAGGGCACTTTCTGCAGCTTCCTATCTTAGATCATCATCAGACAAGAAGGAAGAACAGTTTTATGGGTACAGTTCAAAATTCAAGAGTTGTCTAGATTTGTTGACTGTTATCTCAAGGTATCTCCCCAGCAACTTGGATGCCATCTGGGGCTCCATGCATCACTCAACAGCCCCTGGGATTACAACTGCTCCTGGGCTACCCTCCTGGGGATAGAGCTCAAAAGCCACATAGGTTTTGTTGTTGTTTTTTTTTCCCCTAGCACAAAGAGTCCCAGTATCAGTGAATTTTTTTGCAACTACATCTTTTTAGAGGGACCCTATTTGACCACAAAAACATTCTGTGCCCAAGTTTAGATTCTTTCTGATAAGGACTCCCAAATGTGCTGAATTTGGCATGAAGTTATTTTATGCACTTAGCTCACAACAAAGCAGAGGAGAAATGCCAACAGCTTGTTAACCATTGTATCCCCCTCCTTTTAACCATATTCATTATATCATTTACCAGTGAAGTAGAGGTATTGCAGCTGACTGTCAGGAAAGACTTGAGGGTCAAGTATGCCATCCAGGGATCCAGTCCCAGAGCTGCTCAAATGAACAGTAGTAGGGAAATTATCCACTGAGATGCAGTTTTTCCTGCACCACACTAATCCACAACGCTAGTCAGTTGAACAGCAACCTTTAATTTTTTTTCTTGAATGCTTCAATAAATCTGGTTGTTATACTTCTTACCAAGTTAGCCATGTGCTGTATCTCTAGGTAGTTTACAAAATGCTAGCCTACAAATGAGTATAGTTGTCGATAAGAAACTACTAGTGATTTCTGATCCACTGCTGGTCAGAGCGTTTCCAAGATGATCTTCAGTTCCTGTCACCAATGGCAATGTCTTCAGAAATATTACAGCCTGCAACAGGGCTGGAAGGGCTATGAATAGTACTAATATCGTACAATTTAATTCCGGTTTTGTCAATGAATCAGCAGTATTCAGAGAGCTGTAAATCCTTGTAATTCTTGCTCTCTGCCTGCTGACAATGCAGGATGGTGTGCTGAGCATCTATGCCACGCTCTAGAGGGGCGGTTCTATGGACACTGTTGAGCCAGTGCTTTGTGAAAGACCTCTGGATTGCTGCCATCAGAGCCAGGGTCAAGAAAGATTTCCTCGGTGAAGAAAAAATCTATTGTAATGTTATGTGGTGCAGTTAAGGACTCTGCATGGCTTGTGTAGTTGTGCTACAGTAGCTAACAGCATCACAAATGAATGCCCCATTTCCCTGAAGGTACAGCCAGGCAGCCACTTCTTATTTAAATTCGCTTTGCATGAAGATAGCATGTATCTCTCAGTCAAATGTACAGGATTTTTAGTATATTTTAACAGAACGTGGAAGTTTCTCTCTTCTCTTTTGGCTGCTAGAATGCAAAGATGGAGGCAAGGGAAGTACATAAAGCAATGGGGTAGCTTGCAGTAGCCCTGTTGTCTGTGAACAGGTAGGGCAAAAATCATGAAGGAAATCTGTGTGTTATTAGCTGGCTAAGTTAATAAAAATGGAATATATTTGACACATTTAAGGTTTGGCTATATTTTAAAACCTTTTATTGACAAAAATTTAAAGCCATAGCTATTTCTGCAACTGAAGGAGTTGTCTCATGATATTTTGTGCCTAGAAAATATAAAGAAAGGCAAAAAAGGGCAGCTGCAGGTATGAGAAAAAATACAGCGTATGCTGAAGCTTCCTCATACATGTACTTATATTTGGAAACATAAATATAATCTCTTTGTGCAAAACTGTTTTGTGCTAGAGGTATAGAATAAGATGAGCTAGAAGCAGAACAGATTTTGAATGCAGCAACTATATGAGGACAACACTGAAAGTCAAGGACACTATCAGGTATGAAGCTGAGATAGGAGAAGCTGCAATAAGCACACAGAAGTGGAAAGGAGGATGATCATATGCTTTGATGGGGGAGGTGGCAATTCTGCTGAGCTCTAAGGCATGTGTCCAACTTTAGTATTAAGTCTGTTCTTCCCAAGAAAGCTACCAAAGGTGACAACAGCAGCAAGCACATATAGTCAAGAGGAAGAACTATGAGATTTATCTTTGCACAGCTATTAATGTGCAACCAAATACTTCTTGATGGGATAGAAATAGTGTGTGCGGCATTGTCACAGGACTAAAGACTAAAGCCACACAGTTACAGATAATTCACTATCATCAAGCAGGAACTTCAATGAAGCCATGCTTCTTTGCAGTATGTCACCAGAAAGAGGTTGAAGAACAAATTGATAAATTATGGCCAACATCCTGCTACAAACACTACTTCAGCATTTGAAATACATGATAGAAAACTGTCCTAAATGATCACTGACCTTCAAACAGAAGGGGGAGGAAAGCCAGACCCAACTTGATAATGTCTTCTTTGAAGCAAAAAAACCCTATATTTAACTGGATTCTCATGAAAGATCACGTGTGCCACAAGAGGATAAATTTGGAGCATTCTCAGTTTCAGAGTGAATATTTTATATAAACACACTAAACAGGATGGGAAAAATACAGAGTTCTCCACAACAGTAATGCTCAGTGAGCTAAAAAACCAGACTGGGCCAGATCTTAGTTATAATTCCCAATGCAACCTATTCTTGAGTATAAAGTCTCCTGAGAGATACCTTACGTAACAGGAAATTGTGGATAATCACAGAAAATACATCAAAGCCATTTCAGATATTTCTAACTAAAGTACATATTAAATGTTGGGGGGGGGGAGGGGGGGGGGGGGTGCATATTAAGTTTTTATTTTGTACAGGTTGCAATGTCTCTTCCAGGAGCAGGGTTTATAAATTTGCTAGAGTGTGGAGATCTGACCAGTCTGCTGTGTGTTATATTCAGACTGTATGATCTCAACAGGAGAGCGCAGAAGGGGAACAGACATAGCGGATCAGAAGCAGTCAGGGAACATTAACTGCATACATGCATAATCATTACTACAGTGACCTGATGGAAATTTTGCAAGGGTTTCAAAATACTGCTGTGCACGACAAACATGAAGAAGGAAACCTTTCTCAAGCCCTTTTGTGTTTTCATACACACGATAACAAATCAATGCGATAAATGATATCACAAACAGATATTAATTCATTACAGCCTCTCAAATTTCAACAGGGATTTTCAAGAGAGAGTAACTGAGTGCTTTGAAAATGGCAGAAGACTGCAGTAACACTTAAAATCAAATTGGGTATTGTATCTGTGTGGAATAGATATAGGAAGAACTATAAAAACAACAAAATGCAAGAGCTAGGGACTCTTATTGCCATACCCTTCACAGTCTGTGTTGTGGATCCATCTGTCTCTGTATGTGTGACTGTTGATTTTCTATGTTATGGAATTATTATGAAAACTTAAGGGTGGAAAAGAAAAAAATCCAATTTATCACATAGTTGTTTTTCTCAAAGGGTACAAATGGTGTTGAACACTGTGCACTAACTCAAGAGTGCTAGGTCAGAGTTGGAGGCTGTAGATTACAGAGTCTTAAAATATGTTGGAATTCGTGGAACACAATCCACTGATCCATGGTTTTATAGCAGCCTGTCTCAGCCTAAGGTCAAACAGGAAAAGTTTTCTGACAAAAGCTACAGGTCTGACTATCTTTTTGCTTTGCTGCTGACTTAGCTGGTTAGCTAAGTAAGTATAATATAACCCGCAAAATCCTCCAAAAGAAAAGAAAAATCTACAAATTTAGGTTAAAAACAAAAGTTATGGTAACATAAGTGTCTCTAAGTTTTGCAGTAATCCTCCAGTACTTTTGCATCCCAAAAGGCTCCAGATGTGACCAGCCACTGCAAAATGGCAAGTTGTTTATCAGTGTTCTACATTGCAGACCGGCACCTGTAATTTCACTCTCACTTTGCATCAGCAGAATTAAGATATCCAGAAAACCCCTACTAAGACAGGTCTCTGTGTATTAATGCATAAACATTTACAGTAAAATGCCCTGTCTGTCACCCTCAAGGTGAGAGATACAGCATCCGATTCTCCCTCCTGCTCCACCGCGTTTGTGCAGCGTGATCCAAGTGTTTCTCTCTGCTGGGTGTTAAGGGTTAGCTGTATCAAGCAAAAGAGAGAAAATGAATATAAACCAGTTACTGACAGCACTGTTATTAAGCACTTGATTTTCTCCCATCTTTCAAGAACTGCCGTTTTAAGCTGTGAGGACCACAGCCCGCTAAGGGATGGGGCTTGCTGCTGCTCACCCACAGGCTTCCTGGGGCAACACTCACGCTGTGTATGTGCTGACTTGATCATGCAAACTTTACTTGTGCAAATTATCTCTGCCGATGCAGTGATCAATTTGAAGAGATAATGGGGGAGACAGTTGGGATTGTTCAGCCTGGAGAAGANAGGACTTGCAATCGCCAGCAGATTTAGGGAGTCTGAACACTTGTGCAGAATTTGAAAATTGCCTAGTTTTGAACATGTTCCCTTCCTGATCTGATCTTTTCACAGCTTCATTTTGGTTTTGGGCAGGAAAACTTCTTCCTGTTTACTGCTTTCTATAAATGAGTGCCACCTTCTTCATTTTTACAGAGGATGAATTCTGTTGTTGATAAAAGCTACAAAATAAGCTATGCCATACTCAAGGGGCAGATATCTTTTCAGAAAGTCACCTCCTTATTTGTCAGAAGTACCTGCCAATTAATATGCTTAAAAATATCACTGGAGTTATGCAAGATCTTTAAAAACTCTTCTAATTCTTGACTCTGTAGTACTTCACCTATTGCAAATAGTAATCAAGCTTCAAGATGCTTTAAAATAAACTCAAAACCAAACAGACCTAATTTAATATAAGCAAGAAAGCCTTAACATCTTCCTCTTGTGCATAATAATTCAAACCTGTCTCTATTACATGCAGCCTGATCTTGCACTGGTGATCTTGCTGCAATTGTGGATCTGTGTCACTGCTCAAACACTTCCCAACCATGGAACTGATATGACCCAGCCACATCACCATTCTCCATTAATGATATATAATACATGTGACATTGTTTACAGTTTATTGGTGTTTGGATGGCAACAGCTGAATGTTCAGCACATCAGATCAGCTGCTCTGGATCACTCTGATCTCCCACCAGTCTGCTTTTCTGATTTGTTTTAAGAGAAGACTATAGGGAAGTGACTCTTCTGGAGCAAGTTCGGGCAAATACCTTCTTTGGTGATAGGTTGAGTTTTGAGGGTGAGAGGAGAATGATTTCAGGTAAGTCTCTACCAGGAGTTACACATACATACATCTGAGCTACAAACAGAATAAAGGCGAAGTAAATGTGTTGCTTATGGCACTTCCCATTTCAAACCAAGTCCCAACAAACAACCCCCCCCCCCCTACACTGTTTCATTCACCATCCAATTAAGAGATTTTTAGGACTGGATCTGTGGTGCAGGAGGACCTATTTTTGTACTACAGGTACTCCAGGAAAGTTCCAAGAGCTGCTAAACATCTATTCTTTCCATAGTCTTGCGACTTCAGTAAAACCAAATATATTTAGACTGAAGACTTGATTCTCTCATCAGAAAGATATGCAAGTAAGAATTGTTGTCTACCTTGTAAAAACAGCACTACACTTGTACATGCATGTGTAGAACTGTTAAAGATTTTACCAGATACATGGGAATGTGTGCCTGCTTATCTAAGGAAAGAAGTGAGCTCAACATTAGAAGAAAGAAATTCACCCGCTAGCCGAGAACTTGCCTGCCAAGTTTTAGCTGTGTGTTCTCTATCTGAGGCACATACTCCCACATCCTACACTGAGGGGTGAATACTCTCTTTAGAGTGAAGATTTAGGAGCAATGTGTACTTTCATTTACATCATTAAAATCCTAATGAGGTTGTAAATCAGGATAAGAATATGGTTGAGGTCGACAGGGTTGGATGGATTTAAATGACTGTGGAATTTGTCCGGTTTGGGTGGAAATATAAACCAGACAAGCCGAACTAGAGCTCTGAAACAAATATAAATGCTGAAAGAAAAAGACCTCACGTTCTTACTAAGATCTTAATGGAGTAAGAACTGCCCTTAATTTTAGGTGCAAATGGTTTGCTTCTTCCTGAAAAGAGATAATAGTGAAAATGTTTACTGTCCTCAATCACAATGACCAGTAACAAATATGATGAACTAGCCAAAAAATAATTTACTGAGGGTTTGAAATTCAAATTTTTCTTGAAATATCCTTCACAGAGTAGATATTAGAACTACATTTATATGCTTCTTGGTTTACAATTTTAATTCCATTCAACTATTAACAAAATTTAAGGTGTTTCCCAAAATATACCAGTGCAATTACATTTTCTGCCATTTCTTTTTTGTAAGCAGACTTCAGTTTTTCAAAGATTATATAAGGGAAAGTAATGTAGCAATATATATGCATTATACTCACTGAGAACTTTGGTTATGCACGGACAGTGAATTTGTTCTTGAATTTGAAACTAGTGTTTAATTATGCCAATAACATAATATTTCTGATAATGAGTAGAAGCATAATATCAAGGACCATTTGTCTTACAAATAGTATTAATGTGAGCTGATGCAAGAGGTGAGATGCCTAATATAATTTTGCTGACACAAGACATGTAATGAGAATTTGTGGAATAAGGCATCTGAACCTATTGTCTTATGAGTGAAGCTCATGTCTTCAAACTGAAGAGCAGCAAATCTGTGATTTAATTGTAAAGCTCTTTCCTTACAAGCAGCATTAATGCCATATACCAGCAATGTTAATTATATTTATATTAGAAAGACACAAATATTATTATTGGGGTTTTTTTCTAAAATGTGTAGGGAGAGAATTTAAAAAAAAATAAGGAAAAATTCTATATGAAATTTCAAACCTTCAAGAGAATTTGTAGATAATCACATTTAAACAGACTTGAAAAAAAATTGAATTGATACTGAGATATATCAAGATAATATTGATATACCTCGAAATTAATAGAAACATTTCCCTCTGTTACCTGTGTCATGTTGAAAATTCTCTGCTTTCTTTGAAAACTTTGGAGTATCTATTTTCTTGCATTCTTTAATCTGCCTAACAACCAATACCACAACACATCCCAGCACTTGAAGTCCTGACTTTAGGACTGGCTTAGGCAAAGGGCTGCATCTAAATGAATGAAAAAGTCTCAAGAGTTATACTGCATTGTTGAAAGTGTTTAATATCAAGATTTCTTGAGATTCAAGTAATTCCCTCGCTCAAGTTGCTATTTAACCCAGGAGTTAATAGTTCCAATCTAAATGTAAAGCCACGTGTGCAAAGACATACTTCCTGATTTAATGATTGCGTAATAAAACATACATTAGGACTAGCAAAGCTTATAGTTAGATTTCTAGTGAAAACATTTACATTTCTCAGCCTAAAAAGTATTATCCGTGAGTTTTTTGAAACATTTGCTCAAAATGTGCTGTTTCTGTCAACAGTGCTAACAGGAAACTTATTAGCTAAAATATCCACAAAAAAATAAACAAAAGGAGTACAAACACAGCCAAAGAGAATTCAACTTTCAGTCTTGGTAGAAACGTGTGGAAGTGTTTTTAGCAGCATGTTTCCAGATCTATCTCTGAGTTCCTCTGAGATTGGCCTCAAAACTTCCAAAATTTTTAAATACTGTTCTTCACAGAACTATGAAGTTTATATCGTATCAATATATATTTGCTCCCCCGCAAAACACATGAAAAAACACATTTTTTACAAATACAAGGCAGTGAAGTCAGAAATAGCTGGCATGACTCTTGCCCAAAGAGAGATTAAAAAATAAACACATTTCGGTGCTGAATTAGAGCATGTCCATGTTTTTTTCTTCTGACTGTTTGTATTATTTGGTATGTTCATTTCCATTAAGAGCTTAAAGCCTACCTAGTTGCTCTGTTGGTACTTGAATCCAGTTTATCCATTTTCAACCCCAACCATATGTCCTGTCAACAAAGGCAATTTGGCTATTACAGCCCTATGAAGACCTGGAGCATAAGCATCCCTTCACTTCACCTCACCTCTATTTGGTATATCAGACATTGGAAACACTGGCTAAACCTGTTCTCATAGTCTCAGCATGCTATTCTTAATCAATTGTCATTTCCTAAAAGTAGGTGGAAAATGCTAGGAAGACTGTAGTAATACAGGCTGGGATTTGACACACAGGAAACTTCTCATGAACAGTGTCATTTGATGCTGAAATGTAAGAATAGTCAAAGACTTTGATGTCTGGAGCATGACAGCTCTAATAGCAGATTGCCTCCTAGTGCCATGCTGAGGTAATGACTGACAAGGCAAAACACCAAATCACCAACACCAGAGCAGAGTTTTTCTCGTGAGTCTTCCATGAGTAAATTTCTTATTATGAAGTGTAAGGCCTGATTTTATGTGTGGATCATCATTTTCAAATAGAGACTAAAAATTATCTTAATTCTACTTTAAGAAAAATCAAAAAGTCCATTTCATCTGCTCCTAAAACTATAGTTTCTGGTTTCTATCATGAGTTAGAGAAACACTTTGTTTCAAGAAGTTTGTGCTAGGAACAGTCTACATATATTTTTCTACTTAAAACTTTAATTTAGCTCAATCAACCATTTATTTTGTCTTCTGGTATAAAAACCATTACTGTCTCTTCATATGCATCTTATATATGAGGAAAAAAAAAACCCAGAAAATATTTGTCCTAGGTCTTTTTCTTGAGGATGTCTTTCGGAACCACAACTCCTTCATCTCCTTTCCAGAAATTATATACCTAATCTATACTTCTCCATGCTTGCTTGGCAGAAGTAAACCCATTTTTTATCTTCCACCCTTCAACTCTTTCAGTGAGAACAGTCAAGTGAATTTCACACCTCACACAATTGCAAAGGAATTACAGGCACACTGAGAACACTTGACTCCACTTGCTTCCATGATAAGTTATTTTTGGTAAGAAGTAAAATTTACAGTATATAAAACATATCTTTGCAAATGAAATGTAGCAGCATAAGGGAATGTTATATATATAACGTTCCACTTTAAACATACATTTGAGAAGATGGAAGAGAATGTGCAATGTAGTATCTAACAGCATTAGACAAAGGAGACAGGACTGCTTCATGCATGGCTGGATGTGCTCTGCAGGGTTCACATACGAGTGTATGTGCACATCAAACAGGCAACAATGCAAGTCATAATCTAGCCAACACTCACCTCACTTTACATAAAGATCTCCATGATATGGTGCAGACTTATCTGCACCACTCCATTTGCCAGCTCTAAAGAGAAAAAGCACTGTAAGTTAAGAACATCAAAGTATACTTCTGTGATGTGCCAGATCACACAGCCCTACTGTGGAAACTGCACAGATCCTCATAACTGAGCGTGTTCTGCTGATGGAGAAAGAGCATGGATCTCTCCTGGTATAGGAGAGCAGGAAGGAGCCCTGAGGAATAAAAAAAAGGCAGGAATGTTATATATTGAAAAACTAACGGAACTGACTTGCAGATATTACTCAGCTAGCTTCTTTCATTCTAACTGCTCTATATATCAATATTCCTTTTATTTCTCTTAGAAGTGGTGCAATGCAACTTCTTGCACAAACAGCAGCAAAATGTCTTAGGGTGAATGCCACAAATAAAGCAGCACTTTTACCACTAGTGAAATTTCACTCTGGTCATATCCTTAATCCTCTTCATCTCAGAAGCCTGATACAAAGCAGGAAACAATAAGAACCCTGAGTATCCAATGGGAATTAATGTTTATCTTTGGAAGGTCAAAACCTATCACAGTTTCAGTTTTCAACTTAATATGAGAAGAGTTTCTAAGTTTCAGCTCTTTAAAAAAACCCCGTAATAAAACAGTCTAGAACAAAAAGTTTGACCTGCTCCTACAGGATTCATTATTTCCCAAATAAATGCTACGTGGCATTTCAACATGCTTATATTGTGACTTCAGCAATTTTTGTTACATATTTTAAATAGAATAGTATTAAATAATAGTTCACAACAGAGTTCTTTTAAAAACATATAACACTGGCAGCATTCAGATGTATTACTTCATTTGAATGAGAAAAAAATATATGATTCACTTGCATTACCAAAATTGTGTTTTACTGTCATTATAAAAATTACATTCTTTAACTATTGCACAATTTTAATACCAAATTATCTTTCCACAGAAAAAAAAAAATCTGTGTTGTCAATTGCAGTGTATTAAAATCCTGAACACCACTTTCATATTACATTACAAACGTATTTTGGTGCATTGTTTCTTCAGTGTAGCTTTACTGTTTCATCAGATATAATCTCTCGTGGTTGAGATTTACAAAACTGCTCTGAATTTGCATGGATAAGGTTATTACATCAGGGGTAGAATGGCTAAATGAGTGAAACCAAAGAAATGCAGTAAAAAAACTGCTGTCTGTGGAGTTGTAAATAGTTTCCAGCAGACATGTTGCTGCTTACTCTACCAAGGCTCGATGTAGCAAAAAGCACTGGACCTAGAGAAGTGGCTTGTTTTATTTGCTTGAATTCATTGATACCTCATATTGCTTTAGGTCACTTATTAATGAGGAGAAGAAGGTTAATGGATATGGTAGATGTAGACAGTCCAAAATTTATCTTTCTGTGAGACCCACGTAACGTCAGATAAATATAGTACTCATACCAGGCTGATTACACAATCAGATGCTTTTCAAACACATCTGAGGTTAAGCAGAATTTTTAAAATACATGCCACGAAAGAATGTAGCTACAATAAGATATAGATATATACAATATATGGATATACACAATGCATTAATATGACTGTTTCGTTTCACTCGTTATAACTAAACATCAGAGATGGCTCAAAATCCAAGCTGACACTATTCCTGAAGAAGCTCCTCTTGCCCTTCTCATACAGGATATCCAGGCTCGAGAGGTAAATTTCATCCCCTTTCTCTTTCTTGGTTGTTCTATAAACAAGCTAAGACAGTGCCTGGAGTCTGGTGGCAAGTGTTGCCCCTCAAACTGTTGATATTTTGCCTAAATTGTTCTATTGAAAAAGCTGTACCATCATATGTGGTCAAAGAAGGATCAAGTTAAATAGCAGAAGAGGGGCTGGAAAAGACCTAGTAGAAGAGACACCAAAGGTCATTCTTCAGCATACATTTCTGCATCTTAGTTATCTGTGCTTCCTCATCTCTGAAAAGGAGAGATGGGCTGGAATAAAGAAGAACACTTCTTCAGTCAATGAGTAAATGCCTCTTGAATATTCTGAATTTCAGAGTGGTGTTCCTGAACAATAATTGCACAAACATTAGAGTGTTTTGATTTATCTTATTAAAGAAATAGGTCTGAACAGTCATCTGAGAGCTGGACCTCCATTTGCTGTACATTGACAAAGGTGTAGGTCAAATAAGGACAATGGCAAGGCACACAGAACATGTAATAATGTTTTACAATTTTAATCTTAATGTATGTGATGACTGGGCAGTTAGTGAAAAATGAATGTAACTAATAGCAAAGTGAATACACATGTAAATCTACAATTATTAATTACTAAGATGTGATTAAAAAATTGAGGGAATCTAGCATGTAAACAAAAAGTAGTTTACTGTAGCTCTTTGGATATGGCTGATAACTCTAACTGGAAGAATCATGTCCTCTCTAGGAAAGTCCCATGTGTCTGTGCTGGAGGAATTCATTATTTGCATTAAGACCATGGGAGATATGTGACATCCTAATTCTAAATCAAATCCACTCTTTTAATACAATTTTATATGAAATAATGATTTTCAGTATGTATGAGGAGAATTTAATTTCTGGCAATTTAGGATATATTCCAATCCAAGTATCCAAAAAGAACATATATATAATAAATAATTGTTGAGTAATAGGTATTGTGTTATTTATGCCGTCCATGGCAATTTATGAAACTATTCTAGACCACAAATGTTAAGTTCTTGACCAAACAAACTGCTCACAACGATTTTAGTGCGTATTTTTATATAGATGTGAGGATGTACATCTGATGGGAAGATGACAAAGTATTTTTATTAGATCAAATGTTATTTAAAAATTTGTATTGCCATGTGTCTTAAAATTGTGCTGGAAAATCTTGCCACGTTTCTCTCTTCTTCATGTTGCCATAGGCTCAATATTGTAGTCTTTACAAGCAAAAATACCATGCATGGNNGGGGGGCATTACAGCAGCCTCCAAGTAGTAAAGATGACAGTGAGATCCTGCTCTCTTAATCGAAGTCAGTGGGAGTTTTGCCTGAGTAAGGAGGTTAGGATTGGGTCCCTGAACAAAAAGAAGATAATGAGACATAACTAGGAATAATGGGGTGATATGAAGACATGGAAAATGTAGGTTGAGTATCATTAAAATCTTCCTGACGGTGAGCTCTATTATACCAGGGGAAAATCTCATTGACTTCAATGGGAGAACTGCTAGAGTAAGATCTGAGTAAAGGCTGGAGTAGCCTTGGTCTATATCCAAAGCCTACTGACATCAGTGGGGATCTTTCCACAGACTTCCATGAGGTTTGGATCAGGCCCAGGATGAACAGTGCAGGTATATTGGCTTGAACCCTCACAATCCCCAACATTGTTTTGGTACTTGTTGTGAATAATTGTTAGATGCATCAAACTGGTGTTCTCAGTTCATTGACACATGGCTCAAACTAATCAGTTTAAAAAACACCTTCCATGAAGAAGCTGTTAGAATTACCTGACTGCTATTGTTCAATCAGGTAATTTAAACATCTGAGGCCTCTAAAAAGAACATAGGTATGTAATCAGGCTGTACTGTACAGATAACTAGAGCTGATGGAGCCTGGGCATTGTCTGAATTAGAAATCTCACATTTTTGTTTTCATGCATATGAATGCAATGGGCACAAAAACAAGGAAGCTACAAACAAGGAAGCACCAGGCAGATACTTGCAGAGCAGTGTGAAGGAAAAGTGAAGAAACGTTCATCTTGTCTATACTCTTGCTAAATAAACTGGATCATGTCGGAGTTGCCAGCTCCTGCATCTGTTTCTCTCCTCACAGACAAAACTTGCAGGATTATAAACTTCAGCTATTACCTGATTCAAGAAAGGCAACAGACTAAATATTTGTGGCTCACGCCTTTGCACATATAATTTAAGTCATATGTTGTTTTGTAGACACAAGTGATCAGTGTTTTAATACTGGCAACCACTGAAACTCAGTAAAATGTCACAAATAACAAATATTAAAAATCTAATTTCTGAACAGCAAACATGCTTTTGTCCCTTTGTGATTTCCCTGCACCTGGTTATTTTTTCCAGCACCTCATATGGCCTATCCGTATGTTTCTATCCTTGGCAACAGACTGGCAGTTATTTACATGAAGGTTTCTGCTTCTCAGTAAATTTCCTATTAGCTCATGGCTTGAGTTGTTGATGGTAGAGGGGAAGGGAAGCAAAAAAGGAAGGCAAAAAGCTCATCAAATGTTTATTTGTCAGTACATGTACCGCAGCCAATGAGAAAGAGCTGTAGAGAGCTGTGGTGGCTCACAGGAGACAAATATAATCAGATTAAATAAAATTGCTGTGTTTGTTGAGGGAAATTTATTAAAACCTCTATGTATGGGAGGAAAAAAATGAGTATAAAACTTCTAAAATCTTAACTTGCAGCTCTCATTGGACTGTGCCAGATTTGGAGAGGGTTTGCAGTAGCTCCAGTGTGTTGATCCAGTTACTATAGTACTTTACAATAATATTCATTTAACCAAAAGCATAATGACTGGGGAAAAAAAAACAAACAACTGCAAAACAGGCAGATAAAGACAAATTGAATTGACTAGGCCCACTTCTCCCATAAAACTTTAAGGTTGTTCAGTCAGACAAGTCACAGGAAATACCTGGAATATACCTTCTAGTCAATGCCACTGCCTCAGTGCAGATTCAGTTCTGTGTATGTGGTCCATCTAACTTTATCCTAGAAAATTCCAATGATGAACAATTCGTCCTAGGCTATCCCAGCCTTAATTTTCTTAATATCTTCCTAACTGCAATTTAATCCACCAGCACACATGGAAAAGAATGTATTGCCTTTCTTTCGTAGCTGCGTTCTAGGCATTTGAAGTCTTGTACAAAGCTTCTTTCTGTCTTCCCCTGTGTAGACTATATAACCTTTTCCTTCATGCTTTCCTTACAGATAAAGTTTTGTAGTCCTCATTCTTCCTGCTCATCTCCTTACTGTCTCTAGATTGTTATCAAATTATGGAGCCTATATAAGGGTTTACCAGAAGAGGCTTTATTAGCACAAGGTAAAGCAAATGATGATACTTCCAGTTATCCCTGAATAATTCCCACCTCTTTCTGCAGCAGTCTGATGCCTTTGAATCTGTTAAACTTTGGTTTTCTACAACTCCAGTATTTCCTTCTACAGCACAAAATCTGTCCTTATCCTTTGTAGCTGATTACTGCTTTCTGGGAGTGAAATTTCACAGTTACCCTAATGGAATTTTAACCTATTTTTCAGAATGTTTCTAATTTTTCTACAAAATTTTGAATTAGCAGTGTCTCTTTGAACATCACTGTCGTTTGTCCCCCACTTGCTGCTATCTTCCAATGAAAGTGACATTTCCTATTCTATTATCTAAGTCGCTACTAACACTGCTAAAGAATATTGGACCAGAAAAGACCCCCAATGTGGAACTCTGTTTGATATGTGTTTCTGTTTTAATAATGAATCTCTGATACCTATGCCCTCCAAACACATTTTCAATAAGCTGTTGTTTCATGTAGCCATGCTTCTCTACCTTGCATAGGATAACTCTATGGTATAGTGACAAAAACCAACTGAAGTCAAAGATGTATAATGTCTACTGCTTCTTCCTATTCTTGATGCCTGTTACTTTGTCATGGAAGAAAATTAGATTGGTTTGACCTGATTTGCTCTTGGTGAATTCATATGCTTTCAGAAATAACATAATAATGCAACTGCCATGGCTAGATCTCAACATAATATCCAGGCTGAATTTCACCACATACAACCCTTTTGGATACATCTCACATTGTTTAGGTATTCAAGATTTTTTCCCCCTTCCAAATGTAGTCTCAGTTCTTACCCCTTTATCTTTGGTGTTAAAGAATTTAGTTGTCTGATCATGGGATTTGTTTCTGCTAAGATGTAAATTTAAGAAGTATCAGTATGATTTTTCCTTTTGAGAAGTAAACCAACCTTCTCCCCTGATTTTATTCTTCCTACTATGCCTTTGGAACACTCCTGCTATGCTTTATCTTTCTCCTTAGTTGTATTTCATATTTTGTCTTAGCCCTTCTAATTTATCCTCATGCTTTTATTTTCTTTGTTTTTGTCATTTGACCTAATTTCCAAATTCCTATACCGTATTCTTAGTGATTTAAGTGATTGGAACACTCCTGGTTTAGCTACATTCATGTCTCAGTGTGCTTCTGCATTGCAAGAGTTTATGCTTCTGCCTTTAATGTAAGTTTTTCAAGTCTGATGTCTCAGACTCGTTGCCCCGAAAATCTTTTAAATTCTCTGTATTTATTGGATAATGGCTTCTTGGTATCTATAGGTTTTAGTTTGCCTTGCCAGCTGAAGGCCTAGGAACTGTGGCATTTGATGGTCAGTCTCACCTAAGATGTTTTACACCTTCTCATTCTCAACCATTCTACAATGGCTGGCCTAAATAAAATCTTGAAGAGCTTGCTTTGTTCTTTCCCCCCACAATTCTTTAAAATTGTTTTCAACACAACTCTAGAACTTACTGCTTTGTCTCCTGTTTTTCTGGTTTCTTTTCAGATGCTCAGGGCTCTTAAATTTCTGCATTTCACCAAGTCAAGTGCTTCCACACAATTGATCACTTATCTCCCCACTTGAGTGGGCTACAAAAGCTTATGCTGTGACAGTGCCCTCATTTTTTCCCTTTACTTTCATCCACAAACTTAGAACCCACCCTGGACCTTAGAACAATTCTTGTGTAATCTTTATATGCAAGAAAGCAGTATCCCTCTTTTGCCCTCCTCATCCTTCCAGAGCAAATTACACCTTTCCACATTAGTAGTCTAGTCATGTAAATTACTTGAACAAGTGCCTGCTATGCCAACTAACTTGCTGTTTTGATTATGTGCTGAAACTTTCAGCTCTTCCTGTTAATCCCCCTTCTTTTTGCTATACAGAAATGTAAGAGATTGAGTAGATGGCTTCATCCTCCTCCTTGTCCATCCTACAACCCTGTGTGAATATTCTTAGCTATTCTACTTGTAGGCTGTTGAGCTGAAGAAATTCCATTTCAACACACACATAGAATCTTATAACAAGTTACCATTTTTTCTGTCTGATGTCCTCATAAGTAGGGTTGCAAGCTGATGGCATCCCAAATGAAAAAGACCAATCAGAACAATTCATTTTAAAGACACTTCCTCCACTCCAGCTAACTTGCACATGGCCAGAAGCAAGAAAGGAAAGGGCTGGCTAAATGAAGAGATCAAGTAAACTTGGCAAGCTTAAAAAAGTTAGTTGTTCAAGGGAACCAGACTGAGATATGGAGTACTGTCTGGGTTACAAGTAGGAAGGACAGAGGTCTACATAAGATAAACAGATATGTAAATGACTTTTTGGAGGTCTTTCTTGCCCAAATACTTTATTCCATTGCTATGTAAGCAGTTCTTGCCCAACCTCTGCAGATTACTATAGCAAAAGGGGAAAATTTTAAGCACGTGTTTGTTTGAGGCACAAATGCATCTGCCATGACTGAAAGGACCAGTGAGATTTTTCCCTGGGTATCATGAAGCATAAGTTGTGACATTGGAGCTTGCTCACTGGTTACTCTCCTGCCCTTCATAGTTATGCCTGGCTTTGGGCATCAGTCTCACAGCTACTGAGTTCATGCCATGCATCAGTGCTCAATGCAAAATCAGATTTCAAGAGTGAGACATTTTGCACCTACACCTGAGCTCCTTTGCACACAAGAAGGCTTTTTCAAGGCTATCAGCACAGCAGTGAGCTGATATATAGGCTTTACAAAGGATTGAGACTTAAGCATATGCTTAAGCCTCAGACTAACACAGACCTAGACCACATCTGGAAAATAGTACAGATGTAGACAGAGACCAGTAAAATGTAGACATGCACTCAAGTGTAGCACAGCTGAAGCCTGGGGAACACCTGAGTTGCTCATTTAGGCCACTGAAGGCAACCCACATCAACCCAAAATAGCACATCAGTGGCAGTATTCTGACCTGGCCACAGGTAATATCAGGCCAGTGGAAAAAAAATCATAAATTCTCACATTGCTGTTTCTCTGCTTTTTTTTTTTTTTTAAGATGGATGATGCTTTTTTTTCTCTCATTTTTCTGATATTTGCAAAGGGAGATAATCACAAAGACTCTTTTAAAATAATATAACGTTACCAGAAGTCATCAAGAACTCGACTGAAAAATACATAAAATAGTAGGTTGAACTAGGGACTAAACTGAAAAGTATTTTTTTAAGTGTTGGTTAAAATAAGGCTCCGTTTTGAGGAAATAATGAAAAATGTGAAAATTTCTGCTATTTAATAATTCCCTGGGTTAGTGAAGCTCCATGGATACTTGGAGAAACTATTAGGGAAAATTTTGGGGGGGGGAAATTAAGGAAAGCCTTTTAGCATCTCGTGAAAGCACATTTTCTACCAGATGTTTGTAAAGAAAGAGGAAAAAAGCATATTGTGATTCCATTGACTCATCAGCTGCATCTTGGTCTTTTGAAAGTCCCTTAAGCACTTTCTCTGGATCAAATATTAAAAGGAACTTTTATTAATTAATATATATTTTTTTTGCTAGATGACAGAGACTGGGTTTGGAAGCTTCTCAGGAAATTTTCTAACAATTTGAGAGACAGGTTCGTATTTTCTGGGATTTTTCCAGAACATTACTAGCTAGAATATGGTGGTGGTTTTAAGCTTAGTAGATGATGTTGTTCAGAATGCAGAACCTTTTCTGTCCAAAATTATGTGAAAAATGCCAACATAATATATTTTAATGCCACTAATAATTGCCATCACTTAGTAAAAGGAAAAGCATCTCATATTCATGTGGAAGAATTTGCTTTCTCTCTAGTCAAGCTTTATTGAAACACGATTTTCAAACTCTGTGATGATCGTATGCATAATTGCTGCTGTTGCTGTTTTGCAATGCTTCCAGTTTATGTTATGTTTCTAATAAAAACTGATACATACCAGTCACCATGAATAAGCCAACATTGACCAACACTGACTGTACAATGGCATCTGGAATAATACAGCTATTGCCTACCAGGTGTTCAGAAAAAAATACTTGGGTGACTCAGATGCCACCTGAAAACTGGAGAGTCCTGGCTCTTGATCACCTTCCATGACATCTTCAGTGGCAGAGCTGCTGATGGCAGTTTAAGCAGCTCTCCTACCCCTCCAGCTGCTTCTTCCAACCCCTGGGCCATCCTCAGCCAACGAAAGAGCTATGCCAGCACAATGCAGCAGGCAGTAGAGAAACAGGGGCTGGGAATGAGAAGGGCTGCTTAAAACACTGAAAAAAAATACATGTGATGAAGGTCTATGGCACTTAAGTTCCTCAGGTAGTTTTAAAACCGTCTCCACTCATTCACTCAGCACTATTACTCAGACACTTTTGCCCATCTCTTCTTATAAAATCCTAGACTGGTTTGGGTTGGAAATGACCTCTGGAGCTCATCTAGTCCAACTCCCCTGCACTGGGCAGGGACATCCCCAACTACATCAGGTTGCTCAGAGCCCTGGCAAGCCTCACCTGGAATGCCTCCAGGGATGGCAACTCAACCACCTCCCTGGGCAACCTGGGCCAGTGTTCCACCACCCTCGTGGGGAGGAACTTCTTTCTAATGTCCAGTTTAAATCTACTCTTCTCCAATTTCAAACCATTGCCCCTTGTCCTTTCACTGCAGGCCTTTGCAAACAGGCCCTCTGCAGCCTTCTTGGAAGTTCCCTTTAGGTCCTGGAAAGTCACTAGTAGGTCCCCTGAAGCCTTCTCTTCTCCAGGCTGAACAATGCCAGCTCCCTCAGCCTGTCCTCAGAGCAGAGGTGTTCCAGCCCCTGATCATTCTCGTGGCCTCCTCTGCACCTGCTCNCATTGACCACTACCCTCTGAGTGCAACAACCCAGCCAGGTCCTTATCCACTGAACTGTCCACCCATCCAATCCATAGCTCTCTAACTTGGCCAGTAGAATGTTGTGGGGAATGTGTCAAAGGCCTTGCACAAGTCCAGATAGATCACATCCACAGCTTGTCCCTTGTCCTGAGGTAGTCACAGTATTGTAGAAAGCCACTAGGTTTGTCAGACAGGATCTGCCCTTAGCTTCTTGGGGACAGCCTCGGGAAAATGGGGAGATAAAACACCCTATAGCCAGCTGTGACTTCTTGGCTGTATCAGTCTATGTTTGAGGATTAATTAGTGTCCAAGTGCATTAATGAAACTTCAACCATTGGATGAAAGTACAAAACCAAGATCAGTGGGAGACAAACCTCCTACAGACACTAGAGCATGCACTGAGTTGGTGGAAGTGCATCAGAGCATGCAGCACACAGCATTAGTTTAGTGGAGTAACAAAGGGTAAGTAGCCCTGGCCCCCATTGTAATCACAGTGAAAATCTCAGTAATGACTAACTGGATTTGATAAGCAACACCTTTGTGCCCTGTAATAGCCTGATCTTCACAGGCTGCTTTTTGGAGAGTGCTAAAAGGCACATTTCTGTTGTATACATTGGGGTAAATATGAGTAGCACAGTCAGATACACTGAAAAAATGCCCTATTAGGATTAGTTGCTTTCACTATGTTGCTGTTTTTCACAAGTTGTAAAGATAGGTAGAAGTTTGAAACATAGCCTTGTCTGCTTCCTAGCACTGATGTTATACATCTGCCTGACACAGGAGTGCAGATCCAAGGCAAGCTGTATTGGGCAGGATGAGCTGCACCAATGGATGGCCAAACAACTCCAGGATGGAGGAGGCAGTGAGCTGTACAGGGGCAGAAATACACCTGGCCTTTAGCCAACTGTGTTGACAATACCACCAATGACAGCCTGTGAAATGTAGGCTGCAAACCAGGATGGCTGGTGGTAGAGATGTGCTGTCATCCTGTGCACAGGTGCAGGCAGGCAGCTGGGTACAATGTTAATTCAGGTGACCACGGCTTTGCTTGCCTGGTTCAACAGGTTGATGTTCGTGGCTATTTGCTCTGTCCTGCAGCAGGATGAATGGAAGCAGGTTTTTCACAGCTTCTACCAGCAGCCTGAAGTGAGGTGTAGTAGGTAAACGCTTTGTTAGGGTGGGAAACCTCATTTTAGCCCTTATCACAGGCTAAAGTGAAACACTGAATTTGAAGTGTGCTACCCTCTCCACGGTAACAGCTTGCGTGTACATTTCCACTTGGGGACAAAAGTGAGGTAATTCAAGGTAGTCTTTAAGCCTCATTTTAAGCACACACAGAGTCACCTTCAGCACAAGAACTGACTGCTGAAAATTCACACCCTAACTCACCCTGCAGTGACTTGTCCATGTATTCATATCCCAAGGCCATCTGGCCTAACACAGCAGAAGTGAGACTGTTGTTGTCCTGAAACAGAGATGAATGACTTTCTGACCATCAAAGTAAGAGCCAAGTTTGTAAAAGGAGAATCTGCTATATGAATAAATGTTTTGGTGAATGTAAAGTGAGTTAATATTAGTCTCTCAGCTTGAGAAACCCAAGTCACATGCACCACCAAATGTAATTGAAAGAGTATGTCTCCATGGTAGGTATTTTCCAGCAGATGAGAGTGACCACACAGCTTGAAAAAACTCATTAATTTGCAATTTCTTCTCAGTTCAAAACTAACATAGATATATCATTTAGGCATTAGATCTCCTATTCTCTTCAGTTCTTTAATCTATTTCAGTGGTCACTAGAATCAGATGTTTATTTTAAAGATGTGTACTAATACACCTTTTACATGTCTGTTTCTTACTTGTTTATTCTCAGATTGAGTGATATCTGTAACTGAAGGTTTTATATCTCCTTCTGTCATGTTTGGCTCAGTGTATCTATTATGGGTCTGAATGTTCTTGTTACTCATAAAAAACATTGCTTTCTCTTGTAGCTTGGAGACTGCTTGACCTCAGTTCTCTGTTGTGGCAATGCATTCTCTCACGTAAAATCATGTGGTTTGATAAAATGTTTCCTTTCATTGGTAGTGAATTTGTAAACTTTCATTTTCAACAACTGTTCTGTTGTCCTTAGGTATTTTCTGCAACAAACCATGAAATCAGCATTGGCATAACAAATAAGGACAGAGAGATCCTTATGCAGACATAACTGTCCAAATAGCTGAGTAGCTCATGGTGGTGCATCAAGAAGAACATGTATCTTTTGAAAACAGTATCTTAAAATGAATGATTCTTAGTTATCAGCAACTCTTAAGGGATCTGAGAAGCACTAAAATAAAGGCTCAAACCAGAACTGTGTTAGTTTCTGAAGTCTAGAAGACAAGAATTCTAAAGAAGAATTGGCTTCAGGCACCAAATCCTCATAAATATACCCTTCTTACTTTGAAAATGGAGATTTCTGCTTACAGACTAATCCATAGGCTCCTTCAGGATATCTGGCTTCTTCAAGCATTATCAAAAGGCCATCACAAACAGTTCCTCCAAATGTACAACTGAAACAATACATGCCAAAGCTTCTATCTTCTATCTTCCTGAGACTGAAAATACTCCTCTTTACAGCTCCAAATCCCTAAAATCAGGTTTTTTGATGTGCTAGATCACCATGATGTGGCACTAACCCTGAGAAGTGGATGATTTCTTTTCACAATCTTCAGGATCTTTGGAGAGCTTCTTGGAGTTTCTGGACCAAATTCCTTCTTGACTGGATCCAGATATTGTTCCAAGTTCTGTGTTATTTGTGCACAAGAAAACTTTGGACATAGAACAGCTAAACACTGGCAAGCTACTTGCATGAAAAAAGAATATGGTTGGGAAAGCTGAGGAGCTATTTCTCAAGAACTGCATCTTCAATGGTTGAAGTAAATCTCTAAAAAGCAAGACTAAACACGTTAACTCTTTTGAGGTTGTAGAGAAACTTGGAAAAAAAAAGAAAAAATTAATTCTGTTTTGCATAGGTAGCAGTAGCAAGGATGTGGCTCAGAAAAACCTTCAGTTAGTAAAAACAAAATATGCATAGATCTTTAATCAGAATTACAGAACTAAACGAGAAGACTGAGTAATGTGTGACTCTGGATTAGGGCAACGGGTCAGTTTAAATCTGACATAGGAAGGCTGAATTAGGGACATGGGCACCCATCTGTTTGATGAGCAAATGTTAAAGGTGCAGAGCTCTGGGTACTGAATGTGAAATACTGATCTTACTGAACTCAGCGGAAATTCTGGACTGGTATTTCAGCATCTGCATTTCATGTCACATATTCCTCAGAGAAAGAAGGGTTAATGTTGGTGTATGTGTCTAATCAAAGTGCTATCTTTTTTAGATAGCAAAAAAACCCCAGGCATTAATTAGCAGCAAGTAGTGGAGTTGGGCAAAGAGCTGTGTGGAGAATACAGCTGAAAAAAAGCAAAGTGGACCAGACAGGAAAAAGCAGCAGAGGGAGTGGAGTTCACAGAAGAATATAAAGCAATAGAATCACAGAATCACAGAATGTTAGGGGTTGGAAGGGCCCTAGAAAGATCATCTAGTGCAACCCCCCTGCCAGAGTAGGATCACCTAGACCAGCTCACACAGCAATGTGTCCAGGTAGCTCTGCAATGGCTCCAGACAAGGAGACTCCACAGCCTCCTGGGCAGCCTGGGCCAGTGCTCTGGAACCCTCACTGCAAACAAGTTTCTCCTCAGCTTAATACTAAACCTCCTGTGCTCCAACTTGCTCCCATTCCCTCTTGTCCTACCATTGGATGCCATTGAGCAGAGCCTGGCTCTCTCCTCCTCACACTCACCCTTCACATATTTCTAAGCATTGCTGAGTTCTCCTCTCAGTCTCCTCTTGTCCAGGCTGAAGAGACCCAGCTCTCTCAGCCTGTCCTCCTAGGGCACATGCTCCACTCCTTTCAGCATCTTGC
>VWZO01010873.1:12943-22978 GCA_013396975.1 Bucco capensis
AAAGTTTTGGAAAAGTGGCATTTCTGGCATGGAGCTGATTCCAGCGGGGGGGGGGAGTGTTGTGGGATGGTGCACATGCTCCAGGACTTCCTCCCCCCCTCCCCTGGGTGGCTTCTCCCTTCTAGCCCTCAGAGCTCCGCCCGTCTGTCCCGGAAGTGTTCCGGAAGCACGGACATGTTGGTTTGGAGGCGGGGGTGGGGTGGGGTGCTGCGGCTTTCTTCTCCGGCCCGCCGGGAGCTGGATCAAAGTTTTTACCCGCTCTTTCTGATGTTGGATCAAAGTTCAGCATAGCAGGAACTGAAGTAGCTGAAACTGTTGGCTCCAGCGGCTCTGAAAGCAGTGATATTTCACGCAACCTCCCTGGGCNCATAGCAGGAACTGAAGTAGCTGAAACTGTTGGCTCCAGCGGCTCTGAAAGCAGTGATGTTTCACGCAACCTCCCTGGGCGGTGTCTCGGCACCCCGCCAGAGTGCCCGCTCAGTATTTTGCTCGGCGGCTCGCTCCGCCTTTCTCTCAACATTTCGCTCCGCGTTTCAGGTGGGCGTGTGGAGGGTTTTTTTGCGGCACGCAACAGGCTTTCAAAGATGGCGGCAGCCCTGTTCACTTGCTTCCCGAAGTTTTGCCAGATAGATTTCAGTGAAAAAGTCCGATATTTCAGTGCAAATCCATTCTAATAAATCTATTAGNGCATTGCCTGTCTCTATAAAGCTGACAAATGAATTTGGCCCACGTGAGTCAAACATTGTGATAAAGGTAAGGCGATAAAGTGAATTCAACCCTAGATAAATAAAATAAAGATGCAAAGCCCTCAAAGTCAAACCCATTTTTGTGAGAAAAGTCATCTCTCCCAGTGTTCATCTTAGCCTTCCTCTCTACCTGTCCCAGGAAAGGGTCTGTGGCAAGACACAGGGAGCTGCTCTATTTCCGTGACACTGTCCTGCAGATAAAGTTCATAGGCGCTCACAACATATCAAAATTTTATTAGCAGTTTTCCACTGCATCATACCAGACATGAAACAACCAACATGAAAATTAGCATTAGTTGACCTCATGTGACATGGTTTTCGTTCTAACTAACTCAAAAGTATGTCTGAACTTATTCTATCAACACTTTTTGTCGTGTGTGAGACATGTAATGATTAATGTGGAGAGACTTCATCAGGAAGGGCCATTCCACACCCTCATCCACATATTATCAATTTCCACCTATAAAAAACATGTCTGGGCAAGACTCAACTATATTTGCTTGGTGAGATGTTTTCTCAGGAAAATAATGAGATTATTCATCCAGACATTAGGGAGCTTGATTTAATCTCTCCTTTGAAGGACAGACTCTTTAATGACACAGCACTCTCCTGGCAATACCACACAGCTGTATTTTCTATGTTGAACTCAGACCTGAACCTCCTGACTCAGGTGTGTGGGTTGTACTAGCTGCTTTCCACTAGGAAAGCAGAGTTGGAGGATGTGTAATAACTTCTAAGGACTGTGTAGGTTGGAGTCCTGGGCTTTTAAAAAATAAATTCAATTGATTATTATGATTTTTTTCTTAAACTGAATAATTATGCATCTTCACTGGTGCAGATGTATGAAAATGCTTCTTAACAGGGAATAAGCTATATATTGTGGAAATGCTTCAGTATTACAATTGAGTTTTGTTTGTTTGTTTGTTTGTTCTGCTCTTTCAATTATACTCATATAGGTAAGCATTTTCATCTGGACAAAGGTTTTAGGTTTTAATGACTAGTACACTGAAGTTGTTGTTGCATGTTTGTAAATTCTGGTTTAGACATTTATCTAGAAACTTCTGTTTCCTGGATGCCATCAGTTAGCTCAGCCCAAACTCTAGCATGGAGATACTTTTACAGCAAGAAGGTAGCTATTTTCACTTTATGTGATGCTTTTTGCTGCCTTTCCCCAGCTTCTCACTCTGGGACACCTTCACAAATGTTTGCTGTGCAGGTGGTTGAAGTGAAAATACAAAAAGCAGGGCAGTAACCTTTCATTTCAAATCCCATCTCAGGACAGCTGGAATTTTATAGAAGCAACCACATATTTGTTGACTTTTTTCCCACTTAATTGTCTATAATTTGTCATTTTGGTTTTTGTTTCATGAGGATCGTTACTAGAAAATGGCAAACAAAGCAAATGCAGTGTGGCTTAAAGCAAATTGAGTGCCAACTAGATAGAATTTTTTTAAAAAACACTGCCATAAATCAATGAGTAATCTGACATTTACAGGAAAAATGCAGGATGTACAGTAGGAAGAGAAAGTATAGAACGAAAAATGTTGCTGTGGCATGCCCTGTTCTCCTGCCATGCCTCTGTTACCAGCATGGCTGCTCCTTTGTAAGTAAGCTGCTTCACAAATATTTCACAGTAGGAAAGGGAAGAGGAGAGTTTATAGCTCGCGTTTAGCGTATCATCAGAAAAAAGATCAAGAAAGAAGAAATAATACAAATTATCACTGGATATTTTTATGTGTGGCATAGATTGATGGAGAGGAGAAAACCTTTCAGAAAGTCGTTAGTGACTGTGACAGTGAGGAGACAGTAGGGCAGGAAGAAAAATGTATCCTTTTTTAATTAGAGTGTAAACTCTTTCCCTTGAATTATCTCTCAGTTGGAGTGTTAATGTTTCATAGTTACTTAGTTTTTCCCTCCTTCAAAGCAATTTTCTGCTATTAATTAATAAAGCATTGCACAAATGATTAAAAAACCCCAGCAACTGAAACAGACTCATTATTTATCAAGTAATGGCTGGCTGAAATAGGCTGCTCAGCCCTATATATGGAGAGACTCCAGGATCCATGCCTGTAGATTTTACACAGGCACGCTAAAGATCATATAAAAATTCAGGTCCCAACACTGAGGTATTGTCTCAAGTAAAGCCATAAGTCCTGATCCAAGAAGCCTTTTCAAGTTATACTTAGCTCCCAAGATACAAACTATCTTGCAGAAATTGAAATAGAAAATTTGCAAAGACCAAAGCAGTGCATTGAAACCTCAGTGATAGTGATCTCCACTGCCAAGATTCACTCAAGGGGTGTTTCACATGGGTGTAGAGCTACAGCAGCATCAAGGCCCCTTAGGCTGGCAGATGCCAAGATGCTTTTAAATTTTTGAAGCCAGCCTCCAGAGGTCATTATAAATGGCTTTAAGAGAGATGTGGGAGACAATAAAGCAGGAGGAAGAGTTAGTTTTAAGGCAAGTACTAATTTAATGTTCTGCAGAGGGTAATTGGTAAAATACAGAGTACCATGGTTGAGTCCAGAAAATGCTTGTACTGAGCTATACTCGTGGTATGACACATTGGCACCTCTCATAAACTGCTGTTCTCTTCTTTGGAATCTCAGATTTCTTTTAAAGATGTAGAGAAAGGTAGAAAAAAAAGTGAATATATATAAAAAGGGTGGAAAGCAGAACAGAGCCTGCACAGAACTTGGGACTTTGCCACAGAGCAGTCAGAGGAGTTAACTCAGCAATGATAAATGAAATATCAACATTTTAACTGCTATATTTGCTTGTGTAATGGATGGATGCATGGACACACCCTGCAATCACACCCCTGGCTGACACTGAACAAAAGATCTCTGGTATCTTTTGACCGTGCACACACAGTGGCAGAGCTCTCAATTTAAAACCATTTAAAACAAAATCCAGGGGAGCAACTGTAGCTGTGGCCATTGCATCAGCACATTCTTGTAACACAAAAGAGGAGGCACAGGATTACAGATCTACGCCACTGAGTGTAACCTGCTGTCTCATAGAAATATAAGGGGAGATATCCATCCTGAGAGGAAGGGACCCATGCTTCAGCATTTACCAAAGTTTGCAGATATATCTGATATATGAGACAAAACCAGAGTTGTCCTTCTTACAACTTCATTTCTCCCAGATGAGAATAAAACATGGAAAACTGTGGGAGTTACTTGGATAGGTCAGATCCAAGTGGAATTTTATTTGGAAGAGAAGCTTGATTCTGACAGAATATTAGCAGCATTATTTCTTGTATTACTAGACAATAAACTGTAATGCATTGCAGCCCAGCTTTACCAGAGAAGCTTCACAGTCATATTATAAACAGAAACATTAGTAGTTTTATCATCTTGTTCCAAGTAATCTTCTTGTTCCGTGTAATTATTAACTTTTGCTTATTGGATGAAGTAATCTCTGAATATGTGTTCCTATTTAATTAGCCACATTCCCTAGTGACTGCCACAGGCATCTCCTGTGCAGGTGTAGTCTTGAAGTTGTAACATTATTTTCAGAAGCAGTTCCAAGAAAGCTGCTCAGGCTGGAATCTGCAGCAAAAATCCTCTTCTGCATCAGACTTACTGCATGAGACACACAGATGATCTACTCTGAGGCTGCGTAACAAACTCATTTCTGAGCAGGAAACCAACCAATCAATGAGACCTGGTTAGAAGTAGATTGTCTTGTTATTCTCTTGTGCTCAGTGCTTGGAAGGCTTGGTCTTAGCTTCAATTGAAGTTACTTGGAGTTTAGCTATATTTAGCATCATCGAAAAGTAGGTCCTAATTAACTGATCAGAAAGCAGGACTACAAATGAATAATGGCCTGGGGATGGGCTTTGTGTTCCCACAGACAGAGGGATAAGTCCTATGATTGCACATGAACATTCATACCCTGCCCTTGGTCCATGATGATCAGCTTCACATGATCCCAAGCTTCAATGCCAATGAAAAGGATGTGCATTAAAGCTGATAGCAGTGTATGGCCACTCCCAGGATTTCAGTCTGTTTTCTGACTAGCTGGGGATTTTTTTTTAGGTGAAGAACAGTGGCATTTCTGGTTGTCGTGGAAAGAAGGTATTGGGAAAATGAATAAAGGACAGGGGAAAAAAAATTGGGCTTTAGTATATTCCACAGTAAACAAAAGTTACTGTCCCATAGCCTTTTGACTAACGATAGCAAAAAAAGAAAATTTCCAGCCTTCTCTCATTTATGCTGAACAACTCTGTCAACCTGCCTAAGACACAAAGATTACTCAAGTTTACAACACCTCCATTAGAAAGCAAAAAAAGGCATACATTGAGTTCTACCAGCTATGATGATCCAGCAGTCTCCAGAGTTCAATGAAATAAAGGACCGGGGGGGGGAAGAATAGAAATGAATAGAAATGTTTTAATGACACTGGACTCCTTGAGGAGGTCCTGCTGGCAATGGTGATCTCCCAGCATCAAACACTTTTGCTAGGAGTTTCCTATTTGTTACCTCAGCACAACTGTGCCTACTCTGGAGCACCCACACCTTGATTTTAGGAAGAGAAAGTTCAGTATTTAATTCCCTATCTCTACTTTAGATGATGTCTGACTTGAGAAAGTAATAACCATCTGCTGAGAAATACAAGTAATTTTTAAAAATGAAGTCTGTGACTTTCAAAGGAGCTGATAAGATGTTTGCCTCAGACCACAGACTTAAGAGAACTAAAAAACCCTATTGTTTTAACTGTTCAGTTTATCTGTTAAGTTTTTTAAAATAGATCTCTGTAATCATGGCTCAGAATTTCACATGGGATTTTAGAAATCAGTTCCTGGCTTCTCTCTCCTGTTGCTGTTTTTATAGGAGCACGTATTTCTGCTGACATTGGCCCAGCCTTTTCCCTCCACAGTGTTACACAATGTGCTCTAATCTTTTCATCTCCAGAAGCAGCTGGCTTTCTTCAGGTGCTGTAAGAAGAGACTACGGGGATCCTCTGGAGAGGAGATGCTGGTAGGTCCAATTCTGTTCTGCGTTCATAGTTAGGACAAACAGCCTAAGGTAAAGGGACTTCTCCTCTGCTCCAGAAGGTTTACTCTCCTGGCCCCAGGCCATAGCAGTAAAGAAGTCCTTTGAAATTATTCCTCAGTCAATGATAACCTTCATAAATCCCACATCGGGAATGGATTTGGTAGAGATATAGACACTGGCAGTGCCATTATTCTTTCTTTGACCATCATCCAAAGCATGTTTGTGTTGCAGAAGACAGTGACTTTTCCCTGAAAGCTTGTGCACAGCTTGGATGGGGAAAAGCCATGAGGGTCTCTGCCTCCTGTCTCCTCTCTCTCCTTGCTGCTGCCCTGGGCTCCAGTAAGGGTAAAAGCCAATATTTGTGCAATAGCATAAAAATTATTATTAGTTTTGGATGATATCCCAAAATGACATGAAGCTCACTAGAACATATAATAAGTCATTTAGAGGATTAAACTGAACTTAAGCTCTTCCCTACTGTCAGTATCTATTCTCTACGTACTAGTATCTGAAACTGAGGAGAGGAGTCTCTCAGTCAGAGCCTATTTCCACTGAAGGAACTCCATAGAGGCAAATCCATCAGTTTCAGGAGAGATGCTCTTGGTTTGAATGAGTATAAAAAGGATGAGAAATCAGACCCCTAACATTAATATATTAACCTTCTGCTTGGCTACCCACCGTATCCCTTCCATCAAGATGGATGCTGGTGTGATTTCTGCATATAGTTAAATGGGGGCCTATTCAAGAGATTTTGTTGGAATGAAATTGGTTGTGTACTGCTCTGTGCCTGCAGATGGCATAACTAAAGACTCATCAGAGCCCTTTTCTACTTTTTCTATGTATTGTCTTTTACATATACCTGATAGCGTCTAAGCACTTCAAAAGCTTGCAGAGGTTTAACCTCACCATGGCCTTGTGCAATGGGACAGTATTTCATTTTACAGGGAATTACATATCCATATGTAACTGGAGGAGGGAAATGTGTTTGGCTTCTTCCTACAAATACATCACTTGTTTGTAATGACAAAGTTATGAATAGGCATGTTATTTCTTGATCTGGAATTACTGAATTTTTTCTGTAAATGTGGCTTCCCTGCCTATCTCTGAGGAGCGCAAGCTCTTATTAATCATTATAGAGTTGTCAACTACATAACATTGATTTGTTCTTTTACCTTTTCTCTCCTATTTTTTTTTAATATTTTTTTTGTTTTCTCAGCAGATCTACTTGCCTGCTTAATGTTGTGTTCTACCTTTCCTACAGTGAAATATATGCCTCAAATACTATAAGCTATAAAACTTGCTGGGTTATGCAAGTAATGTACCTCATATATACTCACTGCACATACTTAGTGTCACTGCACATACTAAGTCAAAAGAATTTTCTTGTAATGAAGGTATCGGCAAAAAGTTACATTTTAAGGCCATGGTCTGCCTTGTGTACTGAGAATGCAAGGAAACGGTTCAGATAATAAAATATCACATAACTGCAATAGTCAATACTTCTGGATGCATGGGTAGAACTGAGCCCTAAATGGCAATGGAAGTGAAATACCATAAAAAGTGAGAAAGTAAAAGCTATGCAATGTGCTGGGATAAAATTGAGAAAATCTTTTTTTTATTCTATTCCCTTCCATCTGCTTTGCTTTCAGACATTGCTACAAAAATGGAAGGATAAAGATAGACAAAATCATGGCCTTTTCTAAAGCTATTCTAAAGATATTAATGGAAAGCAAAATTCTAATGTTCATATTAAGCTGTATGAAACACTCCTTGACATAAAACAAAAGCAAAGCCTGTGGGGAATCCTGAAGTTGCCAGTGTGAATTTCTTGGTAGTGTAGAAACAAAACAAAAGGCTCTTGAAAGACCCTACAAACCCTCAGTAAGTCCCTATATCTTAGGTAATCCAGAGTTGACTAACTTAACTATAAAGATGTAAACTTTCCTATTTGAGGTCAAAGATAAAAAAAGCCTCCAAATGGGCCTCAAGTTTTCTTGTGAATCTGGTTCAATTTCTGTTTAATCTGTTTACTGACCAAGCATAAAATTACAAACTCTAGAGACAGAATATTTCACAAGCCTCAAATCGGTACATTTCTTCTATTTTTAAGGTTATCTGCCTTGAAAGAAATAATTTTAAGATGAATTGTCCTTTCTTGCTCACTTTGCCTCTTTATGATGTTGAAAGGCAACCTGAGATTTAACCTCTAAATGATACTGCCTTGCTTTCCTTTCACCTCATATAATCTGGATTGTCAGTTCTGGGTCTTCATGAGTTTTGCATGAATCTCTGTTGGCATCCTGTAAGGATGTGTGTCAATACTTCTCATGATCTGGTCAAAATTGTCACAAGGAGGAGAAGTGAAGGGGAAGACACATTTAGTGTTGGATAGCTTAATAACAGAGGCTTCCTTCCTCCAATGCATTAATTGATTTTAAATCCAAACAATGAAGTGCTTTTTAAGAGAATGGATGGAAACACAAAGCCATCATTCCCTCACTCCTTGTAAACTGATTTCATGCCATCAAATGATGCAAGAGTAAGTACAGTCACCTTGTTTATTCTGTGGCTACACCTAAGCCTATGGCACAGTCTGAAAATCACTTGTGGTCTCCTGTGGCCCCTGGTGTGATAACTGCTGACAGCAAAGGGAGCATTAAACTCATTGCCCACGGTCAAGTGTGGGGAGTGATACCCATGTTCCTATAATCCTTGGATGGGTAGGATGAGCTCATTAGCCTTCTGGCAGTCATCCTAGGAGAGGGACAACTCTGATTCCAAACCCGGGCAGATGGAGCTCATTTAGCCCTGTAAGGCCTTCCATCTAAGAGGTTAAACCTCCGTCCTAAGGACCTCGCTGCCAGCGTCCAAGCTTGCTAGGCCCTGGCAGATGAACCTTAGAACTAAAGGGTGGGTCCAGCTCTGTGCATGCTGTGTCTCACCTAAAAAAAATCCATTGTGCAGGCTTGAGGGTGCTATCTGCTATCCTCTTTTTATCAGCGCGCTTGGAAAAGGCGCTGATGAGGAGCGTGGGTGGAGCCCTCCCTGGATCTTCGCTCGCGAAGCCTAGCCATGACGACAACCTAAGCCTGGATTAGGGCAGAAAGCTAAAGAGCACTTTTTTTGTATCCACAAACGACAGAGATCTAAAAACAAAAAATCTGTCTTCTAATGTTTGCTTTTTACTTCTACATGGCAGGTCATATTCAGCCAGCAAACTGTCCTACATGCTCACTTTCAGACATATTTGGACATTCTGAAGAAAGCTGTGCTGTTTGTATCTGTCATCACTTGTTGGCGTAAGTTTTTAATTAAAAACTGACAAGACCAAGAAGACTGACTATGCAGTTGTCTGTGATTGATTTACAAGAAGTTTCTTGAAAGATCTCTTTATGAATGGAGATTATTTTTTATTCAATCAAAAGGAGAGTATGCAAGCCATGGACCTGTTCTCAGAATATGAGAAGCCATTAGTCATGACTGAGCAAGAGAGTTCATTTCAAGTGTTCAGGAAAATTGGCACAATAGGTCCATTTAAAAATCAATCCATTTTCTCAGCCTTGGGGGCATGAACTGAGACATAGAAGAGAAATTTGACATCATCCAGTTGTCTGACAAATCAGATGACAAGTAGAGTTGTTATTTGAACAGAATGCTGGGATAGGCAAATGATTTGTAACACTATCCAGGGAATGATTTATACAGAGTCTTTGGGATGTGAAGTTAGTCAGTGGTATTTTTCAGAGACTGGTATGTGTGCTCACCTCTAGCAATAATTGCTTATATTGGTTGTAATTTGTTCTGTTAAAATTGTCTACGTGATGCTGTTAGAAGAGATCAAAATCATTTGAAAATTGTTTTTCTACTATACATATTTCTGTGATGATCTATTCAACCTCCTAATTAACCCTCTTCCACTGTAATAATCATCTGGCAAAAGATAATTGCTCCCATGTTTTTTGTTCCCATAGCTCTGTTCTTCAAATTACTTCATCGAATGATAGAGTTTATTTTTGCAGAAGAGATCAAAATGTCCCTTTCATGGACATTAAAATGAAATTAGGTATTCCTATGTACTATCACTTAACAGCCTGGGAATGCAAAACAGACCAAGGTTAGCTGATATGGTGGTAGAATGTCCTGGTTTGGGCTGGAGTGGAACTGAATAGTGTGACCAGCAGGACTAGGGATGTGATTCTCCCCCTGTACTCTGCACTGGTGAGGCCTCACCTTGAGTACTGTGTCCAGTTCTGGGCCCCTCACTTCAAGAAGGATGTTGAGGT